>JBBGZY010001527.1:0-532344 GCA_037952925.1 Lithobates clamitans
TTAAAGACGAAATCTTTTCTGACATTTGTTGCTTACAAGTAAAAATCCTGTATTTTCTGCTAGAAAATCACTTAGAACCCCCAAACATTATATATATATTTTTTAGCAGAGACCCTAGGGAATAAAATAGCGGTTGTTGCAATATTTTATGTCACACTGTATTTGCGCAGCAGTCTTTCAAACGCAATTTTATTTTAAAAAAATACACTAATAAATTTAAAAAAAAACTAAGCAGTAAAGTTAGCCCATTTTTTTTCGTCCAAAAGTTTTGATTACCTGTTTTTGTGTATTTATTTTTAAGATATAGTTTTTTATTTTTATTTTTTTTATCTAAATTCTACATACAAGTGAACTGATTGGAGGTTTGTTTTGTTTAATAAATGTTTAAATGTAAAAATTTTTCTGCATCACTTAAGGTTGCTTTCACACTGCAGCGGGCATGCGTTGACGGTAAAACGCTGCTAGTTTTAGCAGCGTTTTACCGTCATTTTAGTGGCGTTATTCTGCTGCTAGCGGGGCGCTTATAACCCAGCTAGCAGCCGAGGAAGGGGTTAAATGCGCCGCTGCCGAAACGCTTTGCAGGCGCTTTGGCAATGGTGCGCATTCATTTCAATGGGCAGGAGTGGTGGAGCAGCAGTATACACCGCTCCAAAGATGCTACTTGCAGGACTTTTTTTTTTTTTTTAACATCCTGCCAGCGCATCGCCTCAGTGTGAAAGCACTCGGGATATCGCACTGAGACTGCAGGGGAGCCGTTTTACAGGCGCTATTTTTAGCCCCAAAACGCCTGAAAAACGCCCCAGTGTGAAAGGGGTCTAACTGTTACATTTTATGAGATGAAGGAAAAAAAAAATTGGCCTAATATATCGGCCCCAAAAAAATCGGCATCACATATCGGCCATCGACCTCTGATATCTCCCCCTTGAGACAGAGAAAGAGACAGAGGATAGAGATTCCCCAGTTCCTTTCTCTGCAGCGTCAGCTGCACTGAAAATGAATGGAGAGAAGGCTGCGGCTCTCCATTCATAAACTGACACATCGTAATCACAGGAGATTACAATGTTTAAGTTATGTGAATGGTCAGAGTCACAAAGGAAGGAGGAGGAGGACGGCGGAACCGAGGGGGACAGAAAAGGAGAGAGGAATGGAGGGGGACAGCGGAGAGGCACAAAGGAATGGAGGAGGATGCAGTGACAGTCAGCGGTGAGCGATCACCGCTGTATGTCACTAAAGCAGCTGAAAGCCGCTGGGGGAGAATCTTGTAACTCCCCCACGTGCCGATCACAGCTGACTTCCAGGTATCGGGGGAAGCATCGGGAGCATTTGCCCGAGTACAAGTACTTGGGCAAATGCTCGGTATCGGTGCCGATACCGATACTAGTATCGGTATCGGGACAACCCTACACATCAGTGTTTTCAGGTGCCATTCATTTCAATGGCTCATAAAAAACAGTGCTACATGACAAATCGCACTGCTTTCACACTAACCAAATCTCTTGTGGCCCAAAAGATGTTCCTGAACTTTTTTGGTGATGCGCAATTGAGTAACAATCACTACTTTTTTAGGTCCCATTGAATTGAATGGCACCCGAACACGATGTGTGATTTGACATTTTAACAGTGCGTTTTGAAAACGCTACAGGCACGTTTATAATGGAATACCATAGACTTGAATGGAGAGAGGTTACTAGCTTCATCTCCTCCCAGACTCAACATGTAGCTTCCTTTTTTTTTCTTGCTGCACAGCTATGCAAATGATACTTTTTTCTATTGTGATTACCTCTGTCCGCTGCCCATATTATCCTTTAGGCTACATTCACGCTAGCGCTTCCCGCTTTCAGACAGTTTTTCAAGGGTTTTTGAGCAGAATTGCAAATATGTCAGGCGTTTAGCCAATCGAAAACACTAGGGGGAGAAGATCAGCTAAAAAAACACTCAAAGCAAGTGTTTCCACGCGTTCCTATTGAAGTCTATGGGGGGGGGGGGCTCAATTCTGCCTGAAAAGCTCATGTACTTTTTTGAGCGACAGGCGTTTTGCTACAAGTGACAGAACGCTCAAGTGCGAACAGGGCCTTAGAGGCTGCTTTGCTAGGTGTTCGGAGAGCAGCAAAAACATCCCAAATGCCTGTTTCTAAGTTTCTGATTTCACTTTCTAACAATACTAACAGTAACGAGAACCAGTGCACCTATATTGTTAATGGGGGTTCACCTCAAGCGCACCACAGATGCCCTCCAAGTGCTTTTTATTTTTTTACCATCTCAGTTATTCCACCTTCGACCTCACTGATATTTGATTAACGCTTGTCAAATGCACTGTAAGTGTCACTGACACGTTGCCATCGACTTGACTTCAAGGAGTTGACATGCAGCTTCATTTTTTTTTTTTTTTTTTTTTTTTTTTAAATGTGAACATCTCTGTCCATTTAGCCCTCCTAAAATGGCAATTGCCTGGCACTCTCCATCCTTTATGCTTTGGTTAACCAGGAACCAGACCTAATACAAGTAATTACTAAAAACAGAAACGGTGTATTGAAGTGTTTGAATTAGGACTGAGATGCAGCAAACCTTTTTTTTCTTTTTTTTTTTTTTCTTTTTTTATCACCCCATATTAGTACCACTCTTTCACTCTATGGAACTGGTGGCTATGCTAATGGGGAATAGAAGCCAGTTACAATCTTAAGGAGATGATGTCTAGCTTCTCCTATGTGAAATTAACTGAACATCAAAAAATTCTTATGTGCAGTACAGAGATAGGTAGATCTACGCTTTTGTTTTGGAATTTACAACCTGTGACTTCATGCTTTTGTGTTTTTTTTTTTTTTGTTTTTTTTTTCTTCACCCTAGAAGATCCCATTTTAGTAGTACAAGTTCAGTTATGGAGGCAGCTTCCATTGCTAATAACGTAAATGTATTTTTTTTTTTTCAGTTATGGCAGCAGCATCCATTGCTAATATTGTAAAAAGCTCACTTGGTCCGGTTGGTCTGGATAAAATGTTGGTGGATGATATTGGGGTAAGCATTTAAAAGGTTTGATATTTCTTTGTTAGTTTAGTTTATAAATTGGTGGTAAAATGCTAGAGGCTCCTGTACAGGTCTCACGTTTAGGCTAAACTAATCATCCAGATCACCCAGCACCAGCAATGTCTAGGGTCTGCTTACACTTCTCCATTCCAGTGGTTTGCAGTAACACAGGACACAAACTTATCCATGGATAACTAGGATGTCCAAAAGAATTACATAAGAGGAGAGGAACAGAGCAAATGCCGACAGGTCCACACAAAAGCAAACCACGTTAGAAGACCCTAACTAGACTGCTGCTTGTAGCACCTTTTATGGCCAAAGCCAGCATCAGCAGAAGCTTGAAAATATACCTGGTAAAACCTTGGCAAATGTGTGAACAGAGGACTAGGTGGTGGCTTTACAAATCGGATGCTGAAAAGCCAAAGAAACTCCCACAGACCTAGTGCAGTGGGCCTTAATAGAAAAAAAAAGGGGGTTGGCGGAGAACCTTATCCTGTAGGGAAGATGCTCAAACATTGATATATAGCATACACCTAGTGATTGTGGGATGAGAAGAATGCCATCTCTCTGGGAACCTTCGGGAAGGTCAGGGAGAAAATCTGAAAGTGGCGGTAGCTACAGGTAAACATGCACAGTAAACTGTAAAGTGCACCTTCTTTTGGGTGCTTGAAAGCCAAACAGAAAAATTGCAGAACATCCTGGTTAAGACAAATGGAGGAGACCACTTTAGGCAAAAAGATGTTTCGGCCCAACATTACAAGATAACTGCACAAGTTCTGATACATGCCGGTAGAAACAGTGGCAACATGAAAAAACACCTTATGACTGAGTTCAGCTGAAGGAATATCCTAAATAGGTTTAAAAAGGCAGTTTCTAAAGAGCTGCCAGCACCAGATTCAGATCAAATGATATCACTTTAGAGTGTCCTAGAAGGAGGTAAACGAGCTTCTCCCTGTATAAGTCTTCACCAGGGAATGAGGGCAAGGGACACTAGAAAAGCACAGCTAAGGCCAAAATCTGCCGTTTGAGGGTAATAAAGGCCAGATACTGATCCAGGACTGACTGAAGAAAAGTCCCAACTCAAGTGCTGGATTGAAAATCCCCCAAATCGGGCAGAGGAAGACTGAGGGAGAGACGCATGAGATTTCCCAGAGACTGAGTTTGAGTTTCCTGGTTTGTGTCCAGGACTAGGGATGGGCGAACGGTTCGGGCCGTACTTTGGTTGTTTTGACGTTCGGCGAGCACCGAACAATATGCGGTGTTCGGGGCAAATTCGAAAGCTGCCGGAACACCGTTAGTTTATGGAACACTAACATGAAAAATCAAAAGTGCTCATTTTAAAGGCTTATATGCAAGTTATTGTCATAAGTGTTTGGGTACCCGGGTCCTACCCCAGGGGACATGCAGCAATGCAAAAAAAGTTTTAAAAATGGCTGTTTCTTTATCGTAGATCATGAGACAGAGCCTTAAGTAATAACTTAATGGGTTATAGGCCACCTTCAGGTGATGGACACTGGTATACCCAATCCAGGAAGTTCACTCCCTATATAACCCCTCCTCCTTCCAGGAGCACATCATCAGTTTTTTCGCCAGTGTCTAAGGTGTTGGTCACAAGTGAAGATGTGCTCTGAGGAGTGCCAGGAGGGATCCATGCTGGATTTAAATGGCCTCCATAGACCCAATCCATCCAAAGTACCACTGAGGCCAAAGTGGATGGTACCTGGGCCTCGTATCCGAAGCACGATGTTTTCCTTGTAACGCCTCTTTGTAGGGCTGGACCCCAGGGCTTAAGTCACGCTAAATTACCTAAAGCTTTCCTGGTGGGGTGCTTTTACAGGTCCAAGGGAGTGAAACCCGATATCAAGGGACCCGGTCCTTAAAGGTTTGCTAAACGTAGCCCGTCATGATGGGTGAAGGTTGGATTGTCTGTTTATTCAGCAAATCCTGCAGCGGGGATAAGGTAAGGGAAGAAACTTGGGAACTAAAGTCCACCTATGCTTTCTTCTTTAAGAGTAAAAAATGTCATGCCTTTCATTCTCGACTAGAGGGAGTCTATGCACATACCTTAATCTGTTGTCTTCACTGTAAAGCTTAGTCAGTCTCTGTGTGGCTGCAGCAGCTTGTGCGGGGGGTTTTTCTCAGGTAAAGAAATCTGCCAAATGCTTTCTTTTCTGCCGCCTGAAGGGACCGGAGGGTTAGGGGAACATCAGCGGTTTGTTGATATTCCCCTAACCCTCCGGTCCCTTCAGGGGGGAGAAAAGAAAGCATTTGGCAGATTTCTTTACCTGAGAAAATCTCCCTGCACAAGCTGCTGTGGCCACATAGACTGACTGAGCTTTACAGGACCAATTTAGACAGGCCCTTAAAGAGGTTCCTGCACAACAAGCCCGGGAATTGGCTGAACTACCAAAAGTATTATGCTTTACTATAGATGCTATTAAATATTCTAGTCACCAGGCATCCCGCCTTATGCTTGTACATATGCGTAGAATCCTGTGGTTAAAAAACTGGTCAGCCGAAGCACCATGTAAAAACCTTCTGACTGGGTTCCCTTTTCATGGGGAGCGGCTATTTGGACAAAGAAAAAGCGGTAAAGTATTTTGCGCTTACTCTGGGTGAGCAGCTAACACAACAAAAAGAATATTTGTTAAGTGAACCAGTGAAACAAAGTGTAGCGCTATGAAGTGAGTACTGAGGAATATAAAATAAATTAGATGAGTGAAAAAAAAACATTAATCTTAACGTGTCTATGTAAACAAAAAAAGTCCGTAGTTATAGTCTCTAAGTGAATAAGACCATAATGGTCGTAAACCATGAAGTGAAAAGTGCCGTCACTATAATAAGTGAAAGGATTGTGAATTGTCCTGTGTTCCAAAATAACACAAATGGAAGTGGTATGGTGATGATTGTTCATCAAACTATTAGGGACAGAAGTCCTCGGGGTTCCTATCAGTAATAAGCGGAATCCACCTCGGTGTCCTCTATGAAAACGTGTAAAGTTCCCACAACCAGTAGTTTAGGAGGCTTACCGGAGGGTTTGAACCCAAGACAGCGTATACTGTAAGGGTCAAACCGGCTTGTATTGCCCACCGGCAATGGGAGGGATCTTGGCAACCTGGAGTGGTGGAAGTCTCAACTGTTTTCATAGAAGTATCCTCTCCATATGGTTGGTCACATATCCCAGAATACGGCCCATATAGGATAAAAAAGGGGCCACATAGTGTCATTCCATAAACAACAAGTATTATATTTATTAAAAGAAATACACTTACATTTTAAGAAGTTTTGTAAAAAGCGCTTATGTAAAAAAGAAGGCGGCAGTGGAGTCCTCCCGACGCGTTTCATCTACCAAGACTTCGTCAGATCCTGATCCTGCCGCCCCCCCCCATATAAGTTGATAAGGGGTACATTGTTCCCCTACCATTTCACAAAAGCTAGTGTCAAAAATAGTAAATAAGACAGACACTTAAGGACAAGTCCTTTATTAAAAGATAAAAATGTCCCGCGACATCCATTCATCTATCAAGCCGCCCGACGAGCCGAAAAAGGAAAAAAAAAAGCTCCCGCCGAGTGACGCTTCTTCTTGGTGACACCCGTTTACTTCACCTCAGCTATATAAGATAATGAAGGGCCTTGTTTGGATTTGAGGGGGGGGGGGGGAACCCACACGATTTTCTAAAATTTTTGATTTGGTTAGGCGTTCCCCTTAATATTCATACCAGACCCAAAGGGCATGGTAATGGACTGGGGCAGAACCCATGCTGTTTGTTCCAAAGAGTTTTATCTTTATTGTCGAGACCCGACAATTCATTACAGCCGCTATCAGTTTTAAATTACTTTTTTCCTTTAGAAATGTCATTTGCTGCAGTACTGTTCTAAACATAGGAAAACTGCGCCACTTTACAGGTATACTATAGACACCCCCCAGGCACAATATTTAAATAAATATTTCATTTTTATTTCACTTTAAGTATTATTAAACTCCACTGCTCCCGAAGAAACGGCCGTTTTTTAAAACTTTATTTATTTATTTTTTTTTGCATTGATACATGTCCCCTGGGGCAGCACCTGGGTCCCCACACACTTTTTATGACAATAACTTGCATATAAGCCTTTAAAATGAGCACTTTTGACTTTTCATGCTTTGTGTCTGATAGACTTTAACGGTGTTCGTGTGTTCTTCCAAATTTTTTGCCTGTTCTGGTGTGAACCGAACCTGGGGATGTTCGGCTCATCCTTATTCAGGACTAGTCCCAAATATTCCAGATGGTAAGTAGAATTCAGCACAGACATCTGACGATCGACCTGAAATTCTGCAGCGTTTGTGCAATCTGTTGCATGCTGGCATTCAAAGCCTGAATGGAGCGAACTTTCAACAGCTGGTCACCCCAGTAGCCCACAATGTGGACACCCTGGGAGTGAACAAGAGCCAGAACAGGGATGAGAAGACCTGAGATGCAATGGATAGGCCAAAGGATGGAGCCACAAATTGAAAATGAGTCGCTCACCTCAAAACATAATCGCTGTTGGGGGGGATGGGAATGTGCAAGTAGGCATCCTTGATGTGTACTGATGCCACTAGATCCCCCTGCTGGTAGGTATGCAGTGACTGACCTGGCTGATTTCACCTGAAACTTATGAATCCAAAGGAAGCTGTTAAGGGACTTCAGTTCCGGGTTATGAGAAATTTGCTATCTGAGCCATGAATAGATTGGAGTAAACCCCCCCCCCCCCCCCTTTTTTTTT
Organism: Lithobates clamitans; assembly: GCA_037952925.1. Lineage (NCBI taxonomy): Eukaryota > Metazoa > Chordata > Amphibia > Anura > Ranidae > Lithobates > Lithobates clamitans. The sequence continues at coordinate 7,768 of JBBGZY010001527.1, forward strand.
TTTTTTTTTTTTTTTCTTCGGGAACAGGAACAAGGACCGTAAGGTAAGCAATTGCTAAAAAGCAGAATGCAGATCATCCAGCCATTTTGGAGAAGGAGCCAGATTGGGGTGCATGAATCAGGGAAGAGGCAGAATGAAACTGTACCCCTGGAGACGATACCCTTGACTAAGTCCAGGTCTCTGGGAAAGCTGAAAACTTAAAGTGGGGGTGCCCTGTCGCTCAGGGGGGCATGGATCGGCCATTACTGGTTTGGGAGTCCAACACTTGCAGCAAAGGAGTGCTGGGCTTGGGTTTGAAAGGAAACACCAGGGAGGGATAAAAGGGGCACTTTCTAAAACCCAAGAGAAGGATGTTTGCAGCAGCCTTAGCTTTCTTTTTTCTAGGTCCAGCCTTTCTAGTGGCAAAACAAGAGCTAGTCAGGATCATGGAAAAGATTAATGCAGCAATGTACAGGGACATCCTTGATGAAAACCTGCTCCAGATCGCTCTGGGACGAAGGGTCGTTGTCCTGTTGGAAGACGAACCTAAGCAGAGCCAAGATAATAAAGGAGTGGCTATGGGACAACTCTGCGAATGTCCTTGAGTGGCCCATCCAGATCCCATACTTGAACACGATTTGAACATCTTTAGAGTGATCTGAAAATGGCTGTGCACTGACGATTCTCATTCAGTCTGATGGCGCTTGAGGTCCTACAAAGAACAATGAGAGAAACTACCTAAAAATAGGTGTGCCAAGCTTGTAGCATCATACTCCAGAAGACTTGAGGCTGTAATTGGTGCCAAAGGTGCTTCAACAAAGTATTGACAAAGGCTGTAAAAATACCTTTATGTACATGTGATATTTTTTTTTTTTTTTTTTTTTTTATAAATTCGCAAACTATTTCAAACAAACTTCTCTCACGTTGTCATTGTGTAATTGTAGAATTTTGAAAATTTTCCATTTTGGAATACGGCTGTAACATAAAATGTGAAGTGTTGTGAATATTTTCCGGATGCACGGTACATGTCTCAAAGTCCCATTAGTGATTTCCATGTTTTTCTTTTTAGACGTGTCAATATAGAGGGATGTGTGGCATTTATCCCCCTTCTTTTTTTTTTTCTTTTTTTACTAGTTTAGGATTAATACCAGCATTTGTCAGTACTGCGGGCACAGACAGCGCAAAACTTGACAGCTCTCATTATATCAAATATTTTCATTTTGGTATGGCTTATCCTTCCAAATATGCAAGCTGTAATTGCCATTTTTATACAATATTACAGTTGTGGTCAGCATTCTGACAAGTTTTATATATTTTTTTTGTACTATTGTCCCATTTTAGTACCACTTTTTCATTACCTAGAATAAGTGGCTATGCTAATGGGATAGAGCAATATCTGTTATCGTCTGAAGGGGGTAGATATCTTCATCTTCCCATAAATGAAATAACAGAACATGTTTTGTAAGATGGTTTATTTTGCCGCTTTTAGGTTGTGGACAGGAATGACTATCGGTCCCGTGTAAAAAAACATCTGCATGCTGAAGATTTCTAGCACAATTCTCTGAGCCAGGCATTGTAAACTGCTGGAAGGAAAAACATCAGGGCCCATTTACACCTTTGTGTTGCCTTGCTGCAACACACCATTCACACTTTGCTTTAATGCAATGCCGTTCTACTGAAATAAATGGCATTGCAATGCAGTGTACCTCCGCACCTGCATTGCATGCATTTTGGAATGGCAGCCCATTCTTTTCAATGCCTAAAAATTACATGCCAAATGTAGCATGTCAGGGTCTTCTTCACTTAAAGCGGAAGTTCCATTTTTGGGTTGAACTCTGCTTTAAGCTTGTCATACATAGACTGGTTGAATCTTGATCGGTTCAGCGGGGACTGGCTGAGGTTCGAACCATGTATGTGCAGACTGATTGCCAGTGGCTTTAGCCACTAGCAGTGATCATTGTGTGCTCTCCCACCAGGGGAGCCGAGAACACAATAGCTCTACAGGAGGGATCCCCCTCCCATCAATACTGACTGTGTTGATGGGGGAATCTAGCGATTTTTCTTTTCGTTCCTTTCTTTTCTGCCTGGTTGCAAAATCACACCATCAGTGGCTGGCTTTAGACAATAAAAAGCAAGAGTGCATTTTCTTTTTTTGAGCAGTGTTTAAAAATTGTTACTGCACTTACTTTTTTTTTTTTTTTTTGCTACCTGTTAGGTTGCTTTAAAGGACCTCAATTGCAGATCCAAGTTCATTCTTTCTAGGCTCTATTCACATTAACACATCTCAAGTTGCACGATTTGCAGTGCGACGTTGGAGCGACTTTGATCCAACTTTACACTTAATGGATTTAAGTCGCACCAAACTAGTGCCGGCACCTTTTCAGTCACTGCGACTTAAGCTTGCAGCAAACTGAACGGGTGCAATTTAAAAATAATGGGTTGTGACTTTGTCCAAAGTCGCATGAGAAATTGCACAAGTTTGAGTGAAACCTTAATCTGCAGCTGAATGAACCAATCTAAAAGTAAAAGGTTACATTGTATCTTTCACATCTGAGTGTTATTTAACCACTTCAGCCTCGGAAGATTCTTCCCCCTTCCTGACCAGAGCACGTTTTGCGATTCGGCACGGCGACGCTTTACCTGACAATTGCGCGGTCGTGATCACCTCTGCAGTTTTAATTTTTTGCGCTATAAATAAAAGGGCGACCATTTTGAGAAAAACACACCACTTTTTTTTTTATTTTTATTTTTTTTTTAAACTTTTTGCTATAATATCCCCCAAAAATATAAAAAAAAAAATTTTGTCCTCATTTTAGGCCGATATGTATTCTTCTACATATTTTTAGTAAAAAAAAATGCAATAAGCATATATTGATTGGTTTACGCAAAAGTTATAGCATCTACAAAATAGGGGATAGTTTTATGGCATTTTTATAATTTTTTTTTTTTTTTTTTTTTCACTAGTAATGGTGGCGTTCTGCGTTAATTTTTTTTTTTTAATCGGGACTGCGACATTATGGAGGATAAATTTAGATTATTCCTGCGCTACCATGTACAAACTGTAATGTTAATAACGGAAAAGCTGCTTGCACCGAATAGGGTCCAGCCTGACCCCCAAAAGCAGAAAGATGTAGTAGATAAGGGGGGTGCTGTGCTAATCTTAATGCTCTCCACACTTTCTAAGTATGAATAAATAATGGCAATCAGTGGCTTAGGCACAAACACTAATGACAGTATAATAATGAGCCTACTGATCACAGGATGGCCGTAGTGCCTAACGTGCTGTGTGGAATTAAACGTGAATATGGGAGAATAAAAGTTGGTGATGTGTAAAACAAAAGTGTCTAGTCACTCTAAAATCATGAATATATAAATAACCAAAAATCAGTGGGGTCAGGAAAAGGTTCCCAAAGCGTAAGAAAAAAAAGAAAAAATGGTGCATGTTGAAAATACAAAGTTACACTGAGTGTCCGTGGAGATCTACAGTTGCTGCAATAAAATATCTCACACCTACAGTGGGTACTTAAAAACAATATTCAAATTCATCAAAAAGTGACTTATATGGCAGCACCAGCTGTATTAAAATTCAAGAAAGTGACTTGTGCAATCTAAACACCTCTAATATTGTTTCAAACGTGCCAAAAAATAAAGAAGAATAAATACACGATTGTAGAAACAATAAAAATAAATTCAAAATGAACGTGCAATATTACAATGAATGATCCATAAAGGATGTGAAGTATCCGAGGGGTTTAAAATGAAACCACTCCACCCCACTTCCAATTATATAGACTGTGAGGCATCTACACTCGTAGTATTGTACTTTTTTTTTTTTTTTTTTTTTTTTCTGCAAGTGCACAAGATTGTGAAATATATTGGGTTGTGCTGAATCAAATATATTTTTGTTCATTTTTTATTATTTATTATTCCTATAGGATGTAACTATAACTAATGATGGGGCAACTATTCTGAAATTGCTGGAAGTGGAACACCCAGCAGCCAAAGTCCTTTGTGAACTGGCAGATCTACAAGACAATGAAGTAGGAGATGGGACAACATCAGTAGTAAGTTTACTTAAATATTACTTTGCTTAAACTGATACATTTAGGTGCAGCTGTACTGGTACCTATCCAGGTAAACTACCACTTATGATAGCTGATACTTGATTGCCTTGGTAGCCCCTTGCCACATTTACTTATGTTTTTAACCACTTCCCGACCAGCCGCAGTTTTACTGAGGCAGAATGGCACGGGTGGGCGAAATGACGTAGCTGTATGTCAGGCGCACAAGACGATTGTATTTTCAGAACCGATCAGTCTCTCGGCCATTGATTTCTGGCCTGGACCTGCTGATTCGTCCTGACGAAATGCTTTCCATGTCTGTACTTGTAAACATAGGGTAAGTGATGTCATCCCCCTCTCTTTAATTATTTTCCTTTCCAGAGAGGAGACATCCACTAGTGAGTTGCACCAACACTACACTGACACAGTACACATAGGCACACATTTCTGGCCTGAGTCCTGCGAACGCTAACCGTTTTTGGTAGCGTTTTGAAGCAGTCGCTGACAGTCAGGTACTCTCTTCCTTTGTGTCTCACTAGTTGTACCAGTAACTTTATAGGCCAAAATGTCCAATCGAAGGTACACTAGTGAAGAGGCCTACACGTTTCTGAGCATGACAGATGAGTGAAGAGGGAGTCGCCTATCTGTCCGATTCAGCCTCAAAATACGTACCTGTAGACAGCAGCGGCACCCTGACAGATGACTCTGACGCCGGAGTAGTGGTCCCTGCTAAGGTCAGGTGTACCCGACCCCGTTCTTCTGCTTTTTAGGTGCAAGAACCGCAGGGCTCTCGTATGGAGCAGAGAGCCAGTACTAGTGCCGCTCATCCTTCTGATGAGCTGGCAAGCACCAGCGGCCTAATACATCTTGCTCGTACATCCAGCACTGTAGTAACACTTGGTGACGTGTCCCATAAGTGCAGTTCAATCTGGTTAGGTGGCAAGCATGAGTAGTGTCCTGCAGCCACCAAGAAGCTAAAGACAGGCCAGATGATCCCATAGTGCCCTTCTTGCTGCATTTGCCTATCCGAATTGGGAGCCCACCACTTCTGCAGCACCCGTACTTCCCTCATTCACTGGCTAACCCGAAATTCAGGTGGAAACAGTTGATTTTACGTCACTTGATTATTTTTTTTTCGCTGTTTTTCACAGAAGATTTCTATAGATCTATTGTGAACCAAAGCAATTTGTATGCTGGTCAATTCATTGCTGCTAATCCCCAGCTGACCCTTACCAGAGATTGGCGACCTATTACAGTCTCCGGATTTAAGACCTTCCTCGGCCTTTCCCTCCTTATGGGCATAACTAAAAAAAAGTGAGTTGCGGTCATATTGGTCCACTGCCCAAATTCACCATATGGCTGTGTTCTCTGCCTCCATGACACGATACGGGCAGATCTTGCGGTCCACGCATTTCAATGACAACGATCTCTGTCGTCCTCGGGGTGACCCTGAATACGATCGGCTCTACAAAATTCGGCCCCTCGTAAACCACTTCAACCAGCAGTTCGGAGCCTTGTTTACTCCCGATCAAGTTGTCTACGTTGAGTCCCTGATTAAGTTTTCTGGCCGCTTGTCTTTCAAAAACAGTATCTTCCCAGCAAGTGTGCCAGATACGGGGTCAAGATTTATAAGCTCTGTGACAGAGCAACAGGCTATACATGTAGTTTTATGGTTTAAGAGGGAAGAGAGAGTTACGTAGAGCCAGAGAACTGCCTAGACTACATTAGGAGCGCTGGTAAGATTGTGTGGGACTTGGTGTCACCCTTATTCGGAAAGAGGTACCACTTGTATATGGACAATTATTACACAAGCGTGCCACTTTTTAGTCACTTGTTTGATCATAGAATTAGCGCACGTGGCACCGTGCGATCTAATCGCCGGGGCTTACCCCAGCAGCTTGTAGATTCCAGTCTTAGGCTGGGGGGGAGAGCCTGCTTGAGATGTAGTAATTTGCTCGCTGTGAATTGGAGGGATAATAAGAATGTTTTTGTTCTGTCCTCCATTCCTGCAGACATGACAGTCCAAATTCAAACGGCAACTGGTGTTGTGGAGAAACGCCTCTGTGTCCACGAATATAACCTTAACATGGGAGGGGTGGACCTCCAACGACTGGTTGTTGGCGCCGTACCCAATTGCACGTAACGCCAGACGCTTGTATAAAAAGTCTGTATATTTATTTCTATTGGCTCTGCTGAATGCTTATGTGCTATACAAGCTTCAGGACAAACTGGATCCTGGTTTGTTTGGAAACCTTCATCGCTGAATGCCGCATGTTTAAATTGTGCAGCAGCTGAGCAGCTGGATGTTGGTCTTCAGGTGGACAGAGGTAAAAAAGCTGCAGTTTTTACTGCTCCCTGTCATCTTGTATGAACGAAGCCTTAGGTGTCAGTTTTACACAACTGAAGGACTGCTTGGTCCTGTTTCAGTACAGGCTTTACTTTAAAGTGCATACATTTTAATATTTTTTTTCTCTATTCTCTGCTGGGGAGATTCACTCTTTATTTTCTCTGGTGAATCTTTCTAAATTTTAATGGTTGGCATAAGATGCGAGGGAACACTAAAGTGGAAAAATCCCTTTTGAAGGGATATCGTCAACTTTTGTTTAGGGCAGGACGTAAATGGCATTTTCAGTTATGACTGAAAAATTTGTTTTATATGACTTGTTAGAGTTTTGTAATGCCCCCCCTTTTTTATATTTCATTAGCTAAAGCCATTTTATATGCACAGGTAATTATTGCTGCAGAATTGCTGAAGAATGCTGATGAACTGGTGAAACAGAAAATTCACCCCACATCCATCATTGGGGGATATCGTCTGGCTTGCAAGTGGGTTATCATGCTATTTTTCTATAAAATATTTTTCGTGTTATAAAACAGGTTTACTGTGTTTTTGTTTTAATGGTTTTTGTGTTTTTTATTTTTTTGACATGGTATAACTGTCCCTCCATAATGCTCCCCCTTCCTCCTCCCACCCCACGGTGCCATTCTTGGCATCTTTTTGACAGGTACCTGTACCCACTTCCAGGAGATGAGGCTGTGGCCCTGTCTCAGAAGTTCAGCTGAAGCCGGACCTCCTCTTTAATACCCTGCACCCTTGTGGCACCTGTAGGCAGGTGACTTATCTCCCACAGAAGTGTAGCAGGGACCTTGGGGGATGGGGTGGGTGTTAATCTTTTCATTTTTGTGAAGAGGTGAGCTTACACTTTGTAAACAATACTTAGAGGAACTATGGTCTAAATTGTTATAGACTGCGAGCAGGCAAGCTTTTTATTGCACAAGAGACATGCAATGTCTAATCTGCAACTTACCTTTCAGTCTTTGCAGCTCAGTTTACATTCTGGCACAGCGACTGTGTTCCAGGATGATTACACATGCTCAGGTGTGACATCACCTGACTGGCCAATGAAAATGGCCATAGCCAGAACCTGGATAAATCCTGTGGTTTTTTTTTTTGTGTGTGTGTATATACATACACACATACACATATATACATATATACATATATATATATATATATATATATATATATATATATATATATTATGTAGGAGGAGGGAGTTTTTTTAGGGTTAATTGTAATTGCTCTTGTCTTCCGCTTTAAAATGGAACCTCCCCCTCTCCTAACTATCCTGCATACCCTACTTACTTTACTACTTCACTGTTTTGTTTTTTTTTTTTTTTTTTTTTGTCTGGTCATATGAGCCTGCAGCTCTGGCTCTCCTGGGTCGGTAAGCAGCTGCCTCAGGGGGGTGGAGGGAGTGCCAACATCTGGGCCATGGGAGCTTATGGGTGACATCACAGCATCTGGAGTCGATAGCTGTTGAGCCGTCTCCTCTCTAATGGACAGCAGGGCTGTGCAGCCATCTGTGAAGGTAGACTATCAGCTTTTTTCTTTTTTTTTTTTTATGAGCCATGTAAAGATTTTTACTTTTTATTCCATGGCATGGTTTTAATAAGTTTAAGATACATTTATGCGGTTACTATTTTACCTCTTCAGATTTGGGCTGTATTTTTTTCTTTGTTTTAATGCTGAAGCAGGCCTTTGGTAATGGCTATGCAATTATTGAAAAAGATGTTATTTTAATGTTTGTAAGCATTTGTCACTTCTATATTTCTGGCATGCATTTTATTATTGCTTCTCAATGATAGAACTTGGCAAACTGCTTGCTTTTATACAGATGCAAACTTGCAATGGGGAAAAGTGTATTCCCTGTATTACTAAACCTATTCAAACCTACCAAAATATATGAAGATTTGAGAACAGGTGACAGTGGAAATTCAATGACCGTTATTTTGGCTCTTCAGTTTCCACCACCTTTTTTAGTGGTAAAAACAGTATGAAGCAAGTTTAAACGACCGCCAACGATTTTTTTTTTTTTGGCAAAGTAGACATAATTTTATTTTTATTTTTTTATTGCTAGAAAACTGCCATCATGAGAACCATATGAACTGCTGATGCATATGTGACCAAACAGAGCAAAACCCAGAGTGGGAGTGACCATTCAGACATGCAGAGCAACACTTAAAATTCCCCTATTGCATGTAAAGTACTTTTTATTTTTTATTTTTTTGTGGGACTGCAGCTATAGAGATTAAGCAGCATTCCAATTACCTTTTTTGGAGTCTGATTCTGAAAACCCTATTGCCATTTTGTAGACTCTTAATGGTAGTCTTTGCATATAGACTGTAACTGTTAGGCCCCTTTCACACTTGTGCGACCTGAGAGTGGCGTGATTTTGATGCGATTTTTGACGCGACTTGAAGCAGTGGTTGTGTAACTTTGAGGTCTATGGACCTTGTTGCATCAAAGTCGGACCAAAGTAGTGTAGGGAGTATCATGTTGCACAGATATGAATGGTACGACTTGTCATGCGACTTTGCAGTCCCAAGTTGCACAAGTGTGAAAGGGGCCTTAACCTCGCCATGTACAAAAATCCTAGCAGTCCTTTTCTCTATCAGTTTTTTGTGTAATTAAGTTTCCTATCTTTTTTCTTTTCCCAAAAGAGAAGCTGTCAGATACATCAATGAAAATCTCACAATCAACACTGACGAGCTTGGCAAAGATTGTCTTCTTAATGCTGCTAAGACCTCAATGTCTTCTAAGATTATTGGAGTGTATCCTTTCACGTGCTTTTCATGTATGGTTCATTTATAAGTTAAAATTTCCTTTTAAAGGGGAAACTGATCACTGTTCGAACTTGCACCCTATTTTGCTGCTCCTCTCTGAGTAAGACAAGGCTACCATAGAATGAATACATTACATCTCACTAAACATAATTTATGTAAAATTCACCTGTGTACTGTTTTTAACTACTTGCCACACGCCCACATTAGGTGTAATTAGAGCGAGCAGCAGCTCCAGGTTGGATTACGTACCTGTACATTGCAGCCTTTCTTCTGGGTTTGGGGCGGGCATGCTTGTCTCCCCTGCCGACCTGTACTGTGATTTGGACACTGCATGAGTTTGGCAGCTAATTTCAGCCAATGATTTTTGGCTAAAGTCAGCTGGTCGGCTGTCGCTAATCGCAAACGGAGAGTTCTGTGTTTGCAAAAACATTGAATTAGTAAATTGATAGTAAAGTAAAAGCATCACACATTGTTAGGCCTACAGTTAACCCTTTACCCCTAGATGTTAACCCCTTCCTAGCCAGTGTCGGTACAGTATTAGCACTGGTTGTTACTGTTTGTGTCACTCTTGATGTCGGTTTGCCTCTTAGCTAGCGCCAGATTGCACGCCACACTATCACAGTCCTACTATAAGCTGCGTATCATTGCCATTACTAATACAGTGTCATAGCTTTGTAAATTCCAGTATATACCATAGTTTGTAAATGCCAAACTTTTTTGGATATGTATCATAACAAAGAGGAAATAAAGATTTTTTTTTTTTCCCCCAAAATGTTTAGTATTTTTTTGGTTTATATAATCGATAATAAAAAAAACCCAGTGGTAATCAAATACCATCAGAGAAAGCACTATCTGTGTGTGTGGGAAAAAATGATTTCATTTGACAGCACAATTGGCAGTTAAAGTAGTGTAGTACCAAGTAGCAAAAAAGCTCTGTTCATGAAGGGGGTAAAATCCAGAGCTTCAATTGGTTAATAAAATATTCAGAGGTATTAACAGGCCCTGATAAAATCTCAGGGGGTATCAGAATTAGTCGGGGTTGCCTAAAGTAATACTGATCATTGAGGGAGAGAATATAAATACTTATTTTAGGAAGCTTTTTGGAATAACTATTGAACTTTTGTGTTTTCTATGGTTCCCATGTGGAAATATCTGCCATTTTGATGTGTTAACCTTAACTCTTTGTTTAGCGACAGTGACTTTTTTGGTAGCATGGTAGTCGATGCTGCACTTGCAGTAAAGTACGTGGATCCTAAGGGTCAGGCGCGGTACCCCATCAATTCTATTAATGTCCTGAAAGCTCATGGCCGAAGCCAGAAGGAGAGCATCCTTGTCAATGGTTATGCACTTAACTGTGTGGTGGGCTCACAAGGTAATCTAATTTGTGGGTAACCCTTTGGCTTGCCCAACCTGATATAACTAAGACTAACTTAATATAGATAGTTGGCTAGGCTTAAAGTTATACTAAAGGCAATTATTTTTTTTTTAAATGACAAACATGTCGTACTTACCTGCTTTATGCAATGGTTTTCCACAGAGCAGCCCCGATACTCCTCTTCTCAGGTTCCCCGCTGGCACTCCTGGGACCTGACAAGTGCCCTCAGAGCATGCAGCTTGCAATTGGGGCACTTGAGCAGGCTCGCTCCCAAGCTGTGGCTTTGCATGACCATTCACACACAGAGCCGCAGCTTGACCCCATCTCCTTTCTCTCTCATTGGCTCACTGGCTGTGATTGACAGCAGCGAGAGCCAATGACTTACTGTTGTCTCAACCAAAGAGGAGTAGAGTCCCCAGACAGCTGAGGCACTCGTGCATATTACTGGAGGAAGACTCGGGTAAGTATTCGGGAGGGGGGAGCTGCTGCACACAGGTTTAAACGCTCTTTGAAGTCTACAAAACAGTATATCTCCAGCTAGATTAAAAATCCCAGCATGCCCTGCTGACTTTGGTTTACTTTGTACACTCATTGGCTGGCAAGATACTGTGACTTGTAGTTCAACCTGGAGATATACTGACTTCCTCTCGCTGTAGAGTATGCAACAAATAGTTAATCTTTGCACCCCAGGGCTACAATCGCCACATTCATACTAGTCTTTGAGCAGAAGTAGGATTCATTAATGCCTTTAGTGATGTGCTATTACTAAGTGACTTTGTCATTTGGTCTAGTTTCCCCAAAATCAGTTTTGTTCGCTTGCATATAAAGTGTAATGGCTGGCTGTTTGACTATGCAAGCCTCCTTAATGGTCTGACTTTCCTCATTGTGCAGTGAGCCCATATCAGAAAGAGAGGTTATCAATGTTGAGCCCTGCGATTGCTTGCAACCCATCTGTTATGCTGATTGAGTGTTCAAAACTTTGAGTAACCGACCCAAGAATGCAGATCAAAACATTCTGACTGCAATGTTTCTAAATCATTGGCTCAGAGAAAGCCATGCGGCAAGCATTTTAGAAGGTCAGCAAGGGCAGTAAAATGCTTTAATTATAGCCAGGGTGGAGTTGATTTAAAGCGCTATTAAAGAGGCTTGATTTAAATCAACTCCATGTTAAATCCTAATTTTTAAAGTGCTACTGTCATCTGTCCCGCAGCGGCTCCTACTCTGACCCGCTGTTGACTCACCGAAAGTCCCATTCACTTTAATAGGACGGCTGGTGATGTGGCGGTGACACAACAAAGTGAGGGATGTGGCGGCAGCAGGTGAGTGGATGCCCACTAACGGGCGCTGCCATGATGGATCTGAAATGATAGGTGCCCTTTAAATGTGAGGACTTATTCTTGCTGGTAGTTAGAATCTTTAAAGGGGTTATAAACCATTGTTTTTTCACCTTAATGCATTAAGGTGTAAAAACTTGTGACACTGATCGGCCCCATAGGCCCCCCCCCCCCCCCCCCCCTTCTTTTTTTTTTTCTCTCTCCCCTCGCTTGAGCCCGTTCGTTCCCTCGACGGAGACATGCTGTACCTCTCTGCCCAGGGTTCTCGGGTCTTTGAATAGATTAATAGCAGTGCAGCCGTTGGCTCCTGCTGCTGTCAATCAAATTAAATTATGCCGGGGGGGGCGGAGTTGGGCATTCTGTGTCTGGACACAAATGCTTGACTTGGGAGAGTACCCGCAAGGTAACCCCCAGGGAGACCGCTTTTCCTAGGGTGTTTACCGATGGCGAGGAGGGAGACCCCAGAAAAGGAGGATCGGGGCCACACTGTGCAAAACGAACTGCACAGTGGAGGTAAGTAAGAGGGTTTACAACCCCTTTTTAATTTTTAGCAAACAAAGTGAAGATTTCCTAATTAGTATAATAAGCTGTCAGGTTAGTAAACAGTGATATCAGAACGGATTCAATCATACAGTTTGTAGTGTACATAGATTTGTTTAACGGTGGGAAAAAAATGTTGTGGAATATTCCTTTATATCTCATGGTTACTGTGAAATTGTGTAAATGCAGTGCATGTTATCTCAGCTTGCAGAGCTTTGGCTTCATTGAATGAGTTTACCAAAAATGTAAAGCTTGCAGAATATACAGCCTCATGCTACATAACTAAGCTCCAAATCATGCTGAATAAACTAAATTATTAATGTATCTTAAATCTAAAGCTATCTTTAGATAGATTTTTGCTCAAAGCATAAAAATCTGATTTAAATCCCAAAAAATATAGATAGATTGATCCACCCTGATTATAGCAGATGGTTTATTGCAACCCTGGTTAGGCCAATTTTTCAGTTATGCCTTGTCATGTCTACTTTCATCTTTTTAATTTTTTTCAGGGATGCACAAAAGGATCACAAATGCAAAAATTGCCTGTCTGGATTTTAGCCTGCAGAAAACAAAAATGAAACTTGGTGTACAAGTGATCATTTCAGACCCATCCAAGCTGGATCAGATCAGACAAAGGTATGAACATTTGTTCAACACTTCACCTATGAAGCAAGCTCAGGAGTAGTTTTCTGGAAACAGTGGGGAGCATAGTAAAGAGATGGTTGCAAATGCTAGGTGTTTCACCCTCCCCATTTATTTATTTGCTTCCCTCCTTTTTCTGAGATGGGCTCAGATACTCTCCCACACACAGGGTCCAGCGTTGTCCTGCTGAGATCCCTTTCTCAGCAGCTGCCTCTGCATCCCACTGCCATGTTCATCTGTGACATCAGGCTGCACAGGCTCTTCTGGGTTATGGTGCAGACTACTGATGACGCACTGGTAGGCCCACTCCCTCTTCCCTTGAATGGAGGGTGATTTGCGGGGCTCCCGGTGCCTCCTGGGATTTGAATGACATATTTCAGGACGCACTGACGTCACTCACCTAGGCAAATGACTGTGAGCAGGGGGCAGCGGAAATTTAAGTTTAAAAAAAGAACCTGATCATTGTGTGGTGGAGGGTGGGCGAGATGCAAAGGAGCAAAATTCCTAAACTGGGTGAAGATCCGCTTGAGGCCCCTTTCACACGGGCTGTTCAATCAGGTCCGCCTGTCAGTTTTTCAGGCGGACCTGATCAGATCTTGCACTCTCCCTTTATGGAGCCGCGGATGTCAGCAATGACATGTCCGCCACTATCCGATTCTGACTGCAAAATCCAGATAGATGGTGGTCCTTTTTTTTTTTTCCATCTGTCTGGCGGATTGGATCACATAAAAAGACTGGTGGTCTGTTTTCACCCGATTTCCCCACAGAGCGGGACAATCCGTCTCCGCTCTGCACAGTAAGAGGCAGAGTCATTGCCTACTCAGCGGGGATCAGCAGAGTAATCCCCAACTGAGCAATCAGAGTCCGCCAAATGGAGGTGCATGTGTGAAAGGGGCCTTAAGCTTTTTTGAGCCCAGCATTGTTCTTGTGTAAACTAACATTTTGGCAATTTCTATGGGGTTGTTGTGTTTGAGAGAGCATTGGGATGCCGTGCAAGTTTATTTTGTCAGTGTACAGCAAAGTGCTATAAGAATCTTTGCCAAGAACATGCTCAGTGGTATTGAAGATGGGCAGACTGCTAATCCTTAAGTTTTAAAACCTGTATTTAATTATGTGCAGGGTATGTCTAACAGTCGTAGTAATGTCTCCCCATTTTATTTGCTGCCACACAGTACTAATGGTGTGAGCAGTTATACGCGTGGGGTAAAGTATTAATGGGCTTCTGTTTTTTGTGGTGAAGAGTAACTTGTATGCTTTCCACCTTCACAGAAGCTGTACATGATATACTTGTAGTCTGCCTTTTAATCAGACTGGTAGTTTCTCCTGTTTAGTGGTAGTTAATCTTGACTTACAGTACAATATAGTTTATTTAGTAAATCGCATTGAAAGATTTGTAGCTTTTACTGAGACCTTTTCACTTTTCAGATGAATACCTCCACTATACATAGCATCAGCTCTATGCCAGATGCTCATATTGCATGATGTAAACACACTCCTCACTCCCCAGGTGGAACTTTTTCTCCCATATAACCTCTTCTTCTTTCTTCTACTTTTTTTTTTTTTTTTCCCTCTTTCATTTTAATTCACAAAATGTTGTTATGTCTCGGCCCTAGTGGGACGCCTCCCCATTGTGGTGCAGGTGATTACATAACCTGGGCTACTTAAATATTTATGGCTTTACCCTCGGGTAATTACCTGGAGTGATCTTATCTCGGGTAGAATGTACCCAGAAACTGATGGTGTATCTGTTATTTTGTATTGATGATATGTTGTGTCGCACACCACTAAATAAAAATAATAAAAAAACAAGATGTTTAGCAAATAAAAAAAAATCACTTTTTTTTAAAACATCTAGGTTGACTGGGCTGTTAAAACATTACACATTTTTACCTCCTTTACTATAAAGAACTCTTTCCATGGGAGTTTATTACTCTCAGCCAAAATTTGTACACTGGGCTGCACGTGCAGTCTACAGGGCATACAGGTAGGTAATGTTAATGCAGGGGAGACATAGTATGTCTCTTCTGCATTAAAATCCTGCATGTTTGCCAAATTTTTGTTTTTCTTACATAAAGTTACACTTTAAATTTGCTCCCATTCCCCCCTCCCCCCTTTCTAACACCCAAACTAACTACCCTGTAGAAGGAAGTTGCTTACATTTGCCTTTTCTCAGGGCACTCTGGTCCGGTCACGTAATCTCCCCAGCAGCGGCTTCAGGGGAGAGGAGGGACAGCAGACAATAGATGCCCCATGGTAAGTCTATGGGTGACATCTCTGTCCAGACATTCCATCGGTTGTCGGCTCTCTCCTCTCGCCTGAATGCTGAGGAGATCATGTGACCAGACCAAAGTGCTCTGAGAATAGATGGGTATATACATTTTCCTTCCACAGGATAGCTAGAATAGTTGATATGGGGGGGGGGGGTAGGGGGGGTGGGTGGGAGAGAGACAGTTTTAAGACTACATGGTTATATAGCCTGTTATACCACTCTAATCTTAACTGAGGTTCTCCATCATGCCCTTTTTAATACTCTTCTTTCCAACTCCCTGACCCTTTTTAAAAAAAAAAAGTCAGCAGCTACAAATACTGCAGCTGCCGACTTTTATAATAAGGACACTTGCCTGTCCAGGGCGCCCGCGATATCGGCTCGCGAAGCCGATCTGTCCCTCGGCTCTCTGGTGCTGCCGCCCCATTTTTAATAAGGGAATCAGGAAGTAAAGCCTTGTGGCTTCACTTCCTGGTTCCCTACTGCGCATGCGCGACTCGCGCTGCTGTTTTCTGGGACCTGTGTGTCTCCCAGAATACGGGGGGAGGGGGGGGGGAGTGGCGTAGATGCCCCCGGGTGCCCCTGGGTATCTATGCCCAGGAGTGGGAAAAATACCTGTATTAGACAGGTATCTGCTCCCCCTTGAAAGGTGCCAAATGTGACACCAGAGGGGGGGGGGAACCGGAAAAGCGGAAGTTCCATTTTTGGGTGGAACTCCGCTTTAACTCCAAAGTGCATTGCATTCATTAAGGCAGTATAAACCCAAAAAGCAAACATTTTTTATTATATAGCAGCTTACCAATTCTTAGATGTGATGGCTGTATTCGTTTTTTATTTTCCTTTTTTATGGCTTTATTTCCTTTACACCTGATGATCCGGCCAGTAAGTCTTGTTGTTTTTCAACAGGAAAAGCCTCTTTTACAGCTGTAACAGATACAAGGTTGATACAAACTATTTAACACTGGCGGGGGGGGTGCTTACAATGGTCAGCTTTAATTTAAAACCTTTATCCCAAAAGGAACAAAACTGTTTGCTGTAACTGTTATAAAGTGTTAGCTGGAGTTTGACTTCTATTTGTTTAGTGTATCTTAATCTGGTAGTACATGCAACACTCAACTCCCCCCAGACTGACAATGCTGCTGTCCAAAGGTACCTCTGTTGCTCCTTCAATTGGCCAGATCACCAAGTGAACCGGGGAAAAAAATAAAAAAATGAATGGAGCCACCACGTCTAATGATTTGGTAACCTGCAATATATTACATTTTTGGTTTAATACCACTTTATTTTTTATTATCCTTTTTCCACAAAGTTACCACCCAAGCAGTGCACTCTGATCAGCTTGTAAAACTGTTCTGTAAAATTCTGCCCCTTTGCTGTATTGTGCTTTTGTATGCTCAGTTTTTTTTTTTTTTTTTTTTTTTTTTTTTTTATAGGGAATCTGACATTACCAAGGAGAGGATTCAGAAGATCTTGGCAACTGGAGCAAATGTTATTCTTACTACTGGTGGCATTGATGATATGTGCCTCAAGTACTTTGTTGATGCCGGTGCAATGGCTGTGCGAAGAGTTCTTAAAAAGGATTTGAAACGTATTGCAAAAGCTACTGGAGGTAGGCTTGAGTACTGCTTGGCACACTTTTTTTAAAAGTAGACCCTAGAGAATAAAATGGTGTTGGTTTTCGGTCTAGGAAGTGCAAAGTTTCTGTAAAAAAAATACACTAAAATTAATTTAAGGGCACAAAATGAAATACATTTTTTTGTTAAAATACAAAAGACGAGGTTGCACAGAGTAAATGTATACTTAACATGTCAAACCTGACATGTGAAATGGCGACAAGCTTCAGCACCCTATATTTTCCGTAGACAACACTTTAAAAGCCCCCTATAGGTCATCTGTTTAGTGTTACGGAGGAGGTCTGGTGCTAGAATTGTTGCTCTTACTTTGGCGTGCCTGACTATATGTAACATGTAGCACAATCAACGTTTTTATGTGTAGGCACCTCCGACACATGCGTTTGCGTTCGTGTAAATGGGGGGTTGGGAGAGCTATGTGCTTGGGTATAACTTTAACCACTTGCCGACTGCCACACGCAGATGTACGTCCCTTTTTTGAGGACGGATATAATTGTTATGGCAACAGCTAGCTGCCATAACCCCAGTATCCCCGTTTTTCGGTCGGCTACAAGATAAAAGTGGTCTTTGCTGCGGATTCGCCGCAAGATCACTTTTATCGTTGGTGGGAGAGGGCCCCTCCCGCCGGTTACCGGAGCCGTCGGCAGTGGCGGAGGTGGTCGCGTCTGTTCCTTAGCTGTGCATGGAGACTAGTGAGGGGAAGGTGGCCCCCACCCATCTCCTGACAATGCAGGGCGGAAGCGACGTCATAACGTCACTTCCGCCCATACATCTTAAAGCCACATTTTTTTCAAGTGACTTTTTTTTTTTGCAGTCCAAATATGAGATCTGAAGACTTTTTGACCCCAGATCTCATATTTAGAAGGACCTGTTAACCTGTCATGCTTTTTTCTATTATAAGGAATTTTTACGTTCCTTGCAATAGGAATAAAAGTGACCCAAACACTTAAAAAAAAAAAAAAAAAAAAATCAGTGTAAAAATAAAATCGAATAAAATAAGAAAAAAAGTGTTTTTAAAACGCCCTGTCCTGACGAGCTCGTACGCAGAAGCGAACGCATACGTGAGTAGCGCCCGCATATGAAAACGGTGGTCAAACCACACGTGAGGTATCGCCGCGATCGTTAGAGCGAGGGCAATAATTCTAGCCCTAGACCTCCTCTGTAACGCAAAACATGCAACCTGTAGAATTTTTTTAAACATCGCCTATGGAGATTTTTGAGGGTAAAAGTTTGACGCCATTCCATGAGCGGGCGCAATTTTGAAGCGTGACATGTTGGGTATAAATTTACTCGGCGTAACATTATCTTTCACAATATAACAAAAAGTTTAGCTAACTTTACTGTGTTTTTTTGAATTTAAAAAAAGTGTTTCCCCCCCCCCCCCAAAAGTGCGCTTGTAAGACCGCTGCGCAAATACGGTGGGAAAAAAAGTATTGCAATGACCACCATTTTATTCTCTAGAGTGTTAGAACCCCCAAACATTATATATTGTTTTTTTTCTAAGTAATTTTCTACCAAAAAACTATTTTAAACATGTAAACACCTAAATTCCAAAACAAGGCTTGTCTTTAAGTGCTTAATTTTTTTTTTAAAAATCTAAAATTTTTACTTTTTACGGAGTGTGGGGGTTATTTTTTTTTTTTTGGGTGTCCCCTATGCGATTTATTTATTTTTTTTTTTTTGTGAGACGCTCTCATTAACCGGTTCAATACAGGGCATTTCCCCCCTTCCTTCCCAGGCCAATTTTTCGTTTTCAGCGCTGTCGCACTTTAAACGACAATTGCGCGGTCGTGCAACGTTGTACCCAAAAAAAATTGCCGTCCTTTTTTCCCCTCCAAATAGAGCTTTCTTTTGGTGGTATTTGATCGCCTCTGCGGTTTTTATTTTTTGCGCTAAAAACAAAAGAGCAACAATTTTGAAAAAAAACAATATTTTTTACTTTTTGCTATAATAAATATCCCAATTTTTTTTAAAAAAAACATTTTTTTCCTCAGTTTCGGACGATACGTATTCTTCATATTTTTGGTAAAAAAAATCGCAATAAGCGTATATTGATTGGTTTGCGCAAAAGTTATAGCGTCTACAAAATACGGGATAGATTTATTTTTTTTTTTTTAGCGGCGATCGCGATTTTTTTTTTTTTTCGTGACTGCGACATTATATCGGACACTTAACACATTTTTGGGACCATTCACATTTATACAGCGATCAATGCTATAAAATTGCATTGATTACTGTGTAAATGTGACAGGCAGTGAAGGGGTTAACCACTAGGGGGCGGGGAGGGGTTAATGTTTCCTAGGGAATGATTCTAACTGTAGGGGGCGGGGACGCACAAGGGGAGGAGACCGATCAGTGTTCCTCCGTTCTGGGAGCACAGATCGGTCTCCTCTCACCTGACAGGCTGTGGATCTGTGTGTTTACACACACAGATCCACGGTCCGACTAAGGTTAACGGGCAATCGCGGGTGCCCGGCGGACATCGCGGCCGCCGGGCACACGCACCGGGTCCCGAGCAGGGCGGCGGGCGCGCGCCCCCTAGACGGCTGGGAATCCCAGGACGTCATATGACATCCACCCAGGATGGGAGATCCCATCCCAGGACGTCATATGTCTATGGCTGGGTAGGGAAGTGGTTAATGAGACTTTCAGGGTCCATAAGACCCTGGATGGTCTCCCCTGAGCTCCACTTAATGTAATGCAATGCAGATTACATTGTAA
This sequence comes from Lithobates clamitans, assembly GCA_037952925.1. Lineage (NCBI taxonomy): Eukaryota > Metazoa > Chordata > Amphibia > Anura > Ranidae > Lithobates > Lithobates clamitans. The sequence continues at coordinate 27,444 of JBBGZY010001527.1, forward strand.
CGCATTCTTTCCTGGCCACTGGGAGGCAGGGAGAGCACACACATCTAGAGAATTGACCCTAGTGTGTTCTGCATGCTGTGGCCAGTTAACCCCCCCCCCCCTCATGGCCAGGCCATTTGTTGCAATACGGCACTTTTTTTCCCCCAGCATATAGAGCTATTTTTTGTTTTGCGTTGTAAAAAGACAATATTGACGAAGAGAAAATTGTTTTACATCCTGCTATAAAACGCATCCGATTAAAAAAAAAAAAAAATAATAATTCTTCATAAATTTAGGCCAATATGTATTATGTTTTCTATTTAAAAAATCCCAATAAGCGTATATTGATTAGTTTATGTGAACAATATGGTATCTACAAACTATGGATTAGATTTTATGTAGTTTTCTTTTATACTAGTAATGGCGCCGATCAGTGCCTTAGGCTGGGTTCACACCTCCAACGGATGCGGCTCGCAGCAGGTGGTCCCATGCATCCTTGTTCTCAGTTTCAGGGACGAATTAGAGCTGAATTTTTATTGTCATTTGGCCCTGAAACTGAGCCAAAGATGCACAGCGTTGCAGCCTCAAGGGAGATTGTGACCGGCTCCATAGAGAGCCGGTCACAATCTCAGGTAATGCGAATATTTGCATAGGTGTGAACCCTGCCTTATAGCGGTACTGCAATATTGCGGCGGACCATCGGACACTGACACTTTGTTGGAAGCAGTGACAATAATACAATAATCTGTGCTAAAAATATGCACAGTCACCGTTCGAAAGACAGTGGCTGGGAAGGGGTTAAACATCTAGGGCGATCAAAGGGTTAACACTGCCTAGCCAATGTTTGTGTACAGTGTGCTGCTTTTACTAGGGGAAGAGATGGATTCTAGTCCCTGTTTTGCAGAAACACTTTGGGGGAGTGGCATGGCCGAGGTTGCCACTCCATTCATTGCAGCAGGACGCCATAGATGTGGGCCTTACAGGGGTCACCCTTCCTTTTTTGAGAGCTCAGCCTTAGAAGCAAGGAGGGTGAGAGGAGCTGAACCACTGCTGAAGTTTCTGGAGTACGCAGGCAGGCAGGAGCCCATGTCAGTCATAAAGAGGAAGAATGGGTTGGATACCGACATTGTGGTCTGGCTGACGCTGCAAGACAGACCTTGGCCCCTCCCACAGTTATTTTCTTTGATTTAACAAGAGCTGTACATTTCAGAGGGCAGAAAATCGTTTTTCATAGTAAAATCTCACCAGGATTCATATAATGCAAAAAATAAATTGAACCCATACTACTCTACTTTAACCATTTGTTAATCATTTATTACTATACTGCACTTAGCTGGCACTCCCCTTTCCCCCTTTTTACCTAAATGCATTTTTATCTATTTGAACACCCAATTATCTTGTTTTCACAGCAATGGTTTGCTCAACACTTGCTAACCTGGAAGGTGAAGAAAGCTTTGAGCCTTCCATGCTGGGGCAGGCTGAAGAAGTTGTACAAGAGAGAATATGCGATGACGAGCTGATCTTAGTTAAAAAGTAAGTGGACATTCAACTAATTTTGGATGATTGGTTGTACCAATTCATTACCACAGCAATCTGTATTGTGTCCTCAGCTGACCTACAGTGTGCGAAAATAATTATTTGATTTTCTTCAGATTTTGTAATTTTACCCACTTACAAAGAAATGAAGGGTCTATAATTATCACAAGTGTATTTTAAATGATAGAATATCAACCAAAAATAAAAAAAGATACAAATGTTATTTACTCACTGAACTGCAGCTCAATTTATAAGTATTTGATCCCCTACCAACCAACAATTCTGTCTCCCACAGACTGGCTACAGTACAGGCAGTCCCCGGGTTACAAACAAGATAGGAACTGTAGGTTTGTTAAGTTGAATCTGTAAGTCGGAACAGGTCCTTTTTTTTAAGTGTAGCTCCAGCCACAAAATCTATTACGCTTTTTGGATAACATAGGGAAGGGTTATCACCCCTGTAATGTTTTTGTTTTGCTTTCTGTGACCCTGTTCAGAAGTTTTCACCTCACATTCTGTCCCAATGACAATTGGATTTTGAAAATTTTGGGCTGTTAGGGAAACATGGACTGGTGATAAAGCATCAGTGGAGACACCTTTTTCCCATATTAACTCTTACAGGAGTGAATTTGCCTTCCTAGGGGTAGATTTTCTCTCACTTCCTGTTGTCTCCCTCTGTAAGTAGGAGTCGTTTGTAAGTTGGATGTTCAAGCAGGGGACCACCTGTATGTGCTCATGTGGGACAAAGTCCTGTCAATTTTAAGAAGGTGCTCCTAACAACTAGTTATGTGTATAAAAGACACCTGTCCACAATCATGCTGTAGGGGAGTGATTCTCAACTCCTGTCCTCAGGACCCACTAACAGACCCACTAACAAACCTGGCCTGTTAGTGGGTCCTGAGGACAGGAGTTGAATGTACAGAGGTATCCTCACATTCATTGAGAAGATAATTCATCCACCAACAGAGGCTAAACTTGGATTACTATTACACTACAAGGCACAGCGTCAACTAAAAGAAACCAATTGATGTCTGAATTTACTTCTCTTAAGGTGAGAGTTTTGAGAGCCTGATAAGATCGGGACTTTCTATATGAAGATTACCAACAATATTTACCTATCTCTCCCATTTATTCGATCCCAGTTGAACCACTTTGTTATTCATGAACTTTACATTTTATTATTTATTGAACATTATGATAGTTGTATATTTGGGTGTAATAATTTTCTTTTTACACTTATGCACTAGTCACTTTTCACTATACAAGGTGATAGATTTAATGCGCGAGATCCTCTAATCTTCCCGGTCATTTGAGTGTAATGTGAACACTTTTGATTTTGCTGCAGTCTATAGTAGACATCATCACATCAGGATATTATCATTGCCCACGATATATTTCTTTTATTTTTGTGACATTTTGTTGTCACCATTCCATCATTTTTCACATTAGCGCGAAGGACATTTTCACTTACACGTACAGACCCGTCTGAAGTTTGTCAGTGGACATATAAATGATAGGCAGGTGCCAACCAATCGGAACAGCAATGTTACAAACTACGCCGTCTCCACTACAGTAGTGGCCCATTTTGCTAAAGCTACCTGGACCGCCTTTTCTAACAATCCGCTTTGGAATATTTCTGTATTGAATGAATGGCTCATGATTCCTCACCCACAATACTGGATTGTTAGAGGCGTTAAATACCCTTTTTGTCATTTTATATCAGGAACAGGGCTTTAAGCTCTTTGCCCAATTGAGAGAGGGCTTTAGCCTTCCTCCTTCCTCTCTATCTATATTGATTTTCAGTTTCGTCACGCTGTGAGAGCACCGTTTGGTTCACTCTCACTTCCTCTACAGATGTCCCCGTTAGAGAAGCTGCTTAAAAACTCAGACAATACAAAATTGATTTCCCAATATTACTCTGCACTAATGGCTGATTCTTACCTGAGATTTCCAGCTGCACAGAACCACTGGGCTGCTTAAGATGTTCAATTCACTGATGATGATTAGACTGAATTTGTGGATATTTATAAAAGCTCGGTCATAGCTTGTAGAAATAGTCATACAAATAAAGATATTCCACCATGGTCATCTCGCCTCTTATCAAATGTGAAAGATGGGATTGCGTGCCACACCGGAGTGCTTTAGAGGCTGTTGAGTAGAGGCTGATTTCCTTAATTGCTTTTTGGTCCGCAGTGGATTTGTGTTCAATGTTCTGGGTGTCCCTAAAATTTTACATCCTAAAAATTGTCTACTGGGTATTTTTGGCAAATTATCAGTTTTTCATATACTAAACCATTGCTACACATCTTATATTTTTTGCTAGAAAGACTATTCTCTTGAGCTGAAAAAGGACTTCTGGGCTCACTATAGCCACCTGGCTGCAATTGATCAACAATAGCTTACCCCTATATAAGCTTACTTTTGAACTGCAAAAGCGATCTCTCCTCTTTTTGATAAGATATGGAGTGGATGGATATCCAGCCCCCTTACTCTGGTGTCCTCAGGCTTCGGAGATTAGTCTGTATTGCTGATATTTTTCCTTTCCACATGAATCGGTGACACAATGTGTTTTAGCTTTAAAATCTTACATATAGCAGTGGTATAGCTGTGTTTTCATTCATGTATACCTTGGTTGTGAGACTCAGGAGGCACAGTCTGGTTTAATTGCAGTTGTAACCTTTTATTGGTGGTTTTATGTAAAAATTTCAATAAACATATCTTTAAAAAAAAAACATCTAATGGATTCAAAGAAGGATTGGGAGAAAATGCTGTGGTCAGATGAGACCAAATTCGGCTCTTTGGCATTAACTCAACTCGCCGTGTTTTGGAGGGGGAAAAAAATGCTCACTATGACCCTAAGAACACAATCCCTACAGTCAAGCACGAAGGTGAAAACATTATGCTTTGGGGCTGTTTCTCTAGAGGTTCAGGCTGACTTTGCCGCATTGAAGAGCCAATGGATGGGGCCATGTATTGTAAAATCTTGGCTGAGAACCACCGTCCCTGAGCCAGAACACTGAAGATGGGTTGTGGATGGGTCTTCCAGCATGACAATTACCCAAAACATACCACCAAGGCAGCAAAGTGGCTGAAGAAGCACGTTAAGGTGGGAGTGAGCTGAAACTTCGAGTTTCCAATTGATGGCCTTGAACCCTTAAGAGATTTGTTGGAGGTTTTTTTGTTTTGCTTTTAAAACCTACTTACCTAGGTGGTTGCTACATCTGTCCCCCGGTGCCTCTAACACTGAACCAAGTGATTGAACACTGCCGACTTGCTCTGTTCTCACAGCTCCTTGAGCAGAGAGCCGTTGACTGTTGGCTACCAACTACAAGAAACGTCTTACCTCTGTGCTTGCCAACAAGGGTTTCTCAACCAAATACCAAGTCAAGTATGTGATCCCCAAGCAAAACATATTTTACTCACTGAACTGCAACTCCATTTATAACATTTGTATTGTGTTATTTTTGGTTGATATTCTGTGTCTCATTTAAAATACACCTATGATAAAAAAAAAAAAATATTCTAGACCCGTCATTTCTTTGTAAGTGGGCAAACTTACAAAATCTGCAGGGGAACAAATTATTATTTTCCTCACTGTACCACTTAGAGATCTGCATATTATCTGTCAACAAAATGTATTATGTTGTCATAAATCTGCCACACAGTGCATGGTATTTTGTTTCCTGATATCTCTAAATTACAAGATATAGGCTATGATGGAAGTAGTGATTCTATTTAATTAGCAGAACGGCTTCCAGGATAGTAAAATAAAGCTTGTTCCAATTGGCATGCAACACGAGGCCGGAAGTGATTGCTTCCATTTCTCTGTTTGCTTAAATTGTACGTAAACCCTAACTTATAACTAAATGCAAAATTATTATTATTTTTTTTTTTGGATAGAGCGTAGATGGATTAAAACACCTGTCAATTTTTATTGCAGTTTGTGCCCGTTGGCGAGATTCAACCTCTCCATTTGTCCTGTTTACCATTATTGAAAGTAAATCCCACATTTTGGGTTGTCCCCAGAAAAGTGATAGAGGGATATCTTCCAGTTGGGACACTAGTTCTGGTGACCTGGGGGTCCCCAAGGAATTCCCATAATTTGCAGGGATTTCCTGTTAGGCTATGGGACAGGAAGTGAAGGGAAATCTGCAATGGGACACAGATGGCAAAAAAAAAAAAAAAAAATCTGACACGGGTTACAACCCTCCCTTACTCTAGCCATAAAAGGGGGGGGGGGGGGGGGTTTGCTTAGTTATATTTTAACGATGAACTTCTCTTGTTTGCACCATTTTTGGTCTGCTAAATCTACAATTGAAAGTGTTATCTGTTGGATAAATGCAACAAAAAAGCCCATTCATTTTTGCCAAAAATCTTGCAAACTTGACTTTCCATGCACAAAGAAGGGTTATGGAGATAGAAAGGTCTGTGTTTTTTGTATTGCATCAGGAATGAAGTAGGCAGGGCTTACATGCGCTTAGGAATTCTGAGGTGTGTTACATCAAATAGGAAGGTAGGAGCATACTATGTTTCTGGCACATGAATGTTTATCTCTACTTGCAGGCTGAATATATAAAATGTTTCTATAGCCTAATTTTTTTTTTTTTTAAAGTGATATTAAACCCTTGTTTAAAAAAAAAAAAGTTACCTGCTCTGTGAAGTGGTTTTGCACAGAGCGGCCCTGGTCCTCCTGTTCTTGGATCCCATGCCGGCGCTCCTTGCTCCTACCGGGTGCTTGCTGTGGGGGCACCCAAGCCGGCGCACTCCAGAGCCATGGCTGTGTCCATTCACCCACTGAGACGCCATCCCGCCCTCTCCATCTCCTGATTGGCTCATTGGCTGTGATTGACAGCAGTGGGAGCCAATGGTTCCTGCTGCTGCCAAAAGTAAATCGGGCGTGCAAGTCCCCGGAGAGGCAAGGCTCTCATGGACATTGCTGGATTGATGGGACTCGTGTAAGTAAACCTTGCGCCTTTACAACCACTTTAATGCATTCTATGCATTAAGGTAAAAAGTCTTCTGTCAATATACAGTGCTCAAAAACCTGCTGTGTAACAATCTGACAACCCACTGGCTCCAGCTACTGTCAAATGATGTGACGAGGGAGGAGGGCCGAGCCGCCTGTTCTGTCAATAGATGCAGATAGGGTGGCACCCCAGAGGGGGACCCCAGAAGAAGATTGGGGCTGTTCTGTGCAAAACCAGCAGGTATGACATGCATGTTATAACCTCTTCTTCTTTTTTTTTTTTTTTTTTTTTTTTTTTTAATTTTTTTTTTTTTTGTTTCGTTCTACCACTGTAAAGGTATAAACGATGAGGGACAGCGCGTGTGTTCCAGAGATTTGCTAAATGTGTTTTTTTTTTTGTTTTTTTTGTTTTTTCCTTGACCTACACTTTAAACGGTCTTGCCTTAAATAGTACAACACAAATGCTTAACAGAACAGCTGTAACCCATATAGGATTAACATCTGATATCTGAGATTTTGGAAGGATAATCCAGTTTCTGCAGGGACTGGTGTCTGAAATAACCTACATGGGCTATTTTTTTTATATTGTTACAGTACAAAGGCTAGAACATGTGCTTCACTTATTCTGCGTGGGGCAAACGATTTCATGTGTGATGAAATGGAGCGATCTGTCCATGATGCACTTTGTGTGGTGAAGAGAGTCCTAGAATCCAAGTCTGTGGTACCAGGTGGAGGAGCTGTAGAGGCTGCGCTTTCCATTTATCTTGAGAACTATGCTACTAGCATGGTAAGTATTCTGCCATTATGTGTTAGTAAAAAGTATTTTCTTTTTCATATACCTTATCCTAGACCTAATCTTTGCTAATTGATATTCACTTGCTGGCAATCCTCATCTCCAGTACACATCTCGATTGAGCAACAAGTGCAGAGTAGCCTCTGCTAGCCTTCCCTCCCTTCTGCAGGAACACCTTCACATGGGGGAGGCCAACATGCCTGAAAGCCCTGCTTTGTTAGGGAAACAAAGCAATGGCTTCAAAGGAGCAGGCATGGATGGGGATATATACTTTGGGAGTGTGAAATTATCAGGAGGCACTTTCACTTTGCTGTAAATGGACAGGTGACAGGGTCTCATTAAACGATAAGTTCACTTTTTTTTTTTTTTTTTTGCAGGTAATATTTTATTCTTTATTTTTTTGAGCTTGCAAAGCATTGCACCAGCGATCAGATCGCTGATGCCATGCAGGTCTTCTACAGCTATTTGCCCGTACATTGTATGGGCAGGGAGTTTCACACTGACAGGAAGAATCAGCTACCACAACACTCAACAGTGCCGTGGTAGTTGATTGAGAACTGTAAGCCGACAGTTGCAAAGGCTGTCGGTAGTTGTATTTCAAAAGTGAATTTGTCCTTTTTAAAATTTTTCATTTGTGTCAAACTAAACTTCATTGCCAAATTTAACCACTTGACCATTGGAACGCATCCAATAAAAATGTTTTTAAAAGATCTAATATATTCATAAATTTAGGACAATGTATTTTACATGTTTTTTTGGTAAAATAAAATCCCAATAAGTGTGTATTGGTTTACATGAACATTATAACGTCTACATACTATGGGATATTTTTATGGCATATATATTATATATTTTTTTATACTAGTAATGCCGGTGATCAGCTACTTATAGCGGGACTGCAATATTGTGGCGGACAATCGGACACAAACGTTTGACACTTTGTTGGAACCAGTGACACTAATGCAGTGATCAAAATCTGCGCTGTCACTGTACTAATGACTGTGCAACGGATCAAAAAACTCGGATCAGGAGTCACGGTTCGGATCATTTTCGGATCAACAAAAAAAAAATCTCCCCCACTGTAATATCCACAATCTCGCTATTGGCAGGGTATTGCAGCAGGGCATTGCAGAGTATTGGCAGGGTATTGGCAGGGCATTGCAGAGTATTGGCAGGGCATTGCAGAGTATTGGCACTGCTGCCATCGATCTCTCCCCTTCACTGTACAGGTACACAGAGGGGAGAGAGGAACCGGCGTCATGACATGACGCCGGTTTGCTACAAGTGATCGCTCCGTCATATGACGGAGCGATCACGTGCTAAACGGCCGCCGGGTGTACCAAGATGGCCGCCGCTCCGGAGCTAGGCCGAAACCGCTGCCTTTCCTATGGCCGAGGCCACAGAGCGCTCTGCGGATCGCGGGTGTCCCGTACGGATCAACCTCCACGGATCGGATCACGGATGGATGACGATCCGTTGCACCCCTATTAATGACACTGGCTGGGAAGGGGTTAACATCAAAGGGTTAACTGTGTGCTTGACCCCCATGTGGTTTTTTTTTTTTTTGGTTTTTTTTGTTAACCCCTAGCCGACCAGCCGCTGTCGTTATACGGCAGCAGGTTGGCTCTCCTGAGAAAATCGCCATAGCTGTACGGCGGCCCTTTAAATAGCCTTAACAGGCATGCGTGCCTGACGGAGCCAATGCGCGTTGCCAGCGGCCATGATGGCCACCCGCAATCCTGAGAGCGACAAACTGTGAATGTAAACTGACAAGATCCCCGTTCTGTCAAGGAGAGCGATCTGCAGGACCTAGTGATTAGGAACAGCGATGCGTGTCTACTCCCTCAGTACACTGCCCCCACAGTTGGAAATGTCTCCCTAGGACACACTTAACCCCTTGATTGCTCCCTTGTGTTAACCCCTTCTTTGCCAGTGACATTTATACAGTAATCAGTGGCTATTTTTAGCTCTGATCACTGTATAGATGTCAATGGTCCCAAAAAAAGTGTCGCAGTTCGTCGCCATTTAGTAGTTAAAAAAAAAAAATGCCATAAATATGTCCCCTATTTTGTAGACGCTTAAAAATTTGCGCAAACCAATCAATATACAATTGTGAATTTTTTACCAAAAATATGTAGAATGCATATTGGCCTAAACTGATTATTTTTTATTTTAAAATTTTGGATATGTATTATAGCAAAAATTTAAAATTTCTTTTTCAAAATTGTCAGGTTTTTTTGTTTATAGCGCAAACAATAAAAACCGCATAGGTGATCAAATACAACCAAAAAGCTCTATTTGTGGGGAAAAAAGGACATCATTTTTGTTTGGGTACAGCGTCGCACGACCGCAATTAGTTAAAGCGGCGCAGTGCTGTATCTCAAAAATGGCCTGGTCATTAAGGGGGCAAATCCTTCCGGGGTAGAAGTGGATAAACACTGGGAGGCCCTTTTACTAAGGGACGACATGGATCCTAGTCCCTGCTTTGCAGGGGCACAGGATCCATGCCTTCCCACTTGTCAGAGTGGTAATCCGGCATGTTTGCTGGCTGACATTGAGTCCATCAGAGATGTATCTCTCTCTATAGATGAACGTGATCCTGCGCACAGCAGCCGCCCTGTAGCTGTAAAACTGCTATAGGGCAGTCGGCAAGTGGTTAAACTGGATTTTTTAAAAAAATGCTTCCCTTTATGCCAGTTGTGGTGCATGGTTTTATATATATATATTTTTTTCTTTTTAATTGTTTCTTCTAGGGCTCCAGGGAACAATTGGCAATTGCAGAGTTTGCAAGAGCGCTTCTGGTTATTCCAAAAACACTAGCAGTGAATGCTGCTCAAGATTCTACTGACCTGGTAGCAAAGCTTCGAGCTTTCCATAATGAGGCCCAGGTTAATCCAGAACGCAAGAACCTTAAGTGGTAAGGATATAAGCTGAGCTCTTTGCTTATAGAGCTCTCTGTTAGAACTTGTTTTTATGCATGATGACCTTCGTGCCAGAGTGCCCAGACAACATGGTATAAAAATATTACAATGTGTGCTCCATAACAAGGTGTGCCCTCACCTTGTAAAAAAACCCATTCAGTTTAAAATGAAAGGCAAAACATTTGTCTATATGCATGTCTGTATGTAGAGATGTATTTATATAAGTGATCACTCTGCTCTCAGCTGCAAAATAGCTAAGGGAGGAGAAATGGCAGTACTCTGATCTTTCCAGTGAATGGCTGTGCGGGGGGGGGGGGGGGGGTTGTCAGGACAAAGTCTGAAAAGTCTGATCATTGGAGGAGAGTACGAGTTCCCAGCACAGCTAGAGAACTAATGGTGTGTTCTCCCGCCTAGTGTGGTCATTTTTCAATAGGGAAGCAGAGGGTCTGGCAGGAACATCAGGGATTTCACACAAAGAACCGAATACCCTTACATACAAGTACACGGTACTGCAGGCACATAATCAGGAATGTGAAATGTTGGGTTTACATGTTCTCTCAGGTAGCTGTGTGTATGTACGTACAACCCCCAATGCCACAAAAAAGTTGGGTCGCGATGCAAAATCTACATGCAAATCTCATGAACCCATATTTTTTTCATACATCACGGGACACAGAGTGAGGCTATTATTCATTACTTACTGGGTTATTAGAGAGTAGGAGGGGTGTTCTGGTGTGGAGTGTTTTAAACTCCTGGCTTGTAAAGAGTGAATTCCTAGTGTAATAACTATGCAGATAATACAAGAAACCAAGCCAAATGTGCAAATGACCTGAGTGATTCCAGCAACGACCTGGTGTGATGCTATTGGAATACAGATTGGTGTGCCGTCCAACCAAGCCATGTGTGCAAATATGTAAATGATCTAAGTGATTATAGCAACAAAACAAAAACCACTAACTGCTGTAAATAATGTATGACAACCGACATAAAAAGCCTAAAATTGCTGGTGTAGTACAAAGTCCATATGTCATGAAAACGTAGTAAAAATCAACTGACGTGCTCTTCAAAAAGGTGTCGGTGCTTCTTAAAAGGTGCCCCATAAGAAATACTCACTGGAATCATTCACCCCACAAGAAGGTATTACGCCTTCACAGTATTTGCCACTGTGTAGCACACAGAAAAACGCTTTTGGTCCCATTTCAGCATAAGGTGAGCCATATGTTAACCTGGGCAGAGGGACATATGCCGGTTCTATCGGTGGTCCATATCCTGGGAGTAGAGAACTGGAAGGCAGATTATCTCAGCCGATCTGCCCAGGGGAATGGTCCCTATACCCAAACATGTTTTTGGAAATTCCCCAGTATTGGGCATGGCCAGAGGTTGATCTATTGGCATCTCAGGTTCAACAACAAGCTACAGCAGTTTGTGTCCTGAACAAGGGATCCCCTGGCAATCGTCACAGATTCTCTAGTAGTTCCATGGAACCAGTTCTCCCTGGTTTATGCTAACACCCGATCCCTCTCCTTCCACATTTTGTTGTGCAGGATTCGGAGGGGTTCTAGTCATCCTGGTGGTACCAGCCTGGTCCAGGAGGCCGTGGTTCTCGTGAGATTGGCAATAGACGGGCCATTGCGCTTCTGTGCTGCCCCCCATTCCTATATTCCACCACAATTTACAGTCTTTAAATTTGACAGCATGGCCGTTGAAGCCTGGTTTGTGGCGTCTACCCTAGTGAATGCCAGAAAAATGGTCACTAGGAAGATCTATTATAGGATCTGGAAAGCCTATATTGCTTGGTGTGAAGCCAGAAAATGGCATCCTCGGAAATAAGTGATTGGGAGAATTATTTTCTACAGTCGGCTGTAGAAATTAGATTGACTTTGAGTACAATCAGAGGTCAGATTTCGGCCCTGTCAGTATTCTTCCAAAGGCGTTAAGCCTCCCATTTGCTGGTTCGAACCTTTATGCAGGGGGCAACTCGTTTGCTTCCCCCCCATTAGGTCATCTATGTGTCCTTGGGACTTCAATTTGGTGCTGTCTGTGTTTACAGAAGCAACCATTTGAGCCCATCAAGGAAATTCCATTAGTCTTGCTGTCACGCAAGCTAGCCTTCCTGATGGCCATCACCTCGGCTAGAAGGGTGTAGGAGTTGGCAGCCCTTTCGTGCAGGGAACCATACTTGATCCTTCACCATGACAGGGTCGTGTTACGACCTATTGCATCCCTTTTGCCAACAGTGGTGTCGGCCTTTTATTTGAATCGGGACATTATTTTGCCTTTTTTCTCTTCGCCTCATTCAGCGGAAGAGAGATGACTGCATTCCTTAGATGTCGTCCGATCAGTCAGTATATTTGTCTAGATCTGCAGAGATCCGAGGTTCAGTTTTTTTTTTTTTTTTTTGTTGTTTTACCAGAAGGACCCAAGAGGGGGCAGGCAGGTTCCTAGACTTCCATTGCCCATTGGGTCCGTCAATTGGCCATTCAGGCCTAGGTTCTGAAACGTAAAGCTCCTCCCTTCAGGGTGAGAGCTCATCCCACCAGGAATGTAGGAACCTCCTGGGTTTTTTTGCCATCAGGTGTGGCTCAGAATTGTAATGCTGCTACCTGATCTTCAGTGCATACATTCACAAAATTTTATCAAGTGGATGTTCGAGCAGCCAAGGATTCAGCTTTCAGCCGCAGTGTACTGTGGGCTGCTGTATATAAGGTCTGATGGCTATTGTTTTGGCAGGGTGTTTCCCTCCCCTCAAGGCTATTGCTCTGAGACATCCCAGTAAGTAATGAATAATAGCCTCTCTGTGTCCCGTGATGTATGAAAAACTCATGTCCCTCCCCTTTTTGGGGATTTGTCTGTCCTATTTTGTTTCAGGATGCACCAAATATTTTCCATTAGTGAAAGGTCTGGACTGAAGTCAGACCAGTTAAGCACCCAGATTTTTCTGTTATGATGCCATGCTGTTTTTATAGATGTAGTATGCAGTTTAGCATCGTTCTGCTAAAATATGCCAGGTCTTCTTGAAGACATTGTCTGGATTGGAGCATATGCTGCTCTAAAACCTGGCTATAGCTTTTAATATTGGTGCACCTTTCCAGATGTGCATGCTGTCCATTCCATAGGCAGCCCATGGAGGCTTTTGAATAGAGTGCTGATAATAATCCAGAAGGTCCCTCTCCTCTAGCCCAGAGGACAGGGCATCCATGGTTGTCAAAAAGGATGTCAAATTTCGATTCATCTGACAATATAATGGTTTTCTGCTTTGGCCCAGAGAAGACAGCAGCATTTCTGGATCATATTCAGATATGGCTTATTTGCATAAAGCTTTACCCATCACAGAATCATGCCTGGTTTTAAGATGAGGTAGTTCCAGCTCCTCTTGCAGAACAGGAACTACAAGCAATGCAGTGGCCAGCAACTGAGTGCAGAGATGTTATCTAAACATTTTACTGGTATTTTCTAGACTACATGTTTTTGTAATATGTATACATGCTGTTCAGCACACAAGGCAAGACTTTCAAACCTTCTATTACAGCTTTAAAGTACTATTTATAAATCCATAATCTGCAAGTATCTTGTATTTTATTTATTAATGCCACTTATGTTCATATAAACATCTTTTTCCTTAGGATTGGTCTTGACTTGCTTAATGGAAAGCCCCGAGATAACAAACAAGCTGGTGTATTTGAACCCACTGTAGTCAAGACAAAGAGTCTCAAGTTTGCAACAGAGGCTGCAATCACAATCCTGCGCATTGATGACCTGATTAAGTTGCACCCAGAGAGTAAAGAAGAAAAGGGAAAGTACCATGAAGCTGTGCAATCTGGTTCAATTGAAGGTTGATCGGTCTTAAGCGCTTATCTTTGTTTTTGTATTACTGTAATTTATAAAATAGTAACTGTTTCATTGTTCATCTTGCACTTGTTGGTTTCGCTGAAACCGGTCTTCTATACACCTAAATAAAAGCAAACTTACAGTTTACTTCCCTTGTGCCTTTATTTTACTGGTATATTAATGGTTACTGTTCTGTACAAGAGCTTAGAAGAGAATTGTTAATAATGCATATTACATTGGTCATGGGCTTTTAGTAGCATTCTAGCTTGAAACAAACTTTTTTTACTTTCTGCTGTAAAACATCCAATTAAAAATCAAAAAATCCCAATAAGCGTTTCTACATTGAAAGTTATAGCGTCTACAAACTATGGTGTGTGTACACACACGTATGTGTATATATGTATGTGTATATATAATATTATAGATATTTTAAAACATTCAGAACATACACTGTCACCGTACTATTGACAATGTTTGGGAAGAGGTTAAAATCTAGGGTCATCAAGGGGTTATGTGCTTAATGTGTAATGTTGCTTTTTAATATCTCTCCCTATGTTCCCTCTGTACAGAGCCATGTGTTGATTGTCAACCGATCAGCAAGTCCCCACCATGAATCAGTGGCTGGGACCTGCTGAAGGACTCCCGCTGTGTACAATCACAGCGAGGGGGGGGGGGGGGGGGAAGAGAGAGACGGGCACGGTCCCTAAACCCAGGAGTAGGTACATTTCTTTGCCTGCACCAATGGCCCATCTGCAGTACATTGTGGGTGGACAGGCCTTAAGTGGTTAAGCAAGGTTAGCGCTTCTCTTGGTCTTTTTGTTTTGGGTCTCCACTTGAAATATTTCTCTCTACCCACTGACGCAGAAGTTGGAGAAAATCCCACCTTTAGGCTCCATTCACACCTGAGCATACTAAGATTATTGGCAAAACACGGGTCGCATTTGCAATGTCATTACTTCTTAATGGTACCCTAAACGTGCGATTCCTCCCCCCCCATGACTTGAGTGCTAAATCGCACCAGCAAACCTGTCAGACTTTCTGCCAAAATTTGCTACATCAACTTTAGTGCTTTTTTGCAGCGGAGGGAGGACCATTTAAATGAATGGTGCCGCTCCAAAATCTGCCACAAGAATACATAAAGCTCAAAACGTAGTGCAGCAGGTGTCGCTGCAGTATGCTTATTGGGTGTGATTGGAGCCTTAGCGTTGTCTTCAAAACTCGTGTCCAGATTTCCTTTCATCTTTTTTGGGACACAGGCATTCAGATGGGTTATACTGCTGCCTACAGGAGGTTTGGTAAACTAGGCCATGTGCAACTCCTCTATCCAGTATGCCTTAGTTCTGTAAAAGCAAGAACGAGAACTATAGGGGGAAAAACAAGAGGTTTTGCATTTGGTGCAAAAATTCAGATAGAATGTCCAACTGAGGAGTGAGACGGTCGCTGGCTGTCCCACAAGTAGACCAGCGACTGTCTGCAATGCAGGACTAGCTAAAGGACCAACAACTGACAATGCGGTAATGGTTCCAATGCCTTCACTTTAGTAGAGCATGCTGCCAAGAATAGTACTTTTTTAATGTTTTCCAGCATCGGACCATGCTGCTTGTCCTTCTACAGCAAGAACCCCTCACTCCTACCTGGAGAGCAAGACACTGCAACACCTAACTAATGTCCAGCCTGGGGAACTGACAGAAGTCTGGGTTCCCCAAAGTATAAGAAACTATATTGGAGTCTCGGGTCTGTGGACACCCTGGCCACTGAGGTCCCCCCTGGGCAGGGGGGAAAGACCACCTCTGATCACTTAAAACGATGGGTTGCACCAGGAACCACCATGTCCACAGACAATGTAGATGTTTCACTCAAGCAATAGGAAACAGGGCTGGGAACCAAAAGAAGACTAGGACAACCTGGGAGGGGGTTTTCCCTAATGGCTCACCACTCCCCAGAGTGTGGGGGGAAAGGGATGGACTCTAATGGCACACGGGGAGGCAACCTTTTTAGCAAGGATTTAAGCTGAATTGTGTCGCCCACCAGATGTAAAGTACTACCAGGCCAAAGCATTGCAGGTGATGGCCTTCCAGCAGGGTTCATGAATGAGCACAAGTCCAAAAAACTGACTCTTCAGCAGATGTTCATCATCCCAAAATTAAAATGTCAGGAAAGGGCGCTAAGGTAACACACAGCCCAGTTATCTGAGGGGTAGGGAATGCCTTTCAGGATGATGAGCCAGATCCTTGTTTAGGTAAGGGACAACCAGCCAGTGTTGGTCCCTATTGAAAAACCACACACTGACCTTTTATTCAGATCTATGCGATCCTGAGGTCCATAGACTTCAATGGAAACACTATCTGTCCTATTGTCATACAAATTCATGCACATTTTCTGCCCCCAGTCCTAGCTTTCCTCACACAGAACAGAAAACGCACCTGTATTCGATTCATGTTCTAATCACATCAGAATTTCACTGCAACTGCCCCTTGAAATTGCACTGCATCAGTGGGAACCTAGGCTTACTGACATTTGCAGATCAAAGTTCATTCCTTTTAGCCTCCCTGGCGGTTTTCTCGAGTGGCTCGGGGTTAAATTTCAGCACCATTAGCAGTAACCCCGAGCCACACTCGGGATTACATTGCAGGAGCCTGGTGCGGTATACTTGCCTTGTCCCCAGGATCCTGCAATGTTCCTCCGCTGTGTCCGCGGGCTCTGTCCTTCGCCCGATGTCTGTGTCCTGGGCTCCGTTCCCTGCGAGCGTCACGACGCACGGGTTGGAGCCCGGCGGCAAATTCAAAAATTGAAAAATCATAACACAGTACACTGTAATCTTACAGATTACATTACTGTGTGAAATTATTTCGCATCCCTTTGTCCCCAGCACTTTGTCCAATGCCCTGCATGCAGTTTTATTATATATATACTGTTTCTGCCTGGAAAACTTGAGATTGTCCATATCAACCAAAAAGCTTCCCTTTACATCAAAAGGGGTTTTAGACCAGCTAGAAAACAGCGATAGTAAATTAGAACACTTGCAGAATTGAGTGATGGTGAATCGTGAGGGAAATTAATTTTATTATTTGTTATAATTATTATAATTTGATTGTGTTTCAAACTTCATCATACCCAGGATATCTACTAGACTCTTGGTGGACAGATTTAAGTGTTATTGCAAAGAATTACAGGCCTACAATATAAAACGCCAAATTTCTATGCAGAATAATTGTCCTGCTTTGAGATGCAAAAATCTGACATCATACCGCCAGGGAGGCTACTCTGCAGATTACTTAACATAAAGATACAAAAGTTATATTGCATCTTTTTGTGTCTGGAGCAGGGTTACTTATAAACATGGTCAGCCCCCGTTTACATTAGTGTGACTTGTTTATGTGATTTGACATTTCCAAATCGCATGACAGGTCACACCCAGTTGCCGACAATGGAATCATTCATATCGCCACGACTCGTCGCAGCGATTTATGAAAGGCTCCTGCACTACTTTTTGCCAACTTTCATTGGGTAGACTTGTGTTAAATGAAGCTGCAATTAAATCGGCAGTGTAAATAGCACTGATGTGTGCAGCTTTGAAATCGCGTTGAAGTAGCACGATTTCAAAGCCATACCAGTGTGAACCAGGGCTCAAACTGCTTTTTTTGGCCAGCTTAAGGATGCCTTCTCTGATTATACAGTGATCCTAGCTTTATTAACCCTCTTGCCACTGGGCGGCTTTCAGTGGCTATATTGGGATGATACCTGCTTTTCATGTAAAAGAAATCTTAGTGTCTAGTCACTGGATTGCTTTTACAAGCAGTTGGAAGGGGTCAATTTTTTTTTTTTTTTTTTCTCCAACTCACTTTACGACCAAGCTTCCCCAATGGTGTTCTCCCCCCTCCCCCCAAACTGTCACTTTCTGAGCGAAAAAACTTTCCGTCTTTGTCTTTGTTTTTATTATTTTTTTTCCCACCAACTCCCTTTCCAACAAAAATTTCCCCAATTAACTTTTTATATGGTTTCAGTTGAAGCTTATATTCAAGACTTGCTGGTTTCCAACACCATAGTTTTAGTCCTTGCAAGTCAGTGTGGCAAGGGCGGGGGGGGGGGGGGTCTGCGCCTTCATCTTCCTACTCAAAAAAAAAAAAAAAATTTAGGAAAGTTCAGAACTGTATTCGATCAGAAGTATTTAAAGAATAACTCCACTTTTGTTCAGAAAAAGACATTCCCCTCTGGGTGATCTATGTACATACATTGCAGGGATTTTAACAATCTTTGTTGCAGTTTTACCTTTTTGTTCTGAAGCTGTTTTGTGTCCATGTGCAGAGTGAATCTCTATGGGAGTGGTTTTATAGTACTCAATCTGCTGCTGCACATGCAGGGCTCTAATAAGGAAATTGGCAAGTTCTGAATCCCATGTGATTTCCCTTTTGGGAGTATCTCACCAAAAATGACATTTTTGTTGCAGGGGATGACAAAAATCATCTGATTTTGTATCTTAGTGCAGATGTCTGGGAAAATCAGTAAGCCAATCACTCAAGCAGGAAATTACATTTTCAGGAGAACGCCTCCAGGTAGCCATATTGCAGTGCATTTTACAGAAAATACAGCACTGTACACGAAAAGGAAAGTCATTTTTAATAATCAATTACAATATGACTTGAGTCACAATTGTATACGCTATATTCTTTTTCTTTTTGCTACGCTTTTTCCTACAAAATTGGAGTTGCCCTTTAACCACTTCAGCTCCGGAAGGATTTATCCTCTTAATGAGGCCATTTTTGCAATACGGCATTGTCATTTTAACTGACAATTGCATGTCAGAAAAGAAAAAGGGGGTTCAACAAAGACCCCCTGAGTGGACTTTAGCGGCACAACAAACCTGAGAAAGCATAATCAAAATAACAATATAATCAGTTTTATTAAATATGCACTGCATGGTTCCACGTGACCATTGAGCAGATACGGTCTATGGGCTCTTTGATGCCCTCCTATGGTTGCTGCAGTACTACTATTTATTATTGGCTATTTATTGGCTTTTTCCTCGTTGGAACTGAACCCCGAGATTGGTTGTAAATGGAAACAGTTGATGGTCATCCACCTCTATTGCTAAGACCTTGACGTCTATATTTAAATAAATTTGAACTACTGTTTTTGAACTTGTTAAAGCCTCTTTACAAGTCAAACCCTCTTGTGTATTAACTGAAACCTGAATGTGTCCTGAAGAAGTTCTATACGAAACGCGTAGACACATCGGGCATTGTATCATGTATATTTCTATATAGATGATTTTTTATTATCTTTTGTCAATGTCTTTGTATTGTATGTATTTATATTTAATAAAATTGATTATATTGTTATGATTATGCTTTCCCAGGTTTGTTGTGCCGCTAAAGTCTGCTCAGGGGGTCCTTGTTGAACCCCTTTTTCTTTTCTATGACATACAATTTATACGGATGTGGCCATAGGAGTGTCCTTTTTTTCTATTTGTTTGTCCTGACAATTGCGTGGTCGTGCGATGTACCCAAACAAAATTGTTCTTTTTTCCCACAATTAGAGCTTTCTTTTGGTGGTATTGATTACCTCTGCAGTTTTAATTTTTTGCGCTATAAACAAAAATGCAACAATTTTGGGAAAATTTTTTTTTACTTTCTGCTATATTGCATATAAAAAAAATGTATTCATCAGTTTAGGCCAATATGTATTCTATTTTTGGTATAAAATCCTTGAGTATATATTGATTAGTTTGAGCAAAAGTTTTATAGTGGATAAATTTAGGGACTTTTTTTTTGTTTTTACTGGTAATAGTGGTGATCTGTCATTTTTAGCGGGACTGTGACATTGTGGTGGACGAATGACCCCAAGTGACACGTTTTGGGAACTAGTGACACCAATGCAGTGATCAGTGCTAAAAAAATTCACTGATCGATGTATAAATGACACTGGAAGGGATTAACACTAGGGGCGATCAAAGGGTTAACTGTGTTCCCTCAGTGTGTGTTTGAACTGTGTGGGGGACTGGGCTCACCTGGGACAACGGAGATAGCTGTTCCTGATTAGTAGGAACAGCCAATCTCAGTGTTTTCCCCTGTTAGAACAGGTATCTGCCTTGTCTACATAGGCAGATGCCCGTTCTGACTCTCTGTGGAGCGATTGCGGGTGGCTAAAGGACATTGAGTCCGCTGGACCCGCGTGTGCCCACAGTAGCTTATGCGTGAAATGATGTACAGGTACATCTTTTGTGCAATCGAGCTGTCCTGCCGCAGTATATGGGCGGTCCGGAAGTGGTTAAAGTCCTTTATCAGACAAGATTTTGCATGGAGTCTCTGTGTACCATCACTTCAAACAGTACGGCCTTCAGATTGGATTCTGTTGATACACCTGGCCCAGGCATACCACTACACACTGATCCATTCAAAGTATCGTCACTCTCAGGTTCACAGTTTGGGATACCCACTAAAAATTTGTAGCCCTCCTGCTCTCTCACTTCAACCCCACAAACTTTCCCAAAGATTCTTCTGGCTATGGTAGCTAATGCTTCGTTTGGGTGGCCTAAGAATCTTCAATTACCTAGACCAGTGTTTCTCAACTCCAGTCCTCAAGGCGACCCAACAGGTCATGTTTTCACGCTTACCATTATTTTGCACAGGCGATTTGATCATATTCACTGGCTTAGTAATTACCACAGCTGTATCATCTGAGGGAAATCCTGAAAACCTGACCTGTTGGGGCACCTTGAGGACTGGAGTTGAGAAACACTGACCTAGACAATGGGGGAAATTTACTTAAAATGGAACACACAGAATCTGGTGCAGCTGTGCATGGTAACCAATCAGCTAACTTCAGCTTGTTCAAATAGGCTTTGACAAAAAAAATTAAAAAAAAAAAATCTGGAAGCTGATTGGTTTCTATGCAGAGCTGCCCCAAATTTTTCACTTTCCAGCTTTAGTAAATAACACCCAATGTCTTTCTAATAAATTTAAGAAATCCAATCTCTCAATACTTAATGGTTTTCCAAATCCTGGGGATGATCAAAATCCTAAAAGCCAATGTATTCCATTGCAGAGACTAAAGTATCTGTGTGTGATTTCCAACACGATACCCGTTGGTATTGACAGCTCATGCTCTGAAGATAGCGCACTCCATTTTCTGGTAATACACCCCCCACCCCCAGTTTGTTTTTCTTCAGCAGTGGGGTCATCGGTCCATCAGATGATCTACC
Source organism: Lithobates clamitans (assembly GCA_037952925.1). Lineage (NCBI taxonomy): Eukaryota > Metazoa > Chordata > Amphibia > Anura > Ranidae > Lithobates > Lithobates clamitans. Next base: position 48,665 of record JBBGZY010001527.1, read on the forward strand.
TTTCCCTATCTATCATCTTTAACATATTTGATAAGGCCTGCCAATCTGAATCTGAGATATTTTCACCAGCTGAATTGTGACAGCCTTTTAGATGGATGCTGCACAAAAAGTACCTCTAGGAGATCTTTATGGAATAGAGCACGCCAAAAATGAACATCATGGTCATGCTATACAATGCTCGTCTGCCAGAAATCTTTTCCTGTTATTGCTTTCCCCAGACAAGAGGTCAGGATGCTCTTTCCCACAGATGTGATTTTCATCTAGTGTAAGTCTTCCCTCCAACATTGCTCTTCCTGAAGAAACTGCTGAAAATAAAAGTGAAAAAGGCAGACATTGCAGTCATACCCTTTTGGCTCAATCTTCTTTGGTGCCCGATGGTGATGGCTCTTTCAACTGCACTCCTGATATCCAGAAGCCTCCTACAAGAAGGAAACTACCAACCCAACCTGAAATGTCTCAGTTTGTTGGTATGGCAGAGGAAATGCACAGGCTCACTCAGCTAAACATTACAGAATTTTCCAGGAGATTCTAATAAAGGTTTCTACAAATTCTACGAGGTGCCATCAGAAAAGAACGTTGACCTCTTGTCATCTTCATTGAACAATATTCCAGAGTTCTGGTTGTTGGTCTTAAACAAAAGTTTTATTACCATCCAGTTACTATCCAGTACCATTGGTCGGAGGAACGGTTGGTGGCACATTTTCTCATACACTGAAATTAACCATTTTTATGTGATCCAGATGATGCGACCTTCCTGAAAATCCTTACCCTGAGACCCCTTTCACACTGCCCATGCCCGGGTGTCAGCGGTAAAGCGGTGCTATTTTTAGCGCCTCTTTACCAACGTTTTAGTGGCGCTATTCGGCCGCTAGCGGGACGGTTTTAACCCCCCGCTAGCAGCCGAAAAGGGGTTAAATCCACCCGCAAAACGACGCCGGAGCGGCGTATCGCAGCGCTGCCCCATTGATTTCAATGGAGAGCAGCGGTGGAGGAGCAGTGAGTTCACCGCTCCAAAGAAGCTGCTGGTAGGACTTTTTTTGACGCCCTGCCAGCGCATCACTCCAGTGTGAAAGCCCACGGGCTTTCACACGATTGAATGGAGCAGCTGTTTTGGGGCGGTTTGCAGGCACTATTGTGAAAGGGGTCTGAAAGTGTCTTTTCTCACAACAGCATTGACTAGACATGTGTCAGAGATACAGACTTTTTCTTCCAGACCTCTGAATAATCAAATCTATTATCACAAAATGTTGCTGCATCTTTCTCCACCTTTACTGCTCAAGCCGGGTTCACACTGGTACGACAAATGCTCCAACATTGGGAGCTCATGCTGCATGACGTGTGGGAGCCATCTTAACTGGTCCGACTTTGAAAATTCTCCCTGCACTACTTTGGTTCGACTTTGATCCTGCTTCAGCCCATTGATTATCACTGAATTTGGATCAAACTCGGATCGCCGTTTTAACTGACCCGACTTTGGCACGCGACTTGTGCTCTGAGGATATTGAAGGGGAACTCCACACCAAATTAAAAAAAAAAAAAAAAACAGCATTGCTCCCCCCTCCAAGAGCATACTAGGCCCTTCAGTCTGGTATGGATTTTGAGGGGAACCCCCACGCTGAAAAAAATGGCATGGGGTCCCCCCAAAATCCATGCCAGACCCTTATCCGAGCACACAGCTCAGCAGGTCAGGAAAGGGAATGGGGACGAGTGAGCGCCCCCCCATCTTTAACCGTACCAGGCCGTATGCCCTCAACACGGAGGGGTGGGTGCTTTGGGGCGGAGGAGGGGTCTTGCGCCCCCCACCCCAAAGCAACCCGTCCCGTTGTTGATGAGGACAAGGGCCTCTTCCCGACAACCCTGGCCGTTGCCGGTGGGGTCTGCAGGCGGGGGGCTTATCCAAATCTGAAAGCCCCCATTACCAAGGGGGCCCCCAGATTCCGGTCCTCCACCCTATGTGAATGAGTATCAGGTACATTGTACCCCTACCCATTCACCTAAAAAAAAAAAAAAGTATCAAAAATAAAACACATTACACATGTTTTTAAAGTAATTTTTTAACCACTTCCCGTCTGCCCACGTCATATGACGTCCTGGGCTTTGAGCGGGTATATCTGAATGATGTCTGTAGTTACAGACAATCATTCAATTATTGCCGGTTTCAGCCGGTGCATCTCTACACTATAGGAACGATCATAACGGCCGTTCCGCCGCTTGATCGTTCCTATGGGAGGCGAGAGGGGACGTCCCCCCCCCCTCCCGCCGCCCTCTGGTGCTTGTTCCGACTCACCGTTACGATCGGTGAGGCGGAAAGCAGATCCGCTGGCGCTGGATGTAGATCATAGACATTTATGTCGGACCAGATGGTCGCCGGAGTCTCTATGATCATCGGAGGCCGGGCGCGATGTTATGACGTCACGCCCGGCCTCTCCATTCAAAAAAAACGGCGCCGCTTCGGCTGGGAAGCGGTGATCGTTTTATTTTTTGTTTTGATTTCAGGCTTCCCAGCCTAGTGGTGAGATATGGGGTCTTATTGACCCCATATCTCACTATTAAGAGGACCTGCCATTTCATATTCCTATTACAAGGGATGTTTACATTCCTTGTAATTGGAATAAAAGTGATCAAATTTTTTTTTATTAAAAAGCGCCAAAATAAAAAAAATAAAATAAAATCAACAATAAAAAAAAGAAAAAAGTTTAAAGCGTCGCTGTCCCCGTGTGCTCGCACGCAGAATTGAATGCATACGTAAGTCCCGCCCACATATGAAAATGGTGTTCAAACCATACATGTGAGGTATTGCCGCGAACGTTGGAGCGAGAGCAATAATTTTGTCCCTAGACCTCCTCTGTAACTCAAAACACATAACCAGAAAAAAATTTCAAGCGTCGCCTATGGGGATTTTTAAGTACCGAACATTGGCGCCATTTCACAAGCGTGTGCAATTTTAAAGCGTATTTACTCGGCGTAACTTCATCTTTCACAATATGTAAAAACATTGGGCTAACTTTACTGTTTTGTTTTTTTTTTAAACACAAAACAGTTTTTTTTCCCAAAAAACGCGTTCGAAAAATTCCTGTGCAAATACTGTGTGAGATAAAAAGTTTCAACAACCGCCATTGTATTCTCTAGGGTCTTTGCTAAAAAACATATATAATGTTTGGGGATTCTATGTAATTTTCTAGCAAAAAAATGATGATTTTTACATGTAGGAGAGAAATGTCAGAATTGGCCTGGTAGGGAAGTGGTTAAGGCAGCTCCGGCGTCTCTTACGATCTCGTCTCCCCTCTTCGGCTCGTCTGCCTCCTCCGCTGATGTCTTCTGCCTCTGCCGGTTCTTCTCTCCTCTCCAAGTCTTCTCCGCTCTCTCTCCGGTTCTTCTCCCTCTGTCCGCTGTCTTCTGTCTCTGCAGCGTCTTCCGGCTCTTTTGCTGGGTCTTCTCCCTCTGTTCTTTTTCTGATATTGACTCGACGCTCTCTCCCGCTCTATTGCCGGGTGCGCGGTGTGCCACCACTTATATTGCCATGGGGCGGGGTCACCGGAGGCCTGCCCCTTATGACGTCACCACCCATTATTCCCTGGGTGGTGACATCATAAGGGACGGGGCCTCCACATGATGTCACACGGTGACCCCGCCCCATGCCAATATAAGTAGTGACACGCTGCGCACCCGGCATTAGAGCGGGAGAGAGCATTGAGTCAACATAAGAAGAAGAACAGAGGGAGAAGACCCAGAAAAAGAGCAAAAAGACAGCGGACAAGACCCGGCAGAGACAGACAACAGAGGGAGAAGAGCCGGAGAGGGCTAGAAGACCCATTGAGGGAAGAAAAACAAGCAGAGGCAGAAGATGTCAGCGGAGGAGGCAGAAGAGCCGGAGAGGGGAGAAGTCAGAAGAGATGCCAGAGCTGCCCTAATAAATTACTTTAAAAACTTGTGTAATGTGTTTTATTTTTGACACTTTTTTTAGGTGAATGGGTTCACATAGGGTGGGGGGCCGGGATCTGGGGGCCTTGTTAATGGGGGCTTCCAGATTTCGATAAGCTTCCCGCCCACAGACCCCGGCAACCAACGGCCAGGTTTATTGGGAAGAGGCCCTTGTCCTCATCAACATGGGGACAAGGTGCTTTGGGGGAGGGGGTGCAGGGCCCCCCTCCCCCAAAGCACCCATCCCTCCATGTTGAGGGCATGCGGCCTTGCGCGGTTCAGGAGGGGGGGCGCTCGCTCGTCCCCACCCCCTTTCCTGACCTGCCGGGCTGTGTGTTCGGATAAGCGTCTGGTATGGATTTTGGGGGGGGGGAACCCCGTGCAGTTTTTTCGGCGTGGGGGTTCCTCTTAAAATCCATACCAGACCGAAGGTCCTGATATGCTCTTGGAGGGGGAACCCATGCCGTATTTTTTTTAACATTTTGCGCGGAGTTCCCCCTAAAGACAGACTATCAGACACAGTGCCTGGTATTGTCGGGGATCAAAGTCGGATCCCTGTTCATTGAAGTCAGACGCATGTCGGATTTCAAGTCGCAGGGCAAAGTCGGATCCAAAGTGGTACGACTGTCGTGTCGTACCAGTGTGAACCCGGCCTAAAGGTGGTGAGGACTTTTCACTTTAAAGTGGAGTTCCACCCAAAAGTGGAACTTCCGCTTTAAGAACTCCTCGCCCCCTTACATGCCACATTTGGCATGTAATTTTTTTTGGTAGGGGGTGGGTACCTTCTTTTCAGAGGGACTTCCAGTCCCCCTTCCTCCTTTCGCTTCTCGGCCACCTAGGAGATTCCTGCTCTCCCCTTAGGCAGCCCCTCCCTCCCTGCAATCTCCTGGGACACGTCATAGAAGATTGCCTGGCCAATAGCAGAGCGCAGCGTGACTCGCGCAGTGCGTGCCCAGCCGTAACCTGTCAACGGCCGGGTGCCCACAGTTGCTATGACGGCGCCGCGGAAAGGAGGGGGGAGAGGAGCAAGGACAGGTGACTGTCTGTTTATTGAAAGTCAGCAGCTACACTTTTTATAGCTGCTGACTTTTAATAAACTAAAAAAACGGGTAGAACTCCGCTTTAGGTGGAAAATGGTCCTGCCAGACTTCATTCCTGCGGCTGACTCTCGAGAGCAGAATGATTGGCCAAGGTTGGAATTACTCAAAGTCACTTTGACTTACCTTTAAAAAACTGAAAATATCAGAGCTTTGGAGAATCTCTTTATTCTTCCAGAGGGGCCCAAGAGAGGCCAACTGTCCTTAGGGAGAATCATCTTTACATGGATAGTTCAGACCAGTGTTTCTCAACCTTTTTTTAGTCAAGGCACCCTTTCAAATTTTGCTCAATCTCGAGGCACCCTATTCCAAAATGTAAAAAACAAAACTAATAGTTTTGCATAAAGCAGCAATATCCACAAATGTAGGGCACCCAACGTTAAAGGTGATTTATTCTTCCAAAGCAAATACAACTTTGCACACTGGTACTGACTAGTATTCCAATGTTTCTCTTCTCCCTCAGTTTCTCTCCCTCATTCAGCTAATGTGACCCCGCTGCTGATGGAGAGGGGCAAACAAGGATGCTGTGCAGGCACCCGACATTCCCCTTATTAACTGATGAAGTCATTGGTTGTTAGGACGCCAGTGGCTGGACGGTTGTAATGGTGCACAATGAAAGCCTGTGGCTTTGTGTAGCTAAAAGGCAGGCTTAGTCCATTTGCCAAAGGCACCCTGGTTGAAAAAGGCTAGTTCAAGCTAACAAGCAAGGTCTACAAGTTTTCGGGTCTTCCCCCTCCAAAAAAGATATTTGTGCATTCTATGAGGGGGTACAGCTTCTTTGTGGGCAAGTTGTGCCAAGGTTTCAGTGGATGTGGTCTGTAAAGCTTCTAGCTAGAAGTCTCCAAAACTGTCATCCACCAATACCAGCTTGATGAGCCCTATGGCCATCTCCATGTATTGGAGCGTGGTTCTTTTGGTCGCTTTAGCCTTTTCATGCATTACTGCTATTAACAATTTTCAAGCATTCTACTTAGGGGGTTGTTTTTTGTTTTTGTTCTTCCCACCCTTAAAGCGGCGTTCCACCCAAAAATGGAACTTCCGCTTTTCTGAATCCCCCCCCTCCGGTGTTATATTTGGCACCTTTCAAGGGGGAGGGGGAGCATATACCTGTCTAATACAGGTATGTTGCTCCCACTACCGGGCATAGATACCCGAGCCACCCGCGGGTATCTACGCCACGTCCGGCGCCTTCTACACCCCCCCCCCCCGCTGTCTTCTGGGAGACACACAGGTCCCAGAAGACAGCAGGAACCAGTGGTATTGTGCAGTGTGAGTCGCACATGCACAGTAGGAAATCGGGAAGTGAAGCCGTAAAGGCTTCACTTCCTGATTCCGTTACTGAAGATGGCGGCGGCAGCACCCGAGAGCCGAGGGAGAGATCGGCTTCGGGTGCAAACATCATGGGCGTGCTGGACAGGTAAGTGTCCTTGTTTTAAAAGTCAGCAGCTGCAGTATTTGTAGCTGCTGACTTTAACCACTTCAGCCCCGGAAGGATTTACCCCCTTCCTGACCAGAGCACTTTATACAATTTGGCACTGCGCCGCTTTAACTGCTAATTGCGCGGTCATGCAATGCTGTACCCAAACGAAATTTGCGTCCTTTTGTTCCCACAAATAGAGCTTTCTTTTGATGCTATTTAATCACCTCTGCGGTTTTTATTTTTTGCGCTATAAACGGAAAAAGACCAAAAATTTTTAAATAAAACAATATTTTCTACTTTTTGTTATAAAAAAATACAATAAACTCAATTTTAGTCAGACATTTAGTCCAAAATGTATTCAGCCACATGTCTTTGGTAAAAAAAATGTCAATAAGCGTATATTTATTGGTTTGCGGAAAAGTTATAGCGTCTACAAACTAGGGTACATTTTCTGGAGATTACACAGCTTTTAGTTTATGACTGCCTATTTCATTTCTTGGGGTGCTAAAATGACAGGGCAGTACAACCCCCCCCCCCAAATGACCCCATTTTGGAAAGTAGACACCCCAAGGAAATTGCTGAGAGGCATGTTGAGCCCATTGAATATTAACTTTTTTGTCCCAAGTGATTGAATAATGACAAAATGAAAAAAAAAAAATTTACAAAAAGTTGTCACTAAATGATATATTGCTCACACAGGCCATGGGCATATGTGGAATTGCACCCCAAAATACATTTAGCTGCTTCTCCTGAGTATGGGGATACCACATGTGTGGGACTTATTGGGAGCCTAGCCGCGTACGGGGCCCCGAAAACCAAGCACCGCCTTCAGGATTTCTAAGGGCGTAAATTTTTTATTTCACTCCTCACTACCTATCACAGTTTTGAAGGCCATAAAATGCCAGGACAGTTCAACCCCCCCCCCCCCCCAAATGACCCCATTTTGGAAAGTAGACACCACAAGCTATTTGCTGAGAGGCATGTCGAGTCCATGGAATATTTTATATTTTGCCACAAGTTGCGGGAAAATGAAAAACTTTTTTTCTTTTTTTTTTTTTTTTGCACAAAGTTGTCACTAAATGATATATTGCTCAAACATGCCATGGGCATATGTGGAATTACACCCCAAAATACATTCTGCTGCTTCTCCCGAGTGTGGGGATACCACATGTGTGGGACTTTTCGGAAACCTAGCTGCGTACGGGGCCCCGAAAACTAAGCACCGCCTTCAGGATTTCTAAGGGCGTAAATTTTTTATTTCACTCCTCACTACCTATCACAGTTTCCAAGGCCATAAAATGCCAAGATGGCACAAACCCCCCCCAAATGAACCCATTTTGGAAAGTAGACACCCCAAGCTATTTGCTGAGAGGCATGGTAAGTATTTTGCAGCTCTCATTTGTTTTTGAAAATGAAGAAAGAAAAGAAAAATGTATTTTTTTTTCTTTTTTCAATTTTTAAAACTTTGGGACAAAAAGCGAGGTCTGCAAAATACTCACCATACCTCTCAGCAAATAGCTTGGGGTGTCTACTTTCCAAAATGGGGTCATTTGGGGGGGAGTTATGCCATCTGGGCATTCCATGGCCTCTGAAACTGTGATAGGCAGTGAGGAGTGAAATCAAAAATTTACACCCTTAGAAACCCTGAAGGCGGTGCTTGGTTTTTGGGGTCCCGTATGTGGCTAGGCTCCCAAAAAGTCTCACACATGTGGTATCCCCGTACTCAGCAGAAGCAACAGAATGTATTTTCGGGTGTAATTTCACATATTCCCATGGCATGTTTGAGCAATATATCATTTAGTGACAACTTTGTGCAAAAAAAAAAATTGTCTTTTTCCTGCAACTTGTGTCACAATATCAAATATTCCATGTACTCGACATGCCTCTCAGCAAATAGCCTGGGGTGTCTACTTTCCAAAATGGGGTCATTTGGGGGGGTTTGAACTGTCCTGGCATTTTATGCACAACATTTAGAAGCTTATGTCACACATCACCCACTCTTCTAACCACTTGAAGACAAATCCCTTTCTGACACTATTTGTTTACATAGTATTTGCGCAGCGATTTTTCAAACGCATTTTTTGGGGAAAAAACACACTTTTTTTAATTTTAATGCACTAAAACACACTATATTGCCCAAATGTTTGATGAAATAAAAAAGATGATCTTAGGCCGAATACATGGATACCAAACATGACATACTTTAAAATTGTGCACAAACGTGCAGTGGCGACAAACTACATACATTTTTAAAAGCCTTTAAATGCCTTTACAGGTTATCACTTTAGATTTACAGAGGAGGTCTACTGCTAAAATTACTGCCCTCGATCTGACCTTCGTGGTGATACCTCACATGCATGGTGCAATTGCTGTTTACATTTGATGCCAGACCAACGCTTGCGTTCGCCTTTGCGCGAGAGCAGGGGGGGATGGGTGCTTGCTTTTTTTTTTTTTTTTTTCTTTATTATTTTTTTTTGCTTTTTTATCTTATTTTTAAACTGTTCCTTTCATTTTTTTTTTATCATTTTTATTGTTATGTCAGGGAATGTAAATATCCCCTATGATAACAATAGGTAGTGACAGGTACTCTTTTTTGAATAAAATGGGGTCTATTAGACCCTAGATCTCTCCTCTGCCCTCAAAGCATGTGACCACACCAAGATCAGTGTGATAAAATGCTTTCCCAATTTCCCAAGGGCGTTGTTTACACCTGGCGAAACCTAAGTCCTGAAATGCTCGTAGCTTCCGTTTTTTTAGGCCATAGAGATGATTGGAACTATTCCGGTCTCTGATCAGCTCTATGGTCAGCTGGCGGAATCACCGGCTGCATTCTCAGGTTCCCTGTTGGGTCAGGAGAGCCAGGGAAAAACATGGAAGCAGTCTAGAGGCTAATTAGCTGCTAGGATTGCTTTTACATGAAAGCTGAAAAGAATGATACCAAGATGATACCTAAACCTGCAGGCATCATTCTGGTATAACCACTCACGTCGTACGTTGCTGGTCCTTGTTGGGCATATATTGTAATCTTTTTTTTTCATGCAGCCTGTGGGCTGAACGAAAAAAAGAGATTGATTGGTGGGTATGCCCACCATTAGAATACCTCTCTTCATCCACCCACTTCTAATGATGGGCATACATGCACCATTTATATATGCCGAAGCATGGGGGCATCCGCCCCAAAAAGTTAGGAGCAAATCGCTCCTCCGCCCCTGCTGCCCCCATGCTTCGGCATATATCACCTCCGCTGGAGTCACGGCTTTATATATCGTGGGAGCAAACGCTGTTGCTGTCAAGATAAATAAATCCGCTCCGCTCCGTACCTGAAAACAAAAAAATTGTTAACAATAAAACACAGTAAACAGTAAAGTGCAAACATGATAAAACATAATAAAAATAAGACATTGCAGAATAGAATACAGTAAAAAAGAGCAGAACAATAGAGAGAGAATAGAGAGAGAGAGAACAATAAAACGACAACTATTTTTGTTTTTTTTTATTTTATATATTTTTTTGTGTTCTTTTTTTTTTTTTTTTTTTACACTTTTTTTGTAACTGTAACCGGTTCCAGGTTTGGGTCTCTCTAAAGGCGATGGCATCTTGGGAGACCCTGTGAAAGTGTGCCTAGTCTGTGCAATGCTGTACCCTACGCTAATACTCAACTAGTGTATGGTAGCGTTCAAAACATTCACCAATGCAAAGACCAGGATTGTCAGGACAGGAGGGACAATAATAGCGGGTGTCACGCCTATATCCGCGCTTGCTGCAGACACAACATCTTTTTTGGGGGGGTTCGTTGGGTAGGGGTACTCTGGAGGACATAACGAAAATGCCTCTCATGCAGCCGACTGCACTTGGTTGGGGATGTAAATGGGGGAAGTACGGGTGCTGAAGAAGTGATGGGTTCCTAATTAGGATTGGCGAATGCAGCAGAAAGGGCATTTTGGGCACGATGGGCCTGTGTTTGTCTTCTTCTTGGTGGCAGCGGGACACTACTTGTGCTTGCCACCTCACCAGCTTGAACTGCACTTATGGGACTCGCCACGTCACCAAGTGTTACTGCAGTTCTGGTTTAACTACGACCGGGGTGTACTAGGCCGCTGGTGCTTGCCAGTTCACCAAAACGCTACCAAAAAAACTGTTAGCGATCGCAGGGATCAGGTCTGACTCTGCGAACGCTGCAGTTATGCGTTTAGTGTTTTGTAAGTGACAGTGATCGATCGATACTGCACTTGGGTGGGCTGGGCCGGGTGGAGGGGCAAAACGCAGGTGCTAGCAGGTATCTGGGCTGATCCCGCTAACACTGCATTTTTGGGAACCCTAAACTGCTGGGGACGCTAGTATAGATCTGATCGGATCAGATATTGATTAGTTCAGATACTATACCACTAAGGGAGGTGTATGGTGCGTACGTGGGTGTTAGCAGTACTTGCACTATCCTGACGCTGCCTGGGGCGACGCAGACCCTATCTGACCCTAAACCCTAAGTTATATCACCGCCGGGCGATCAGGGGGCTAAACCTTTTTTAGGTAATAAACAGCGGGTGCCCTGACACTATAAAAAAATAAACTAACTAACCAGCGTCACCCGTAACAGTTATACGGTGATCACTGGTGAAAGGGTTAACTTGGGGGCAATCAAGGGGTTAAAACCTTTATTAGGTAGTATATGGGGGTCCCTGATGCTATAAAAAGCTGACGGCGAACCTATATATTTACCTCCCTAACTAGCGTCACCAGTGACACTAATACAGCGATCATAAAAACGATCGCTTAGTGACACTGGCGACGGGGGGTGATCAAGGGGTTAAAACTTTATTAGGGGAGGGGGAGGTAAGGGGGGTACCCTAGACCTAGTGGGGCTAACACTAACTTCCCTACCGCACTAACTGTCACAAACTGACACCAATGCAGTAATCAGAAAAAAAACTGCTTGGTGTCACTGTGATAGGGGGGGGGGTGATCAGAGGGTGATCGGGGGGTGATGGGGGGTGAAAAGTGTGCCTGGTGTGTTTTACTGTGTGTGTATGTGTTGTGCAATCACATCAATGTCTTTTCTCCTCGGCGCCGGAACGGAAAATACCGAGCCGAGGAGCGATGACATCACTTCCTCTGCCGCTGTTTACTATACAGTAGCAGAGGAAGAATCTCATTCGTGGGAAGCGATCGCGAGGGGGTGGCCACGAATGAGTGCTCTCTCCCTCAGCCTGTATCGCTCCCCTAACAAAGCCGACCGTCTCGGGCACGGGGGGCGCGGTGCACCCCCAGCCCGCGGGAGGCAGATCACGTACCAGGTACGTGATTTTGCCTGCCCGTGCCATTCTGCCGCAGTATATCTGCGTTAGGCGGTCGGCAAGTGGTTAAAAAAAAATAAAATTTGGTGGAACTCCGCTTCTTCCCATAGTAGGGTGACATTATAAGCACCAGGAATACAAAAAATTGTTTTCTCTACAGTTTAAAATCTAAAAAGGGAACTACCATCCAAGTAGGCCATATAGGTTGCCACCATCCCTGATATCAGGAGAAAAAGAAAAAACCCCTCAAAGAGTTGGTGGGACTTTGAAGGCAACGTAGTAGTAAAAAACAATTTTATTGATAGAAATATACAAAAATATATAAATATGACAATATGACGAATGTATATTCGTGTAGTCTTCCACCTTGGGCCCAAGGTGGAAGACTACACGAATATACATTCAAATTCTACATCAGCATACTCATATGCTTATTTTATTGTTTAAGCAGTAAATTGTATTAGACGTTTTTCATATTGTCATATTTATATATTTTTGTATATTTGTATCAATAAAATTGTTTTTTACTACTACGTTGCCTTCAAAGTCCCACCAAGGAAGGCCTCTGAAATGTATTACTTTTCGGGAGGTTGCACTAGGGATGGTGCCGACCCATAGTAGGCTGACTTGACAAGCACCAGGAAAGGAAGATTACAGATAACCCTTTTCTGTATCTATTGCAGTCTGTCTCCTTAAAGGGTAACTCCACTTTCGTGGGAAAAATAAATAAATAAATAATATAGCATATATAATTGAGACACAAGTCATATTGTAATTGAATGTTATTAAAAATGACCTTTCCTTTTCTATCTCCAGCTCTGTAATTTTCTGTGAAATGCATTGCAATATGGCGGTGTTCTGTGCACAGAACCTGTACAGAACGCCTGCCCAGATATGTCATTTCCTGCTTGTGTGATTGGCTCACTGATTTCCCCAGAAGTCTGCACTAAGATACAAGTCAGATTTCAAGCATCCCCTGCAACAAAAATGTCATTTTTTGGTAAAATACCCTAATAGGAAATCACGTCTAAAGGGATGCAGGCCCTGCAATTTTTCTCATTAAAGCTTTGCAGGTGCAGCAGTTGATTGATAATTAAGAAACCATGCCCAATAGACTCACTCAGGACATGGGCACAGAGAAACACACAGGAATTTCTTCATAATAACAAAAGGTAGGAATCTGCAAGAAAGTTTGTCAAAATCCTTGTAATGTACGTAGACCACCTTGAGGGGGAATGTTTTTTTCTCAACAGTGGAATTACATTTTAATAGGTATTCACACTTTATATTTGTCCTGGTGACAGTGACGCTGTCACTTGGAAAGAAATTAAGGGAAATTATGAACTGTCACCAAAACATGAACTGAGTGGAAATCTTCCAGGGAGGACATTGGTTGTGACGCCTATCTCTGCTTGTCTTATCATAGCCTTTCTGTTGGAATCTCAAAGATAATACTTGAAATTGGGAAAAGAAGTCATCCTCCAAAGAGCAATTACTTCTGAGCCTAATAAATTGTCCCCTGGGTATATTGCTCAACCACATCCTGTGTTGGAAACTATCCAGGGGTATATAGGCATTGCCATCTGTTGGCTTGAAGTAATTGCGAGTGTGGAATTGACTTCCCTTCTTAAAAATGTCTAAATCCAGAAAGCTTCTATGTTCCCTATTGACATTCTATGTCAGGGCGATATTCTTATGCCCCGTACACACGGTTGGATTTTCCGACGGAAAATGTTCGATGGGAGCTTGTTGTCGGAAATTCCGACCGTGTGTAGGCTCCTTTGGACATTTTCCGTTAGAATTTCCGTCACACAAAATTTGAGATCTGGATCTCAAATTTTCCGACAACAAAATCCGTTGTCGTAAATTCTGATCGTGTGTACAAAATTCCGACGCACAAAGTTCAACGCATGCTCGGAATCAAGCAGAAGAGCCGCACTGGCTCTTGAACTTCATTTTTTTCGGCTCATCGTACGTGTTGTATGTCATTGCATTCTTGACATTCGGAATTTCCGACAAGATTTGTGTGACCGTGTGTATGCAAGACAAGTTTGAGCCAACATCCGTCGGAGAAAATTCATGGATTTTGTTGTCGGAATGTCCTTTCATGTGTACGGGGCATTAGTGTTATTGTTAAGTTTCTGCATAAATTCTAGACATGTGCATTCGTTTTCGTTCAAATGCATTTTCATCCGAATTTCAGGTATTTTCGTTATCATTTTAACAAACGATAACGAAAGTGCAGAGTCCGAAAAACGAAAGATCCGACATAAACAAATGCTTTATTTTCGTTGCTACAACAGTTCGATATAGATAGGAGATTCGACATGATGATGACAATAACAATCTGTGTCCATCAAACCTGTGGTCGAATGTGCCTAACCTTAACTCTATTAGTCCAAGATTATTCTAGATAGAGAGAAAAGATTCGACGTAGAGGAGAAAAGATTCGACGTAGGGGAGAAAAGATTCGACGTAGGGGAGAAAAGATAAATAAAAATAATGATGATGATGAATGTTATTGGCTGATTGTAACCAAAGAGGAGGAGCAGTAAAATAGCTAGAACTAAGTACACACGTACTTTGGCTTATGGTGTCTGTTGAAAGTTCTAAGAAGATTCGACGGAGCAGGTGAACTATACAGCATCGTACAGTTTAGCTGCTCCGTCGAATCTTCTTTGAACATTCGACAGACACCATAAGCCTTCAATGACAGATTCAAACTTAAATTTGGATTTTCGGACGAATGCAATTTTTAACGAAAAACGAAATGAATAAAAACGAATTTCGTGAGAAACTAAATAAATTTATTTTACGGACGAAAACGAAATTCTGAAACTAAATATTTCAGTGTGCACATGTCTAATAAATTCTTCTAAGCTCTCCATATCCCCTTCCAACACCATGATCAAATCATCTATATACTTATTATAACAGACAAGCTGTGTGTGTGTGTGGGGGGGCGATCTCTAAATACTGCTTCTTCCTCCCAGTGGGTCATAAATTAATTGGCCACACTGGGAGCAAAGTGGGGACTCATCGCTACTCCCCTTGTCTGCAAAAAGAACTACCGATCAAAGCAAAAATAGTTCTTCAATAGGCAAAAATCAAGACAAGTTAAAAGGAGTTTCTTATGTTTTCTAGACAAGAAAGACTCAGCTGAGGCCCACTTTACAGATGTAAGGGCATCCTCATATCCAATAATGGTGTACAAAGAGCCCACATCCGCCGTGACCAAAATGGTAGACTGAGTACAAGTAAGAGTATCCAAAACTTGAATAATATGCTTGGTGTCCTTAAGGAAGGCATTCGTTTTCATTACCAAAGGTTGGAGAAAAGAATCAATATATTGTCCCAGTCGGGCGGTAACCGAGTCAATCCCGTTGACTATCGGTCTGCCCTGGGGGATTCTCAAAACTCTTATGAATCTTTGGTATGAAATAAATAATCGGAGTTCTACAGAATAAAGGATCAAGGTAAATTGCCTCCTTATTATTCAAGATGCGCTTCCTCTTTCCTTTACTAACTAAGGAGTGTAGTTCATCCTTAAATTGATATGTATGGTATGTATCCCGGTCTCCTATTAACCGCTCAATTTCTTCCTGGTAATAGGCCTTACTTAGGACCACCAGGAAGGGTGTCCTGTTCGTTCAGGCATTCATAGTTATGAGGGAAGCGGCCATATATACTGTATATGGTGGAGGTGCTGCACGATTGATGACACCTGCATTTTATATCTAAAGGCACCTTTCTACACTGTTTGGGATCCTCAGTCTATGAACTTTTGGGCTTATATCTTTAATCTGATTTATATGATTTAATCATTATGATTCTATATATTGATGATAGCAATTGAATGTTACCTGCACTGCATTATTTCTATATGTATGTCTGTTTTGAGGCCTTCTTCAATTGACCTTGAGTGTTCAGCTGCATATTTTAGAATTTATTTTAGATTGTTTGCGCTCTATACACCACCACAATGGATTTGAAATGAAACGAACAAGATGTGCTTTAACTGCAAACTCTCAGCTTTTATTTGAGGGTATTTACATCCAAATCAGGTGAACGGTGTAGGAATTACAACAGTTTGCATATGTGCCTCCCACTTTTTAAGGGACCAAAAGTAATGGAACAGATTAACAATCATCTATCAAACTTTCACTTTTTAATACTTGGTTGCAAATTCTTTGCAGTCAATTACAGCCTGAAGTCAGAAACGCATAGACATCACCAGACGCTCGGTTTCAGCCCTGGTGATGCTCTGCCAGACCTCTACTGCAACTGTCTTCAGTTCCTGCTTGTTCTTGGGGCATTTTCCCTTCAGTTTTGTCTTCAGCAAGTGAAATGCATGCTCAATCGGATTCAGGTCAGGTGATTGACTTGGCCATTGCAAAACATTCCACTTCTTTCCCTTAAAAAACTCTTTGGCTGCTTTCGCAGTATGCTTCGGGTCAATGTCTATCTGCACTGTTAAGCGCCGTCCAATGAGTTCTGAAGCATTTTGCTGAATATGAGCAGATAATATTGCCCGAAACACTTCAGAATTCATCCTGCTGCTTTTGTCAGCAGTCACATCATCAATAAATACAAGAGAACCAGTTCCATTGGCAGCCATACATGCCCACGCCATGACACTATCACCACCATGCTTCACTGATGAGGTGGTATGCTTTGGATCATGAACAGTTCCTTTCCTTCTCCATACCCTTCTCTTCCCATCACTCTGGTACAAGTTAATCTTGGTCTCATCTGTCTATACGATGTTGTTCCAGAACTGTGAAGGCTTTTTTAGATGTTGTTTGGCAAACTCTAATCTGGCCTTCCTGTTTTTGAGGCTCACCAATGGTTTACATCTTGTGGTGAACCCTCTGTATTTACTCTGGTGAAGTCTTCTCTTGATTGTTGACTTTGACACACATACACCTACCTCCTGGAGAGTGTTCTTGATCTGGCCAACTGTTGGGAAGGGTGTTTTCTTCACCAGGTAAAGAATTCTTTGGTCATCCACCACAGTTGTTTTCTGTGGTCTTCCAGGTCTTTTGGTGTTGCTGAGCTCCCCGTGCGTTCTTTCTTTTTAAGGATGTTCCAAACAGTTGATTTGGTCACACCTAATGTTTTTGCTATCTCTCTGATGGGTTTGGTTTGTTTTTCAGCGACAGCTCTTTGGATCTCATATTGAGAGTTGACAGCAACAGATTCCAAATGCAAATAGCACACTTGAAATTAACTCTGGACCTTTTATCTGCTCCTTGTAAATGGGATAATGAGGGAATAACACACACCTGGCCATGGAACAGCTGAGCAGCCAACTGTCCCATTACTTTTGGTCCCTTAAAAAGTGGGAGGCACATATACAAACTTTTGTAATTCCTACACCGTTCACCTGATTTGGATGTAAATACCCTCAAATAAGCTGAGAGTCTGCAGTTAAAGCATATCTTGTTTATTTCATTTCAAATCCATTGTGGTGGTGTATAGAGCCAAAAAGATTAGAATTGTGTCGGTGTCCCAATATTTATGGACCTGACTGTATATATATATATATATATATATATATATATATATATATAGTTTGCATATCCAAATCACAGAATGCCTTGTATTTTTTTTTCAGTAAATGCAAGACATTCTCTGATTGGACGAGGTGGTAAGGAGGGGTGGTGACATCATGGTCTCCACCTTGTCCAAAGAAAGGATGTCTTGCATTCCATTGGAAAAAATTTGGTGAATGGTATTGGTGCTGAGCGAGCGATCCCCTGTGGGTCAGCATGCTCAGCGCAGAAACCAGAAGATCGTGGTAGTAGCACAAACTACTACAGTGATTGTCAGCTTCCACGGCGGTCCCTCGTGTATTGGACATGCACATACTTCCCAACTTTTTGAGATGGGAACGAGGGACACCTTTTAGCAAACATATGTTGGCATAGGACACACACCCTGACACACCCCCTTAACCACTTCCTAACTGCGGCAAAGCCGGAAACGGCTACAGCGCATTTCTTTAGTTCCAGGTGGGCGTCCATGAATGTCCTCCCGGAACCACGCCCCCTCATGCACCCCCCAGAGGCGCGCATCTGGCACGCTCCGTGATTGTGGTAAAGGGCCAGTCACAGCGGCCCTTTACCACAGGATCAGCTGTGTCCAATCACAGCTGACCTTAGTGGAAACAGAATTGCCAGTTATCGTCATTCCTCTTTTTACGTGCTGTCACAGCGTGAGGAGAGGAAAGCTGGTAACCGGCGATCCTGACAGGGGACATGCACACAGATACTCAGGGCACTGATCATTAGTGCAGCCCCATCAGTGCCAATCAGTGTCATCAATGCTACCCACCAGTGCCTATTAGTGCTGTCCATAGTGCTGCCGCATATCAGTGCAGTCTCATCAAAGAAAAAATTACTTATTTGCAAAATTTTATAACAGAAACTAAGAAAAAAGTTTCTTTTCAAAATATTTCCTTCTTTTTTCGCATGTTTAGCAAAAAATAAAAAACCCAGTGGTGATTAAATACCACCAAAACAAAGCTATATCTGTCCCAAAAAATTATAAAAATTTGAAATACAGTGTTGCATGACCGCGCAATTGTCATTCAGTGTGAAACAGCGCTGAAAGCTGAAAATTGGCCTGAGCAGGAAGGGGGTGTAAGTGCCCAGTAAGCTAGTGAATAAAGGAGAATTATGCAAAAAAAAAAAAAAGATTACTTAGCACCACTATTCCTTTATATTGGCTTTTGACATTTACAAACGCAGCAATTTATACATTGGATGAAAGGTTTAGCATTGGGAAACACTTTTTAAAGATAAATAGTGCATTTTATATACAATATATAGGTCAGAACAAAATGAGGGACAAAGGAGGAGGAAAGAGGGAGAGAGGGACTTTGTTCCATATCAGGGACAGCTGGGAACTATGGATATGCATACTTACTGGAGTTGACCTTTAAACATTTTAAAGCAAAAATATCTACATTAGGACAAAAAACAAATACAGTATGCAATACGTTCTCCGTAAAGCATATGTATAGGAGAATATTTATGAACAAAGCCATTTATTGAAGGTGGATATAATGGCATCATAGAGCTAAATAAAACTCTGGTATTTTGAGAGGGCTCTGGCTGCAGACTGGAGCTCCACGTTTGACAGGAAACATGTGGCCTCCACTCCACTTTTTTTCTTAATGAACCTTAATGTCACAAACATTTAATAGACACTAGACACAACTCGTGGAAGTGGAGGTCATGTTTCCCAGAGGGTATCTGGCTGTATACTCAAGCTCCACTTTCCACAGAAAACATGTGGCCTCCACAGTTTTTGTTTTTTTTAATCAACTTTAACCCTTTCGCTACCAGAACTGATTTTTCATTTTTTTTTTTTTTGCAGACATGTTTAAAAAATAATTTTCAGTCTGAAGATTACATAAAACCCGCCGAACATTACAAATTATCTGAAAGCAGACACTCTAGAGAATAAAATTGTGGTAGCTCCAATTTTTTATGTCACACGATAGTACCGCATAGGTCTAGGAAACGCAAAATTTCTGTAAAAAAACACACGTAAATGTACAGGGAAACAAATGCAATACATGGCTCACATTGTTGGTAAAGTATAAAAGATGAGGTTGCACCGAGTAAATAGATACCTAACATGTCAAACCCTAAATTTTTGTGTGCCCGTGGAATGGCAACAAACTTCAGTACCCTGTATTTTCTATAGGCGACGCTTCAAAAGCCCCCTATAGGTAGGGTTGCCACCCGTACGAGAGTGACCCGGACAGTACTGGTTTGGCAACTTGTGCCTGGGTTTCTATCCCCTGGGCACAACTTATATCCAGCGCCTGTCTGTGTCCCGGTTTGTCCCGTCCTCCGCCCCGTAGCTTTGTGTTAACTATGTGGCCGGTGGCAGCTGTGCGCCTCTCCGCTGGGGTCTCTAGTCGGTGTAGCTTCTCCTACACTTGTCTGTGTAAGAGCTCCTCATCTCATGGAGCCTCGCCCTCTTCCTGCTCCACCACAGCTGGGGAGACAAGATGTTGAGGTGACCGGGGAGCCCGAGACCTCCTCCGCACAGTCAGCCCCCTTCCTCTCTGTCAGACCCCCTCCTCTCTGTCAGCCCCCTTCCTCTCTGTTAGCCCCCCTCCTCTCTGTCAGCCCCCTTTCTCTCTGTCAGACCCCCTCCTCTCTGTCAGCCCCTTTCCTCTCTGTCAGCCCCCTTTCTCTCTGTCAGCCCCCTTTCTCTCTGTCAGCCCCCCTCCTCTCTGTCAGCCTCCTTCCTCTCTGTCAGCTCCCTTCCTCTGTCAGCCCCCCTCCTCTCTGTCAGCCCCCCTCCTCTCTGTCAGCCCCCTTCCTTTCTGTCAGCCCCCCTCCTCTGTCAGCCCCCCTCCTCTCTGTCAGCCCCCCTCCTTTGTCAGCCCCCCTCCTCTCTGTCAGCCCCCCTCCTCTGTCAGCTCCCCTCTTCTCTGTCAGCCCCCTTCCTCTCTGTCAGCTCCCTTTCTCTTTGTCAGCCCCCCTCCTCTCTGTCAGCCCCCCCTCCTCTCTGTCAGCCCCCCTCCTCTCTCTGTCAGCCCCCCTCTCTCTGTCAGCCTCCTTCCTCTCTGTCAGCTCCCTTCCTCTGTCAGCCCCCATCCTCTCTGTCAACCCCCCTCCTCTCTGTCAGCCCCCTTCCTTTCTGTCAGCCCCCCTCCTCTGTCAGCCCCCCTCCTTTGTCAGCCCCCCTCCTCTCTGTCAGCCCCCTCCTCTGTCAGCTCCCCTCTTCTCTGTCAGCCCCCTTCCTCTCTGTCAGCTCCCTTTCTCTTTGTCAGCCCCCCTCCTCTCTGTCAGCCCCCCCTCCTCTCTGTCAGCCCCCCTCCTCTCTGTTGTTATGGAGGAGGTCTTGTGTTAGAATTATTGCTCTCAGTCCGGCGTGTACGACGATATTTAACATGTGTATCGCAATAAATGTTTTCAAGAGTAGACGCCCCTAATGCGTGTGTTTGCATTTGTACATGCGTATATGTGGGGGGCCTCCAAAAATTTTGGGGGGGGGGATTTTATGTGCTTGGGTGTAACTTTCTTTCTCTGCTAAATTTTTTTTTTTGCTTAAAGCGTAGCTCCACCCAAAAGGGGAAGCTCCGCTTGTCTGCCTCCCCCTCTCTGCAGCCACATTTGACACCTTTTGGGGGGAGGGGGGAGCAGTTAGTTGGTTTTGACAGGTACCCACTCCCACTTCTGGCTAAGTTCGCCAGCTTGAAGTACGACCCCCTCCTCCTTTCCCCCGCATCCGGCTCACTGACAGAGCGCAGCGCGATTCACAGTAGGAAACTGGCTGAAAAGCTGCACGGCCTCACTACCGCAAAGCGCGGCGTCGGGTGTTTGGGGGTCTGTCAGTGGGGGGAGGGGTGGTATTTGGAGGGTTTGGGGGTCTGTCAGTGGGGGGAGAGCGTGATATTTGGGTGTCTGTCAGTAGAGGGAGGGGTGGTATTTTGTGGTCTGTCAGTGGAGGGAGGGGGTGGTATTTGTGGGGGTTGGGGGTCTGTCAGTGGGGAGAGGGGGTGGTATATAGGGGGTTGGGATGGACTGTCCGTGGGGGGTGGGGGTCTGTTGGGGGGGGTGTGGGTCAGTAGTTGGGGGTGGGAGAGAGGTCGGTAGTTGGAGGGATATATCAGTGGGGGGCAGTTTGGGTATGTCAGTCAGTGGGGAGCGGGGCACAGTAGTGGAGAAGATGGGGGTCCATCAGTGGGGGCAGGGATTGGTAGCTGGAGGGATGGGGGTCTATCAGTGGCACCAAACCAAACCATGTAATTACCAAAAATGTGGGTAATCACATTGCATTTGTTCTTCCTTTAAATTCACTTTAGTGTTTTCTACTGAAATGTTGTGTTTCCTAGCCCTTTGCAATAATATCGTGCTACATAAAAAATTGGAACTACCACTATTTTACTCTCTAGGGTGTCTGCTTTTAGAAAATATGTAATGTTTAGGGGGTTTTATGTAATCTTCAGGCCGAAAATGATTTTTTAAACACGTCTGCAAAAAATACAAAAACAGCTCTGTCAGCAAAAAGGTTAAAGTTGATTCATAAAAAAAATTAAAAAAAAACTAACTGTGGAGGACACATGTTTCCTGTGGAGAGGGGAGCTCCAGTATGCGGTCAGATACCTTTGGGGAAATGCAGAATCAAATATGACATGAAACGTGTGTTCAACTTGTATCTATTAAATGTTTGTGACATTAAAGTTCATTTAAAAAAAAAGTGGAGTGGAGGTCACATGTTTCCTGTCAAACGTGGAGCTTCAGTCTGCAACCAGACCCGTTTTGGTATTTCTGTCATTGCCTTTACTTCCTGTTGGAAGTCTCGTCCTTCTTACTACATCCTGTGTTGGACTGTCCGACAGGTGTGACGGTTGGTGGAGCTTGCAGTGTGATCCCCGTGTAGGGGCTGGAGTGCTCCTCTCTGGTGAGTCGGCCTCTTATTATGTGTGCCTTCTTCTCCTCTCCCCATTACCAGCCTGCGTGTCACAACTTAACTACATCAACAACATGGCTGACTGACTGACAGACACTACTGCTGGTAATCGAGACCCCCCTCCTCATACCCTCCATATCCTCACTCCTATACAAGCTGCACGATTAAAGAGACCCTATCATCACATTCTCTCTTGACATCTATAAGACTAAAGAAACCCTGTCACCACACACTGTCCAGTCACTAATAAGACTGAAGAGACCCTGTCACCACACTCTACCCCAATATCTGTAGGACTGAAGAGGCCCCGTCACCACGTTCTACCCCAACACCAATAAGACAGAAGAGACCCTGTCACCGTGTTCTACCGTGACATCTATAGGACTGAAGAGACCCTGTCGTCACATTCTACCCCACCAGCACGTTCTACCCCGTCACCATGTTTTACCCCAACATCTATATGACGGAAGAGGTCCCGTCGCCACGTTCTGCCCCAACATCTATAGGCCTGAAGAGGTCCAGTCGCCACGTTCTGCCCCAACATCTATAGGCCTGAAGAGGTCCAGTCGCCACGTTCTGCCCCAACATCTATAGGCCTGAAGAGGTCCAGTCGCCACGTTCTGCCCCAACATCTATAGGCCTGAAGAGGTCCAGTCGCCACGTTCTGCCCCAACATCTATAGGCCTGAAGAGGTCCAGTCGCCACGTTCTGCCCCAACATCTATAGGCCTGAAGAGGTCCAGTCGCCACGTTCTGCCCCAACATCTATAGGCCTGAAGAGGTCCCTTCGCTAAGTTCTGTCCCTTCGCCACGCTCTAGCCTGCCAGCACGTTCTACCCCAACATCTGTAGGACTGAAGAGGCCCCGTCACCACGTTCTACCCCAACCCCAATAAGACTGAAGAGACCCTGTCACCATGTTCTACCCTGACATCTATAAGACTGAAGAGGCCCCGTCACCATGTTCTACCCCAACCCCAATAAGACTGAAGAGACCCTGTCACCATGTTCTACCCTGACATCTATAAGACTGAAGAGGCCCCGTCAGCACGTTCTACCCCAACCCCAATAAGACTGAAGAGGCCCTGTCACCACGTTCTACCCCAACAAGACTGAAGAGACCCTGTCACAATGTTCTACCCTGACATCTATAGGACTGAAGAGGCCCCGTCACCACGTTCTACCCCAACCCCAATAAGACTGAAGAGGCCCCGTCACCACGTTCTACCCCAACCCCAATAAGACTGAAGAGGCCCCGTCACCACGTTCTACCCCAACCCCAATAAGACTGAAGAGACCCTTGCACCACATTCTGCCCCGCACCTATAGGACTAAAAAGGCCCCGACACCACGTTCTACCCCAACACCAGTAAGACTGAAGAGAACCTGTCACCACATTCTACCCTGACAACTATAAAAATGAAGAGACCCTGTCGCTACATTCTATCCTCCCATCCAGGTACTAACCAGGCCCGACCCTGCTTAGCCGACGAGATCGGGCGCTTTCAGGGTGATGTGGCCGTAAGCTCACTACATTCTATGCTCTCACCACATTCTACCCCAACATCTATAGGTCTGAAAAGGTCCCATCGCCACGTTCTGTCCCGTCGCCCTTTATGTCACCACTTACCGACAACATGGCTGACTGACGGACACTACAGCTGGTAACCGAGACCCCCCCTCCTAATACCCTCTATATTCTCACTCTTATACAAGCTGCACGACTAAAGAGACCCTTTCATCACATTCTACCTTGACATCTATAAGACTAAAGAGACCCTGTCACCATGTTTTACCCCAACATCTATAGAACTGAAGAGGCCCCGTCACCACGTCCTGCCCCGTCACCACGTTTTACTCCAACATCTATAAGACTGAAGAGGCCCCGTCATCATGTTCTACGCCAACATATATAGGACTGAAGAGGTCCCGTTGCCACGTTCTGTCCTGTCGCCAATAAGACTGAAGAGACCCTGTCACCACGCTCTAGCCCACCAGCACGTTCTACCCCAACATCTGTAGGACTGAAGAGGCCCCGTCACCAGTAAGACTGAAGAGACCCTGTCACCACATTCTACCCTGACAACTATAAGACTGAAGAGACCCTGTCACCACATTCTACCCTGACAACTATAAGACTGAAGAGACCCTGTCACCACATTCTACCCTGACAACTATAAGACTGAAGAGACCCTGTCACCACATTCTACCCTGACAACTATAAGACTGAAGAGACCCTGTCACCACATTCTACCCTGACAACTATAAGACTGAAGAGACCCTGTAATCGCATTTCTATGATGACATCTCTACAATGCACAGGTGCATTTCAAAAAATTAGTGTCATCAAAAAGTTAATTTGTTTCAGTAATTCAATTCAAAAAGTGAAACTCCTATATAATATAGATTTATTACACACAGAGTGATATATTTCAATTGTTTCTTTCTTTTTAATGTTAAAGAATATGGCTTACAGCTAGTGAAAACCCCAAATTCAGTATATCAGAAAATTTAGAATATTGCATAAGACCAATTTAAAAAAAAAAAAAAAAAAATTTTTAATACAGAAATGTTGGCTTACTGTAAAGTTTGTCCATGTACAGTATAGTGTGCACTCAATACTTGGCCGGGGCTCATTTTGATCAATGTTGAGTGGCATGGAGGTGATCAGCCTGTGGCACTGCTGAGGTGTTATGGAAGTCCAGGTTGCTTTGATAGCGCCTTCAGCAATGTTTGGTCTGGTGTCTCTCATCTTCTTATACCCTACAGATTCTCTATTGGGTGTAGGTCAGGTGAGTTTGCTGGCCAATCAAGCACAGTGATACCATGATCATTAAACCAGGTATTGGTACTTTTGGCAGTGTGGGCAGGTGCCAAGTCCTGCTGGAGAATGAAATGAGCATCTCCGTAAAGCTGGTCAGCAGAGGGAAGCATGAAGTGCTCTAGAATTTCCTGGTAGAGAGCTGTGCTGACCTTGGACTTGATAAAACACAGTGGATCAACACCAGCAGATGACATGGGTCCACAAAACATCACTGATTCTGAACCTCATGCAACTTGGATTCTGTGCTTCTTCACTCTTCCACCATACTCTGGGATCTTGATTTCCAAATGAAATGCAAAATTTACTGTTATTCGAAAAGAGGTCTTTGGACCACTGAGCAAAAGTCCAGTGCTTTTTCTCCTTAGCCCAGGTAAGACGCTTCTGACGTTGTCTCTGGTTCAGGAGTAGCTTGACACAGGGAATGCGACAGTTGTAGCCCATGTCCTGGATATGTCTGTGTGTGGTGGCTCTTGAAGCACTGACACCAGCCGTAGTCCACTCCTTGTAAATTTCCCCCAAATTTTTGAATGGCCTTTGCTTCACAATTCTTTCAAGGCTGCGGTTATCTACGGCACCTTTTTCTACGACACTTTTTTCCTTCCACTCAACTTTCCATTAATAAGCTTGGATACAGCACTCTGTGAACCACCAGCTTCTTTAGCAACGACCTTTTGTGACTTGCCCTCCTTGTGGACAATTGTCAAGTCAGCCAAGGCCAGTTTCACACTCCGCCGACATGGAAATCGGACAGCTGTGATGTCACAAGCGGCGGGGTCTCCGGATGGCCACCCCCCATGGCTATATAAGAACAAGCAGAGAACAGAGCTGGCACAATTGCGGGAGCTAGACATCAGCAACGGAGGGACAAGAACCAGGGGAAGAAGACATAAGCAACGGAGGGAGAAGAACCAGAGGAAGAAGACATCAGCAACGGAGGGAGAAGAATCGGAGAGAGAAGACCTATCCGGAGAAAGAAAGCATGTAGGAGCTACGAAGGGGGAACATTCTTCATTTTTAATAAAGGACTTTATCAAAAACCTGTGTTCTGTATTAATTTTTGATACTTTTTGGGTGAATGAGTAGGGGTACAATGTATCCCTATTCATTCACATGGGGGGGTGGGATCTGGGGGCCCCTCTTGTTAACCACTTGCCGATTGCCCGCCGTCGAGTGATGGCGGCAGAATGGCACTCCTGCGCAAATTTCTGTAGCTGTACGGCGGGAGCTTTTAGGAGTATAGGGGGCGCAGGCCCGCGGCCGCGATCCCTGCCGGGCACCCGCGATCACTCCTGACAGAGCGAGGACGCAAAATCCCCGTCCTGTCAGGGGAGAGGAGACAGATCGTGTGTTCCTAGTATATAGAAACAACGATCGGTCTCCTCCCTAAGTCAGTCCTATCCCCTCGCAGTTAAAACACAGTCAGGGAACACATTTAACCCCTTGATCGTCCCCTAGTGTTAACCCCTTCCCTGCCAGTGACATTTATACAGTAATTAGTGCAGTTTTATAGCACTGATTGCTGTATAAATGTCAAAAGTGTCTGATCTGTCTGCCGCAATGTCGCAGTCCTGATAAAAAAAAAATCGCAGATCGCCGCCGTTACTAGTAGAAAAAAAAAAAAAAAAAATTCCATAAATCTATCCCCTATTTTGTGGACACTATTACACTATATATATATATATATATATATATATATATATATATATATATATATATATATATATATATATATATATATATATATATATATATATATATTATACAATACACGCACACTTTAAAAAAAAGATTTTTATATATATATATATATATATATATATATATATATATATATAACGCAGAGGTGATCAAATACCACCAAAAGAACGCTCTATTTGTGGGAAAAAAGGACGTAAATTTTTAGGTACAATGTTGCACGACCGCGCAATTGTCAGTTAAATTGACGCAGTCCCATATCTCGCAAAAAATGGCTTGGTCAGGAAGGGGGTAAATCCTTCTGGGGCTGAAGTGGTTAAGGGGGCTTCCAGATTTTGATAAGCCCCCTGCCTGCAGACCCCCCCCCGACGAGGTGCTTTTGGGTGGGGGGCGCAGAGCCCCTCCTGCCCCAAAGCATCCCCCCTCCCCCCATGTTGAGGGCAGGTGGCCTGGTATGGTCCTGGAGGGCTCGCTCGCCCCCCCCTTTCCTGACCTGCTGGGCTGCATGCTCCAGATACGGGTCTGGATTTGGGGGGGACCCCAGGCTGTTTTTTTATTTTCTGGGGGGGTTCCCCTCAAAATCCGCTTGCTTGTTTACCACCCTTACCTAACCTGCTGGGCTGCATGCTCAGATTTTGGTGGGGGGAATCCCACGCCTTTTTTTTTTTTTTTTTTTTTTTTTTGCCATGAGGTTCCTGCTCAAGATCCATACCAGACTCAAAGGGCTCCCCTTCAAGAGCCTCAGCATAAGTCGCATCAGTTAAGGCGATGATCCGACTTGGATGCGACTTACATTCAATGTGCTGAAATCAGACCAAAGTAGTACAGGAACCTTTTTCAAAGTCGGACCGACACAAGTCAGACCAGGGAACCATTGATTTATACACGTCCTGCAACATGTGCTCCCAGTCGGAGCATATATTTCGCACCAGTGTGAGCCGGGCCTGAGAGATCATTTATTTGGGACACTGTGCTACAAAATACTCCCACAAATGCATGCCATTGCTTGCAACCAAGATTTGTTAATTCGCACACACAAAGTATTTTTCCTAAAACTAATACACCCCAATGAAAGTCTGAGGCTGGGCTCACACTGGTGTGACACGACAGCTGTCCTACTTTGGATCCGACTTTGCCCTGCGACATGAAGCCGGCATGCGTCCCACTTCAATGAATGGGGATCCGACTTGGATCCCTGCCAATGCCCGGCACTGTGTTTGGTATATATCTTGAGGGGGAACTCCGGTCAAATTTTAAATAAAAAACCGGCATGGGTTCCCCCTCCAAGAGCATACCAGGCCCTTGGGTCTGGTATGGACATTAAGGGGAACCCCCTACGCTGTAAAAACAGCGTGGGGGTCCCCCCCGAATCCATACCAGACCCTTATCCGAGCACGGCCGGTCAAGAATGGGGGTGGGGACGAGCGAACGCCCCCCCCCTCCTGAACCGTACCGAGCTACATGCCCTCAACATGGGGGGGGTGGGTGCTTTGGGGCAGGGGGGCGCCCTGCGGGCTCCCCCACCCCAAAGCACCCTGTACCCATGTTGATGAGGACAAGGGCCTCTTCCCGACAACCCTGGCCGTTGGTTGTCGGGGTCTGTGGGCGGGGGGCTTATCGGAATCTGGGAGCCCCCTTTAATAAGAGGACCCCAGATCCTGGCCCCCCACCCTATGTGAATGAGTATGGGGTACATGGTACCCCTATCCATCCACCTAGGGAAAAAGTGTCAATAAAAAAAACACACTACACAGGTTTTAACGTAATTTGTTAGACAGCTCCGGCTTCGGGGGTCTCTCCGGTTCTTCTCCGGCTCTTCTGCTCTTTTTTGCCACTCTTTTGCTAGCGGTGGCCCGGACTTCTGCCTTCTTGTCTTCTTTCCGTTTCTCTTCTTCCGATGTTGACACGACGCTCTCTCCAGCTGGAATGCTCTCTGAGCGCTCCGCAATGGACTTATATAGGCGGTGACCCCGCCCCCTTATGCCATCACAGTCCCTGGGCATGCTGGGACTGTGACGTTTTAGGGGGCATGGTCACTGGGTGATGACCACGCCCCCTTATGACGGCACAGTCCCAGCATGCCCTGGGACAGTGACCTCATAAGGGGGCGGGGTCACCGCCTATATAAGTCCATTGCGGAGCGCTCCGAGAGCATTCCAGCTGGAGAGAGCGTCGTGTCAACATCGGAAGAAGAGAAGAGGGAAGAAGACAAGAAGGCAGAAGTTCGGGCCACCGCTAGCAAAAGAGCAGAAGATAGGGGAGGAGCCCGGCAGAAAACCCGGAGAGCGCGGAGAAGAACCGGAGAGACCCCCAAAGCCGGAAGAAGACCCCCGGAGCTGTCTAATTACTTTAAAAACTTGTGTAGTGTGTGTGTGTGTGTGTGTGTGTGTGTGTGTTTTTTGTTTTTTTTTTTTTTTACACTTTTTCCTAGGTGGATGGGTAAGTGTACCATGTACCCCATACTCATTCACATAGGGTAGGGGGCCGTGATCTGGGGGTCCTCTTATTAAAGGGGGCTCCCGGATTCCAATAAGCCCCCCGCCCGCAGACCCCGACAACCAACGGCCAGGGTTGTCGGGAAGAGGCCCTTGTCCTCATCAACATGGGGACAAGGTGCTTTGGGGTGGGGGGGCCTCAACATGCCCCCCATGTTGAGGGCATGCGGCCTGGTACGGTTCAGGAGGGGGGGGGGCTGTTCGCTCGTCCCCACCCCCATTCCTGACCGGCCGGGCTGCGTGCTCGGATAAGGGTCTGGTATGGATTCGGGGGGACCCCCACGCCGTTTTTTTCCGGCGTAGGGGATTACCCTTAAGGTCCATACCAGACCCAAGGGCCTGGTATGCTCTTGGAGGGGGAACCCATGCCGGTTTTTTTTTTTTTTTAATTTGGTGCGGAGTTCCCCCTCAAGATCATCTGAGCACAAGTCGCATGCCAAAGTCTGATCATGCGAGACGGCGATCCGAGTTTGTTCCGACTTCAATGATAGTCAATGGGCTGAAGTAGGATCAAAGTCGGACCAAAGTAGTACAGGGAGCATTTCTAAAGTCGGAACGACTTGTGTCGGACCAGTTAGGATGGCTCCCAAAGGGAAACATTGAATTTCACACGTCATGCGACATGAGCTCCCAATGTCGAAGCGTTTGTTGGACCAGTGTGAACCCAGCCTGAGGAACAAAGCTAAATTTTAGACAACAAAATCCTAATTAACAAGAATTCAACTACAGGTGAGTCTAATTATTCATTAAACGAGTGTCCAGCAGACAGTTGATTCTAAAAGGGCGTTACTTAACAAAGAAAACCCCTTCCCATTTCATGCTGTGAGCAATGGCATCACATGGAAGAGAAATGTCACAAGGTCTGAGCAAGAAAATCATTTATTTACAAAAGAAAGCTGAAGGTTACAAGAAGATCAGCAAAGCTTTACTTATCAGTTGGAATACTGCAGCAAAAGTGATAAAAACAATTAACCCCTTCACGCAAAATCACGTACCGGTACGTCATTTTGTTGAAGGGGTTGTACCGGGTGATGCCTGCAGCCAGAGGCATCACCCTGGTACTGTTTTTTAAAGCTGGCGGTCAGCTTTCGAATATATATCAACCGATTCGGCTAATGAGCCACTCGGCCGTTATCACAAGCAGCGGGAGGGTACGTGTTCCCACCGCTCCACCCGGGAGACCCGAGCACCTAGCCAGAATGTCCGCCGTAAGCGACGTCCCTTACGGTTTACTTGGCAGCCATTTCTAAGGTATTCAAAAATGCAGATTTTTTTGTTTTGAATACTTTGAAGTGCAGAGGAGGGGTTCGGGGTCTTTTAGAACCAGATCCCTCCCATAAAGAGTACCTGTCGCTGCCTTTTACTCTCACAAGGGATGTTTTACATTCCTTGTGACAGCAATAAAAATGATCAGAATTTTATTTTTTTATTTTTTTTTTAACCACTTGCTGACCAGCCGCCATCAATATACTGCGGCAAGGTGGCACGATCCCGCAAATCGCCGTAGTGTATGTTGGCTCGGGAACTCGCTTTTGTGGCCTCGCTCCCTTTGGCCAGGGGGGGGGGGGCAACCAGATAATTCCTCGCAGTGACAGAACGGGGATCTGCCTGTGTAAACAAGGCAGATCTCCGCTCTGACAGGGGAAATCGCACAGATCCTGTCTTTCTGCTAAGCAGGAAGACGGATCTCTGTGTTTCCCCACTCACAGTTAGAAAACACCTGCAGGGAACACAGTTTACCCCTTGATCGCCCCTGATGTTAACCCCTTCCCTGCCAGTGTCATTAGTTCAATAACAGTGCATATTTTTTAGCACTGATTACTGTAATAATGTCACTGGTTCCCCAAAAAAGTGTCAATATTGGTTAGGTGTCCGATCTGACCGCCAAAATGTCGCAGTCCCGATTAAAAATCACTGATCGCCGCGATTACCAGTAAAAAAAAATAAGTAAATAATAAAAATGCCATAAATCTATCTCCTATTTTGTAGACGTGATAACTTTTGCACAAACCAATCAATATACGCTTATTGGGATTTTTTTTAACCAAAAATTAATAACTGATAAATTTGTTTTTTTACTTTTTTACCAAAGAAGATGCATACGTAAGTTGCGCCCGCAAATGTAATCAGTGTTCAAATCGTACATGTGAGGTATCGCCGCGATCATTAGTGCGAGAGCAATAATTCTAGCAAAAAACACCTCTAACTCTAAACTGGTAACCTTTAAAACATTTTAAACGTCGCCTTTGGACATTTTTAAGTACTGTAGTTTGTCGCCATTCCACAAGTGCATGCAATTTTAAAGGGTAACATGTTTGGTATCTATTTACTCAGCGTAGCATCATCTTTCACAATATGCAAAAAAATTGGGCTAACTTTACTGTTTTCTTATTCTTTGATTGAAAAAAAGTATATTTTTTTTTCCCCAAAAAAATGTGTTTGAAAGACCGCTGCGCAAATACCGTGTGGCATAAAATATTGCAACGACCGCCATGTTATTCTCTAGGGTCTTTGCTAAAAAAATTATATATATATATATATATATATATATATATATATATATATATATATATTTTATAGCAAAAAATACTGATTTTTAACTTGTAAACAACAAGTGTCAGAAATAGGCTTGGTCTTGAAGTGGTAACGAGGTGAAACTGCAATCATCTCACAGGGCCGTCCATAGAAATTAACATTCAACAGGAGCGTCTTCTGATGAAAAGGGTTGAAGAAAATCGCCATGCAAGTACACTGCAGTTAGCTTAAAAGTAGAAAGCCAAACTGGAGTGATTGTTTCCCATGACACAATACGGCATACAATGCAGACGAATGGCATGCATGGGTGCCGTCCATGAAGGAAGCCTCTCCTCCCATGCACAAAAAAGCCCACCTAGAATTTGCCAGGGCCCATGCTGAAAAGTTAGACTACTGGGACTCTGTACTCTGGAGGGATGAGACCAAGATAAATGTTTTTGGAACTGATTGCTTCAAAACTTCTTTATGGTGTTGCAAAGGTGAGGAGTACAAGGAAATGTGCATGGTGCCTACAGGGAAACATGGTGGTAGCAGTGTCCTTCTGTGGGGCTGCATGAGTGCTGCTGGTGTCCAGGGAGCTGTATTTCATTAATGGTATCATGAATTGAAAGAGAAGATGCTACCATCACTCTGTGCCTTTGGTCGTCGTGCATGTTTCCAACATGACAAAGACCCAAAACACACATCTAAGGCCACAGTTGCATTTCTGTAGAACAGTTAATTCTGATTAAGTTAATCAGTTGCCAAGTATGTCTCCTGATCTGAACCCAATTGAACACTTATGGGGACATCGCTTTCCATCCAAAATCCAGTCTCTAAAAGAGGTTGTTTTTTTGAAGAATGGAAAAAGATAAATGTTGCAATATGTCGACTTGGTGCTGTCCCTCAAGGAAGTTATACAAAATAATAGATGTAGTAGTTTTTGTTGTGGGGTGTATTCATTTTTTTGCATCAACTAACTTGAGTAAAACTGAAGATTTTGTAATCTAAGTTCTATTATTAACCCCCCTACTTTCTTTTTCATACATCAAGGGACACAGAGTAAAGCCTCGTACACGATCCGATTTTCCACAGACAAAGCATCAGACTTTTTTCCAAAGGGCGTGTGCTAGGAACTTGTCTTGCATACAAATGGTACACAACAAACACGAATGTAGTGAATTACTACGTAGAATTTCAGCTCTTAAGAGCCACCCTTTGGGCACCTTCTGCTAATGTCGTGTTTGGTAAGCGTTGATTCCGAGCATGCGTGTTTGCACTTTTGTGTGACGGACTTGTTTACACACGATAGGAAAATCTGACAACAGACCATTGTCCGCCGAAAATTTACTAGCCTGCCATCCAAAATTTGTTGCCGGAAAGTTGGCCAACAATTGTCTGATGGAGCGTACTAATGGTCGGACTTTAGGCAGTCTGTCATCACACAATTCCCAGACGAAAATCCGATTGTGTGTACGAGGCTTTAGCCTAATATTCATTACCTACTGGGTTATACTTCATCTCCAGGTGAATGGACACTAGTAGACCAAAGATCTTCTTCAGACAGGACATGATCCCCCTATATAACCCCTCCCATACCAGAAGTACTTCAGTTTTTTACCAGTGTCTGCAAGGTGCAAGTTGTTTAACCACTACAATACCAGGCACTTTCGCCCCTTCCGGCCCAGGACAATTTTCAGCTTTCAGTGCTGTCACACTTTTTGTATGACAATTGTGCGGTCATGCAACACTACCCAAACTAAATTTTTATAATTTTCTTCCCACAAATAGAGCTTTCTTTTGGTGGTATTTGATCACCTCCTGGGTTTTTTATTTTTTGCTAAACAAACTAAAAAAGACAAATTCTTCTTAGTTTCTGTCATAAAATTTTGTTTTCCCCTTCACTGATAGGCACTGATGAGGCGGCACTGAGTTGGCACTGATGAGGCACCGATATGTAGTATTGATGGGCACTGATGATGAGGTACTGACAGGTGTTACTGCTGGGCTCTGGCACTGTGTTGGGCTCTGGTGGGCACTGGCAAACTTTATTATTGGGGCACTGATTGGCACATCTGAGAGGGCTGTGCTGATAATCAATGTGCTTATTATCAGCACAGGCTATCCCCGTCGGTGCGAACCGAGGAATGTAGTTTACCGGCACGTCCTGGTTCACGCGATGATCAGCTGTGATTGATCACGTGGTAAGATCGGAGATGCGGTGTTTCAGACTTACACGCCATACTTGCGATCACCGCGCTGCGTGCCCATGTGGGCACGCGACGGCACATTATCCTGCTGGACTTCATATGACGCCCAGTCAGGATAACAGAACCACTTCCCGGCCGTCAATCTGCTTTAGGCCGGGCGGGAAGTGGTTAAGCTCTCTGAGCTCCAGGTCTCTAGTCCCACAAACGGTTCTTAAATGAATCATGGGATTGACTGATGGGATCCATTTGACACAGACTCTATATGCTTAGATAAATGTTACCCGAGCCTCGCAAAGAAAACTCGAGATCCCGCAAGGTTTTGCCTGTAATGCGACCCTGCGAAGTGGAATCCTGGACACTACAGCGCTAAGGCATTACTGCAGGGCGCTGTACAGGTCCAAGGGAGTGGACCCTAAACATGAAAAGGGTACCCAGTCCTTGAAGGTCCTCAAGTGACAGGAACTCGCCGAGAAAGGTAAAGATTGGGCTCTTAGTTTCTAATCTGCCCTACACCTGGACAGGTAAGTGAAACCCCTTTTTATTTATTATTGAGGGGTGTCCCAGTGATTGTAACAATCAGTCAAGCTAGCTAGAGGCTGGACACCTGTGTGTGCTGACCATACAGGGGAGTTTTGGGCTAGCTGTGGGTGTTTGCAAAGTGTACCTTCTTCCTTTTTTTTTTTTTTTGTGCTTGGTTCGCAAGAGTGCCGCTGGGCTCAGCAGTTTGGCAACCATGGGGCACGCGGCTTCGCCGCAGCACATGCGCCGTAGCCTTTATCTGGGCGCATAAAGATATGCGTCATACGCGAATACAGCCACGCCTGGGACCGCCAGGCATGCAGTGCTTCCAGAAGGCAGCTGTGGGACACAGAGGAGGCTCTGAACCAAGCATTTGCAGCAGTTCATTTCTCCTTACCCTGGTCACGTGAGTCACCAGGTGTTGGCAGGCTAAAGGTGCTTAGCAGGATTGTTGCATAGCGGCTTGGTGACTAGTCTTTGTACTACTCACTTGGTTGCCACCACACACGCTTGACACCATCTAAACCCCAACACCAAATAAGCCCTATTAAAGGGTCTCCCTTCTGAGGGGTTTCAATACATCACCCAGGTACTCTTTTTGTGGCTAGTAAATGTCTTCAAAAAAGAGGAGCAGGACTAACACTACAGGGAAGGGCACACCTATGTTGTCAGTAGTTCCTGATGAACTTAGTTGTATCCCCTGAAGGACCAGAGGCTTCCAGGCAATCTGAGCCGATGCGCCTATCTGGTATTGTGCCTACAGTCAACGCTGCTGCTTCACCCTTTATCGCCAAGGATGAACTGTCCTCAGCTCTAGACGGGTTAGAGCACAGGATTGCTGGCATGATTGCCTCCATCCCGCAGGGTGGCAAGAAGCGTGACAGATCCCCCTGCCCTGAGCCTCTTAGTCTTGAGCAGGAATGGTTTGAGGATGGAGATTCTGTGGATGGCCTGGTGGATGAGTCAGCTTCCGGGCAATCTGGACAAGAAGATATCAAGTTGATGTCTGCCTTTCAATCACAGAGGCTTTTGATCCTGACTCTTGCTGAAATGGTTCGTTCTGCTATTAAGTTGCCTCTAGCAGAGGTTACTGAGCCCCCCTGGTCCTCTTTTGGATCCCTGAGGCCTCTTCAGGCCACACAGGCTTTCCCCTTACACCCTCTGTTGGAACAGGCAGTGTATGCTGATTGGGAACCTCCTGACAGGATTTTTGTTCCTCCTAAGAGGTTTTTCCTTTTTATAGCCCATGGATGAAAAGTTTAAGTGGAGCATGCTAGCCGTAGATGCAGCAGTCTCTTCCTTAAATAAGAACTTCACTTGTCTGGTAGATAACGCACAGGGCTTGAAAGACCCTGTTGACAAGAAATTAGAGTCCTTATTAAAAGCTTTAGGCACTACATCATTTAGTGCATCAAGGAGTGATTGTAGAGGTTCCTGTATCCGAAAAAGGCACAGGGTTTTACTCAAACCTGATTACGGTTCAAAAACCAAATGGGAGACACAAGGCCCATTTTAGGCCAAAGATCCCTGAACCAGTATCTACTGATCCAGTTCTTTTCGGATGGAGTCTGTCCGCTCAGTAGTAGCCTCACTCCAGATGGGAGACTTTCTAGCCTCCATCGATATAAAGGACGCATATTTACACATGCCTATCTTTCAGCCTCATCTGAGGTTCCTGCGATTTGCAGTAGAGGAACATCATTTTCAGTTTGTGGCTCTACCCTTCGGGCTTGCTACAGCTCCCTGGGTGTTCATAAAGGTCCTAGCACCAGTACTGGGTCTTTTAAGGGCCTAAGGGATCTTGGTGCTCAGGTATCTGGACGACCTCCTGCTCAGAGATCACTCACGACAGGCTCTAGAACAGAGCATAACATGCACAGTGCAGTATTTGGAAAGCTTAGGCTAGATCATAAATACCGAAAAGTCAACCTTGAGACCAGCTAAAGTATTTAGGTCTGATCCTAGATACGGTCCAAGCAAGAGTATTCTTGCCACCGGCAAGGATCTGTGCCCTGAAGGGGCTCTGTATGAGTCTTCTAGGAAAGATGGTATCCTCCTTCGAGGCAGTGCCCTATGCCCAGTTCCATTCCAGGCCTATACAATAAGACATCTTGTTGGCTTGGAACAGGAGAGGGCAAGCCCTGGATTATCCAATGTTCTAATCTCCTTGGTCACGCTTAAGCCTAAACTGGTGGTTGCAGAATCAGAACCTGCGAAAGGGAAGATCTTTCCTCCCAGTAACTTGGAGAGTGCTGACTACAGATGCCAGTGTCTCAGGCTGGGGAGCGACCCTAGAAGGGCTCACAGCTCAGGGGAAATGGTCAAGGACAAAACAGATCCTGCCCATCAGCGTCCTGGAATTACGGGCAGTACGACTGGCCCTACAGTCCTGGACGGTGGAGCTTCAGAACTACCCTGTTAGGGTTCAGTCCAACAGTGCCACTGCCGTCGGATATATAAAACTCCAAGGCGGTACCAGGAGCCGTTCAGCTCTGAAGGAGGTGAACTACATACTAGCCTGGGCAGAGGGACATGTGCAGATTCTATTGGCAGTCCATATCCCGGTAGTAGAGAACTGGAAGGCAGATTATCTCATCCGCCAGAAAATCTGCCCAGGGGAATGGTCCCTACACCCAGGGGTGTTCCAGGAAATTTGCCAACATTTGGGGATGGCCAGAGGGCGACCTACTGGCATCCAGGCTCAACAAGAACCTACAGCAGTTTGTGCCCCCAACAAGAGATCCTCTGGCAATCGGAGCAGATTTAACCACTTCAATACTGGGCACTTTCACCCCCTTCCTTCCCCGACCAATTTCCAGCTCTCAGCGCTCTCGCACTTTGATAATTGCGCGGTCTTGCTACAATTTACATAAATGAAATTTTTATCATTTTGTTCACATAAATAGAGCTTTCTTTTAGGGTGGTATTTATTCACCACTTTTTTTTTTTTTTTTTAATATTTTGCGATACAAGCGAAAAAAGAGCGAAAATTAAAAAAGGAAAAAAAAAACATTTTTTCTACTTTTCTGTTTTAAAAGAAATCCAATAAAATTAAAATTTGGTTATAAATTTAGGCTAAAATGTATTCTGCTACATGTCTTTGCTAAAAAAATATCCTGATAAGTGTATAATAATTGGTTTGTGTGATCATGGACAGATGTGTGCAGATGATCACTGGGCCAGATGATTTTACTGGAACATATGTGGGACAGGTGTTTTTACTGTGTGGGGACACTTTGTGTGGGGACACTATCCCGGTGAGCAGTGTGTAAAAAAACAAAACAAAAAAAAAAAACTGTTTATACACACTGATGGCCGGCTGCAGAGATCCGCTCTCCTTCTCACTGACAAGCTCAGTGAGAGGAGAAGGAGAGCCGATCGCCTAGCAACCGGCTCTCTATTTACTTCACATGATGGCTGTGATTGGACACGGCCATCATGTGATCAGGAGGACCAATCACAGAGCCCTCCTGCCAATCCGAGATTCGCCATGTCCGGGTGACACAAGTGCATTCTTTGCGATCCCGCTCCTTCTCAGGGACGTTCAAGAAAGTCCACTCGGAAGCAGGAAGTGCCCACCTGGCCGGCCGTTTATGTGCAGTGGCCGGGTAGGAAGTAGTTAAAAGGCCAAAAGGAAGCAAATAAGAGAAATGTATCGTTGGTGTTTACATACACTATACATAAGCCCTGTCACAACATCCTACTCTGACCACTAAACATAGACTTGCAGTCTGAAACCAAAGAAAAACTTCACCCTCCTACCTTTAGCGAATCCAGCATTGTCCTTCTGCGATCTGCCACTCCGTTGCCACCCACTTAAAATTCTGCTTTATGTCCTCCTACCATGTCTGGTACTTTATTTATTTGTTTATTTATTTTTCGGGGGGGGAGGGGGGGTTATTAGTTTTCTCGGGTACTCGTTCCTACTTCGCTTAGGTGATTCCACCGGAAGGTCTCCCCTCTCTTGGTGCCTGTAACCTCCTGGGACACGTCATAGGCCCCAGGAGGCTGTGGGACCATTCACATAATGCAGCATGGCTCACGCTTGCGCAGTGGACAGCCAGCTGTGAAGCCGGCCTCGAGCTAACAATGACCAGTGAAAAACCAGCCCGGGCGAGGACGGCTGGAATATTTGTAGCTGCTGACTTTTTATTTTATTTTTTAAAAGAGAACAAAGGACTGCTTTTAATCTTTAATATTTTAGGCTTCTGGAACACATCATTAATGCCTGGGCAAGAATAGAAGCTGTGGCGGACTGGTAAAAAAAAAAAAAATTGTCCGGGGGGGGGGGGGGGGGGGGGGGGGGGGTTTGGGGGGGGTTTGGTGGGATGTTGCAGTGGGGGAAAACAGGAATTCTGACTTGCCTGTAAGTTATCTTGGGGTATATTACTGAACATAGATGATGGGTTATATGTGGCTAGCGTCAGATAATTGGACACTTGCAAGAAAAAACTTGGCTGGGCTAGGGCCACCAAGAGAGTGCATCCTTATAAACTTTTCCACTCTGTTGTTTTTTTTTTTTTTTTTTTTTTAGCAAGCAATAGGGAGTGATCAAGACACAAAGTGGAGGGACCCATTTCCTTTACAGTACTCTTGTACAGGACACAGAGCTAAAATTCATAGACCATGGTACATGCCCAAGCAACAAACTGAGGAATGGGTAGCAACATAGTAAGACAGAACTGCCAACAGGCCCACAACTAAAACAAGGGTTGGGGAATGTAAACTTAACACTCAAATAACAGCTTGAAGGTTTGTGGTGACTGACCTACTTTTTGAAAACCCTGTATTTCAGTTAGATTAAACAGTCATTCCTTTTGGTCCTATCCCAACATCTTGTCTGGGTACGATGCTTTGGGTAAAAGGGGCGGGTATTGGCTCTGTCTGCTCGGGATGGTTTGGAAGGCAGGTGGCTCTGTTTGGCAGAGGGAAGCACCCAAGTGGGGTACTCAGGCAGTTCCATCACATTTGGTGGCAGCAGTGGGATGCTTCCTGCAGTCTGGGACATCCAGACCCTCACTGGAATCCTGAGGTCCAGATAGCAGAAAAGGAGAGTTAGATACCAGCCGACATGGAAGAGGAATTCGGAAGGAGGCTGTGAGAGATGCGGATACAGCACAGGGGGCCAGTGTCAACGCAGGTCCTGCTGGGATGGTATGATTCTGTCTGCCAGCAACTCTAGAAGGAAGTGCTAGGACGAGAGCAGCAGCACCACCAGGGAAAAATTCTGCCCTCCATTCAGGAAAGGTACTGGATGCAGTATGAAGTGCGAATGCTGTTATTTGGGGAAACAACCACACAAGGAGTGGACAGCTGAGTTAAGCAGGCTGGTCCGGGCAGAGATGCGGTTGGACATGAGCTACAGAGCCCTCCGCTGGTATGTAGCCCAAGTGTGCCCGTGGACAGCGGACGACAGCTCGATGGAAGCCTTTGGCGGCCTGGGGCTGTTGTACGGGAGGCTGTCCATGGACCCTGACTTTGGGAGCAATCTAGAGTGCCTTTTGGAGGAAATCATGGAATACAGAGACCTGAGGCTGAATATCTCAGAAGTGCTCTGGGCACAGGAAAATTTGGAGTTTCTAGCCAGTCAGGAATGGGAGCTGGAGATTTGCTACATACGGCTGCTAGACTCTGCTCAGCAGCAGGGCATGGCTCCCTTTGCCTGGGTCTATCAGGAAGTACCAGCCGACAGCTCTGAAATCCTGGCTGAAGTGTCAGCAATGCGGCAGAGTAACAATGTGCTTTGCTCACCCCCAGCTATGGAAGTCGAGCTCTTATGGCGGATGCAGCAAGTGCTGACTCGCCTTGACGAACCTGCACAGGACCAGCTTAGATGGAGGAATGCGGCTGCCAGCAGCCGCATAAGGGTATGGGAGATGGAGCAGCCAACTCATCTCCCCAGTTGCAGTTCAACGTTTTGGGTGAAGAGGAAGCCATTCTCACTCCCCAGACACAGATCCCAGAAAACATGGATTTAATCGACTTTTTCTTGTCAGAGGATGTAACATTTACTAAACTTTCAACCGAAGCGTTGGCATTTGCGCAGAACGTCGCCAACTTCTGCCCTTCCGCCCCAACTTCTGTGGCTCTGGGAATCAAGGGAGAAGAGCTGGTGAACCTCTTTACCCAGCCACCAGCTCCAGACACTGGGGATATAATAATGTTTCTGCTGAGGAGGAACCCAGTAAGCCTCCAGCACAGGATCTTGCATCAAGGCAGAGCACTGCTGACCTCCTGCCTGCAACAATCGGTGACCCTGGAGGATTTGTGCAAGGCCACCAACCTTTTAGTTTACTTCCCAGCAGAAGAGCTGGCATCAAGGCTGAACATCAATGAGCTCTGCCCAGCACCAACAGCAGCTTCAGCTTTTCTGAGAGATGAGGCAGCTGGCCTTTCTCACACACCACTGACTGGGACATGGGATTTCATGCCAGCAGCATCTGTGGACTTACAACAAACTCCCCCAGCTGAAGTGCTTGCATCGGGGCTGAGTGCTACAGACCTCTGCTCCACACCCACAGAAGTTCCGGAGTCCCAGGGTGAAAAGTTAGCGGTCACTCCCCAGCAGCAGATCAGGATGCAGGAGGAGAAGGGAGAGAAGGTGGTTTCCCAGTGTAGGGACACGGGAGCGAAGGAAGTCGTCCTCACTTCACAGCGGGAGTCTGGGAGATGGAGCGGCCTGCTCATCTCCCCAGCGACAGATCCACAGTCTGGGAGTGGAAGAAGCCAGCCTCCCTCCCCAAAAGCCAAAGTGGATGATATGGGATCCCCAGCAGAAGCGCTGTCATCAGAGCAGAGTGCTACCAACCTCTGCCCAGCAAAGGCATTAACTGTAGTGTTCTAGGGAGCCGGGCAGTCGGCCCCTCTCCCCAGAGACAAGCTGATGTAATGAAGCTCCTACTTCCAGCTGAAGCACTGGCAACAGGGCAGAATCCTGCTGGCCCGTGCCTAGCACCTATAGTGTCTTCACAGGTTCAGGGAGCCGGAGCAGCAGATCAAACCTTGGAATGGTAAAGACAACCCAGCTGAAGCACTGGCAATAGGGCAGAAGAGCGGCACTGGCCTCTGTCTAGCACCTACAGTGTCTCCACAGCTCCAGGGAGTGGGGGCAGTCGGCCCCTCTCCCCAGCAACAGACCAAACCTGGAACAGTAAAGACCACCCAGGTGAAGCGCTGGCAGACGAACATTTGGTTCATGATCTCTAACCCACGCCTACTGATGACAACCCTTCCCATAGGCCAAGAGGGAAAATCATGTGACCACCTATGTGGGTTCAATCTGCCCTACTAACGCAGGTCCAGACCAGGTAGAGGTCTGGGACCTTGTTGATCTACTTTTGATGAGGGAGAAATGTGACAGACCCAACCAGTACAGCGGCTTTTGAGGGGGGACTGCAGGCTTAGCCTCTTGGCTACTGACTATGGGCCCTTGCTTTTAAGGGAATACTAGTCTTTGGGAGGTTTGTGCTTGGGGGACCCTTGGAGTGGTCTTGCTTCGGATTCAAGTCTGTTTTCCCAAAACCAGCAATGACTACTTCAGACTGTAAGACTCAGAGCAGATCAAAACCGCTGCCAGAGTGCCCACCACATATATATTGCAGCAGGGCAGCCGGCTGCGCGAAATCACGTACCTGGTATATGATTTTGTGCACGTGATCTGGGACGCATGTGCCACCAGAGCCCCGCTCTCAATGTGATTGGACACAACGGGAGCCGATCAGCGGGTCTGGCAGTTGCAATGGCCGCCTGAACCCAAGGAGAGGCAGAAAGGCGGTCTGCCTACGTAACCTAGCAGATCGTCTTTCTGCCAGGAAGGAGCATGGAGATCTTGTGTTTCTGCTAAGCAGAAACACGGATCTATGTTTTCCTCCTAGTGCTTCCATTCCCCCACAGTTAGAAATCGCTCCCTAGGAGCACATTTAACCCTTTGATCGCCCCTGATATTAACCCCTTACCTGCCAGTGTCATTTCTTACAGTGACTGCATTTTTTTTTTTTTTTTCGCACTGATCAGTGTATTGGTGCCACTGGTCCCCAAAAAGTGTCAGACTTGTCCGCCGCAGTTGCGCTCAAAATCGCTGATCGCTTCCATTAAGAGTAAAAACAATTTTAAAAAATAAAGTCCATAAATCTATCCCATAGTTTGTAGATACTATAACAAAAGACCTGCGTAACAAGGTAATGAACGTTTACCAAGATGGAAAAGGATATAAAAAAGATATCGAATGCATTGAATATGCCAGTCCTGTTCAATCACTTAAAATTTGGGGATCTCTTGATACCAAGCCAAGGTCAGGTAGATCAAGAAAGATTTCAGCCACACCTGCCGCAGGAATTATTCGGAATACAAAGAAAAACCCACAGGTAACCTCAGGAGAAATACAGGCTGCTCTGGAAAAAGATGGTGTGGTGGTTTTTAAGGAGCACAATGCGATGATACTTGAAGAAAAAAGAGCTGCATGGTCAAGTTGCCAGAAAGAAGCCTTTACTGTACAAGTTCCACAAAAAAGCCTGGTTACAATATGCCCAACAACACCTTGACATGCCTCATTGGCTTTTTTGTGGCATTGGCACAGTAAAGGCTTCTTTCTAGCAGCTCAACCATGCAGCTCTTTTTGTTCAAGTATTGTTGAATTGTGCTCTTTAACCACTTAAAGGGGTTGTAAACCCTTGTGTTTTTTCACCTTAATGCTTCCTATGTGACTGAAATCTTTCTTGATCTACCTGACCTTGGCTTGGTATCAAGAGATCCCCAAAATTTTCCACTTCTTATTAAAGCGGAGGTCCAACCACCACTGCAAAAATTAAAAGCCAGCAGCTGCTGACTATTAATAATCGGACACTTACCTGTCCTGGAGTCCAGCGATGTTGGCACCGCAGCTGATGTTTCCATCAGCTGTCGGGTGCATGCCGCCTCCATTGTGAGTAAGGGAACCCAGCAGTGTAGCCTTACAGCTTCACGCCAGGTACCCTACTGCGCATGTGCGAGGCTCCGCTTCTCTCTCTCCAGCGTCCGGGGAAGGAGAAAGCCCCAGTGATGATGCAGATACCCGCGGCTGAAGCTCCCAGAAGTGGAGACAGGATACCTGTGAAAGGTATCCTGTGCCCCCCCCTCGAAAGTTGCCAAATGTGGCACCGGAGGGGGGGGAGAAGTACAACGAGCGGAAGTTCCACTTTTGGGTGGAACTCCACTTTAAGTGATTAAACAGTACTGACTGGCATATACAAAGCTTTGAATATCTTTTTGTATCCTTTTCCATCTTTGTAAAGTTTCATTACCTTGTTACACAGGTCTTTTGGCTGTTCTTTTCTACCTCCTCATGGCTCAGTGTCTAGCCTGCTTCGTGCATCCATGTGAGAGCTAACAAACTCATTGACTATTTATACACAGACACTAATTGTGAGTTAAAAAGCCACAAATGTGGGAAATTAACCTTTTTTTAATTTTAAACTGTGTGTGCAACCTTCTGTGTCTGTACCAAGGCCAAACATTCCAGGGTATGTAAACTTTTTATCGGGTCCATTTGGGTGATTTCTGTAGTTTATGATTTATAATAGTCTTTTTGGATCCTTTTTGACAAATGGCTTAATGTGATTGCTATCCTTAAATAAAATAGTTTTTTTTTTGGCATGATCAGTCATATTTTTTATATATATATATATATATATATATATATATATATATATATATATATATATATATATATATATCTCTCTCTCTCGCAACTCCCTGAAGAAAAGTCCCAATTAGGAATTGAAAGGGTAATCGTGCCAGATGCGGGTCAAGACCAGAATGAGGAAGGCCAAAATATGAGACAGAATATAACCTGGGACTCGGCTTTATGTTGTCACACCAGAGACCTTGCTCATCTGCCAGAAGTTTGAGTCTATGGTACCATGTTCTTCTGAGACAATTGGGCATGACGAGTATTGCCAGAACCCTTTCCGCCTCCATCCTGTGTAGCACTTGGGAGAGTATCTTCATCAGAGGGAAAGCATAAACTAGTATGAATTGAGTCCAAGGATCATAAGTCTTAGCCATGAATTAGTTCCCCACCTTTTGACAGAGATTTTGAAAAATCTCTGGATGCAGAGACCATTCCTCTGGGTCAAGGCCTTGACATCTTAAAGTCCACTTGCCATTTGTCCTCTTGAGGGATGTGGATGGCTGAGAAAACTGGAATGTGATTTTCCACCCACTGCACACAGCTTATTTAGGCTTTTTACTTTACTATCAGTTAAAATGGTCCAAGTAACGTATCGGGAATCTCCAACCCATTGACATTAGAGCTATGTTACATCATTTGGCATCAATTCTTTTATTAGTACAAATTGCATTGTACTCCTGGAGAAAAACCTCCCTCTTGAATACAACAAAAAAAAAAATGTGCCATTTGGCAGCAGGAATCATTTTTCCTTCCCTAACTGGATTAAACATTGTAACCATCCGATGTCGGACCGTTAAGATGGTATGAGG
Organism: Lithobates clamitans; assembly: GCA_037952925.1. Classification (NCBI taxonomy): domain Eukaryota; kingdom Metazoa; phylum Chordata; class Amphibia; order Anura; family Ranidae; genus Lithobates; species Lithobates clamitans. Next base: position 93,565 of record JBBGZY010001527.1, read on the forward strand.
GCTGGAGAGCAGACATTGAAAAGCTGTTTATCAAGTTTTGAAGGGTGTTTTTTTTTTTGTTTTGTTTTTTTGACGTCCGCAGACAAAGTTGTGGCTTAAGAATCTTTTAGTAGACGGTCGTCCAGGTAACCTGTGACATTGCCATGGTTTCGCAGAAGAGCCAGAAGCAAGAAAAGCACCTTTTGTGAATGCTCAAGATGCAGAGGAGAGCCTGAATGGTAGTACTACAAACTGGAAGTGTTGGTCTCCCACAGCATAATGCAGAATGTGTTGAATCGAGAGGAAGATAGAAAAGGCAGTTTGGAATGTGTCATACGAGAGACCTGATAACATTACGCCCCGGTTCACACAGGGGCGACTTGTCAGGCGACTTAGCAAGTCGTTTTGCCCCTGTGTGAACCGGCCTGCAAGTCGTGTTGCCCCTGTGTGAACCGGCAGTACCTCGTTCTCCTGATCCTAAGCTTCATTGGGAGTTAAACTGTCAAATGTAAGTTGCTCATACCATGAAACATTTGAGACAAAATGGCAGGGGTTATCGCAATAAAGTGAGCAACTCCCAAATTCTCTGCCTATAAAGCTGTATAGTGTGCTAGGCACTGTGAATTGTGTTTATTGAAAGCCAGGAACCCGTGTAGATTTGCAGAAAAAGCCTGCGTTACCTTATTTAGGATGCTGAGGATCCAGGCTTTACCCATCACGTTGAGCATACCCCCCCAAATGGGGTGTTTTGGGGTCTAGCAACCACAGAAAGGGTCCTGGTCCTGTACAGCACCCTGCGGTTAACTGCACATGTTGCACTATGTCCCAAGGTGAGTGCTAACACAGGATCCAGTTCCTGAAGCAAATTTTACAGGCCAGCCCCACGAGCATTTAACAAGAGTTACATTTTTGTCATGTTTAGGGGGAAGAGGAATAAGCTGTAATAACCTTACCAAGTATTACCCTATTTCTCTGCTTCTACACTTAAGCCAGCCATATACGGTTCAAATCTCAGCCCGATCAGCAGGAACCAGCAAAGATTTGAATCGTGAGGGCAAGCTAAATGTACCCAAGTTAATTGATCAAATCAGCTAGCGGCTGGTATAGCTGCTAGCAATAATCACTGTGTTCTCCCTGCAGGGAAGATTCCCTCGGGCAAGGATTTTCTCAGTTTATGGCTGGCCTTATTGAGCATTTAACATTGCTTTTTTTTAGCAAGAACACAAGATCAGTGTCCATGCCTAACAGCACGGCGGTCTGCCTTGTTTAGATCGGCTATTTCTGTGGGGAGGAATCACAGGTGGCCCGCTGATTGGCTCCCCCTGTATATATGCAATATTTATTATTATTGTTAACAATTTTATATAGCGCCAACAGTTTACGCAGCACTTTACAATGTAAAGGGGGACAGCACAATTACAGTACAGTTCAATATACAGTGGGGACGGAAAGTATTCAGACCCCCTTAAATTTTTCACTCTTTGTTATATTGCAGCCATTTGCTAAAATCATTTAAAGTGGTGTTCAGGCCGAAATTATACTTTTTAAATAAAAATACCCCTATAATACACAAGCTTAATGTATTCTAGTAAAGTTAGTCTGTAAACTAAGGTCTGTTTTTTGTTAGTTTATAGCAGTAGTTTTGTTATTTTATAAACTTCCAGCAGGCCGTGGCCATCTGAAGCCAGACTGTATTTCTTCCTGGATCTCATCCTTGCAGATCTCGCACATGCTCTGTGCAGCACAAACAGTGTAATAGGTTTCAGGTCAGGTTTCCATAGCAACGGCAGTTTCAGAGGAAGTTGCCGCCCCTTCCCAGAAGGCATTGCAAACAGGAAATGATGCGATGGGCTGCGGCCAGGGAGGAGGAAGTGAAAAATGAATACAGCAGATATACAGTAGGTGCTGAGAAAAAAAATTTAAAAATATCCAATTTGTTTACAGTGCACAGTTTAGTGAGAGATGCTGAAGAGTTGTAAAAGTGGGTGGAACTCCACTTTAAGTTCATTTTTTTTTTTTTTTCCTCATTAATGTACACACAGCACCCCATATTGACAGAAAAACACAGAATTGTTGACATTTTTGCAGATTTATTAAAAAAGAAAAACTAAAATGTCACATGGTCCTAAGTATTCAGACCCTTTGCTCAGTATTTTGTAGAAGCACCCTTTTGATCTAATACAGCCATGAGTCTCTTTGGGAAAGATGCAACAAGTTTGTCACACCTGTATTTGGGGATCCTCTGCCATTCCACCTTGCAGATCCTCCAGTTCTGTCAGGTTGGATGGTAAACGTTGGTGGACAGCCATTTTTAGCTCTTTCCAGAGATGCTGAATTGGGTTTAAGTCAGGGCTCTGGCTGGGCCATTCAAGAACAGTCATGAAGTTGTTGTGAAGCCACTCCTTCGTTATTTTAGCTGTGTGCTTAGGGTCATTGTCTTGTTGGAAGGTAAACCTTTGGCCCAGTCTGAGGTCCTGAGCACTCTGGAGAAGGTTTTCGTCCAGGATATTCCTGTACTTGGCTGCATTCCTCTTTCCCTCGATTGCAACCAGTCGTCCTGTCCCTGCAGCTGAAAAACACCCCCACCGCATGATGCTGCCACCACCATGCTTCGCTGTTGGGACTGTATTGGACAGGTGATGAGCAGTGCCTGGTTTTCTCCACACATACCGCTTAGAATTAAGGCCAAAAAGTTCTATCTTGGTCTCATCAGACCAGAGAATCTTATTTCTCACCATCTTGGAGTCCTTCGGGTGTTATTTAGCTAACTGCATGCGGACTTTGATGTGTCTTGCACTGTTTTGCTTGCGTCTATCTAGCAAGGTTACTCTGTGGTATAAGCAAGGAAGCTGAGATTTCTGCAGTGTGTAAATGTGCTTTTTACTATACAAAGAAGCTGTACATACAAAACTATTACAATCTTAGGAATACAAGACTGACAGATCTCTATAACAAGCAAAATGCCTATCAAATGAACAGCCTATAGTCTATATCAGTACAAATACACTTAAAAGTTACTTATCTTCTGTTACTGTATGTTCGTGATCTCCATTGGGAACGATGCTTCTTGGACACCAGGCAGTGTTCTTGTATCATCATGAGTGGTGGCTTCTGATCTTCAAAGCCTGATGGTGTGTGTCTGTGTCTCTAGCTTATGCCTGAATCCCCCTTTTATGTGCCAGGCTGTTTACCATAGTTACCAAACAAAAAACATACCTGTTTGCTGTAGCTGTGTAGACAATGGACTGTTGAAAACTGTATCTAAGTACCCATTGTCTAATCAATCCAACACATGACAGTAGTCTAACAGTCATTCTTTCAGTTTGAAAACCTCAAACAACTAACTCTTTCTTGTGTACTGTAGCTATAGAGACAATAGCCTGTTAATTGAACTGTCAATTGAATCCAACAATGATATCTACCCCCATTGTATAAAACAGCATTTGTTTGAGAAATCTACTCAAGCCAAAAACTGACTATCTCTATGACCAACCACTATTGTGTAATGTTATGTCCCATGTATCGTAAGTCTGATTTAATTTAAAAAAATCATATTGTAACAAACGCAACACTGAGGAGAGGCTTCCGTCGGGCCACTCTGCCATAACGCCCCGACTGGTGGAAGGCTGCAGTGATGGTTGACTTTCTACAACTTTCTCCCATCTCCCGACTGCATCTCTGGCGCTCAGCCACAGTGATCTTTGGGTTCTTCTTTACCTCTCTCACCAAGGCTCTTCTCCCCCGATAGCTCAGTTTGGCCGGACGGCCAGCTCTAGGAAGGGTTCTGGTCATCCCAAATGTCTTCCATTTAAGAATTATGGCCACTGTGCTCTTAGAAACCTTAAGTGCAGCAGAATTTTTTTTGTAACCTTTGCCAGATCTGTGCCTTGCCACAATTCTGTCTCTGAGCTCTTTAGGCAGTTCCTTTTGACCTCATGATTCTCATTTGCTCTGACATGCACTGTGAGCTGTAAGGTCTTATATAGACAGGTGTGTGGCTTTCCTAATCAAGTCCAATCAGTATAATCAAACACAGCTGGACTCAAATGAAGGTGTAGAACCATCTCAAGGATGATCAGAAGAAATGGACAGCACCTGAGTTAAATATGAGTGTCACAGCAAAGGGTCTGAATACTTAGGACCATGTGATATTTCAGTTTTTCTTTTTTTAATAAATCTGCAAAAATGTCAACAATTCTGTTTTTCTGTTAATATGGGGTGCTGTGTGTATATTGAGGAAAAAAATTGAACTTAAATGATTTTAGCAAATGGCTGCAATCTAACAAAGTGAAAAATTTTAAGAGGGTCCGGAGAGAGAGGGAGGGAGAGAGAGAGAGAGAGACGCTGCGTCTCTCTAAAAACTCCTGCCCGCTGCTCATCAGGACTGCCGCGGTGTCAGCAACGGTCCTGGGGAGCTGCAGGCAGTTTTTAGGCAAGGCAGCGGCTTCGGCCTAGTCCGCGGCGTCCGGTCTAGCCTAAAAACTCCTGCCCGCAGCTCCTCACAACCGTCGCGGTGAAAAAAAATTTAAAAAATCGATTTGCTTACATTTTGAATTGATTTAACCTCTCAACTCGATTCAAGATTTAGATCGATTCCCCCCCCCCCCCCCCCCAGATATATATATCTATATATGGTTGACAACTGGTTAAGGACATGACGGCCGACTTCCCGGCCCACTCTTTAGCAACCAGCTCAATGTGATAAATTACTGCATTAATGTTAGATTCTCATTTTTATGGTAATAACGATATTTCAATAATTCATATTGATGAGGAAAGTTCCAAGAAAGTCCATTCAGTTCTCGTGTAAACTCAAAAATTGATTTAATAATAAAAATAGCAAATATTACAAGAACAATATCAAAGTATAGAATGTCATTAATAATGTATTATATTCTTAAGATGAAGATTGAATCGGATGTGTGTAGGTAGATGTGGCAGCAATGTCTCGTGATGTGTATGTGTCTCTGTGTAGCTGTCCTCGTGGTGTGAGTGTCTGCCGCAGAATCTGTTTTTTTGACCTCTTTCACTAGCTTTTTACTCATAAAAACTGACCCCCCACTTTATCTTTTAAAAGGGCTGGTTTAAAAGCTTCTAATTGACTTGTAGTCCTACAGAAAACCGTGGGCTTTCCTGAGACATGGCTTTCCTCCCACCTCTCCCCTCACACAAGGGTTGGGGTTGACATTCCTGAAGAGTGACCAAAAACAGTGTGTAAATCTAGTTTAACATATACAGCATAAGTTTCCTAACTTTCTAAATCTAATACGACATAAATCAGTATATATATTCATTTAAAACCCAATGTTAATAAAAAATATCCTAATCAAGAAATATTGTAGTATAATGATCTTAACTAACATATAAACTTTAGCATCTTTTAAAAAATGTGAATCCTTCCTTCTCGCAGATGGGGGAAGGTGAAAGTAAACCAACTAATTATGGCCATATGTGAGCTCTCCCAAGAAATGCTTATGAGCTTATAAGGCAGGCCATACATGGGTCGAATTTCGAAAGAATTTTCTTTTGAAAATCTTATTTAAGAATTTTTGTTCGTATTTCGCACCATTAGTGGGCTGCAGCAGCCGCTGATTTTTCGTGCAGCTATCAAATTTGAGTAATCGGACATGTTGGAAATTTTTTTTAAAATCGAACGATTTTCTAATCGATGGAGAATCGTGCGAGAAATATAATCAAAAAAGAAATGCGCATGTGCAAGAAAAGAAAATTCCCAGAAAGAAAAGATTCCCAGCCACAAATTCTTTTCTGTAGCAACATGAGGTGAAATTGAAGGCTTGGTTGGCCGAATTTCGAAATCAATGGTGCCACCATTGGACCACAAAATGCACCAATTTTCTGATTTTCAAAAGAAAATTCTTTCGAAATTCGACCATGTATGGCCAGCCTAACAGCATATACTTTCACAAGTATGAAAAAAACTATAAAAAAATTCACCTTATCCATACATAGAAGAGAAAATATATATATATATATATATATATATATATATATATATATATATATATATATATATATATATATATATATATATATATTCAACTCAATTATTGTGAAAAGATCTCATCCATTCATTCATTTGTTAATTGATGAATATTAGATAATAAGATCACAGAAAACCTAACAAATAATGCAGTAATTACCACGTAATCAAATGCCGCATTCGGTATTTAACGCAAAATTCTTAGTGAATTGCACTTTCAAAACTGATTTACCGCAAGCGTTATTTTCTTTTTGGTCTGTTAAATATACCATTTAAAAGCCTTTTTTTCATATGTTTGATAACTGCAAAAAGAAAATCCTGTTGATCTCAGAAATTAAGAGCTGTCCTGTGTCCTTTCCAAACATCTGTGTAATCTCAAAGAGCTCTCATATTTCTTATCTTGGACTGCAGAAGGGATAGTCTTTATGTTGTAGAGCTGAAATGAGTGGGAATGTGTTTGAGTAGATTAGCAAAAGCCACTGGGCAGGGCTGACGCCACCGAATCCACAAAAATGATGAATTTTCAGCCCACAACAGGACATAGAAGTTGCATTTTTAGCAGATCAACAGGTTTTGTTTTTTTTGTACTTGCGGGGTCTTTTTTATTTTATTTTTTAATTTTTTTAGCTTTGCCCAATGCAGTCCCAACATATAGACATAGCAATTTGCCCTATATTGTTTCTTCAGTTCACACCAATGAGCTGAGATTGTATATTCTGGAAAAACAAAACAAAACAGCATGTTGCATTTGTATGTAGTGTAACTATCAGGTTGACAGGTTTAATAAAGGCAGAAAAGAAATACCATAACCAAAGGTGTTTGGTGCCCTAAAGATAGACCACTTCCTCCAGCTGTTAAACTTTCAGCATATGAAAAATATATTTAAAAAAAACTAAAAATGCATTAAAGTATAAGATAATTTCATATCGTCTCATATAATGTACTACATTAAAACCAGTATATCAATTAAAGTGATTGTAAATCCATATTTATTTTTAATAACAAACCTGTCACTTTTACCTGCTGTGTGCAATAGTTTTGCACAGAGCAGCGCTGATCCTTCTCTTCTTGGGTCCCCTGCCAGAGCTCCTGGGTCCTCTCCCCTGCCAAGTATCCACCATAGCAAGCCACTTGCTATGGGGGGCACTTGTGCCAGCTCACTCTTGAGCTGTGCTCTGTGTGACAATTGACACAGATTTCAGCTATCCAGGGTCTCTGTGGCCTGCCACAGTGCTCCTCACACCCCCCCCCCCCATGCTAACCTGCCACAGTGCTCCCCCCCAAACCCCTCTGTAGTCTGCCACAGTGCTACACATACATACATACATACATACATACATACATACATACATACATACATACATACATATTAGGAGAAGCAATAGGAAGGAGCGAGATGGGAAAGAGGTGGGGGGAGAGAGAGGCGGGAAGTGTTGGAACTTGTACAGAGTCCAGATTTGCAGACATTACCAATGAGTAGGTAGTGTCCTTCCTCTGCACTAGCCCCCCTTACATCAGGGTCTCCATACATTGGGGTCCCCATAATCCTCACATCAGACCCCCCCCTCATCTTACATAAGAGTCCTGCCTTACATCACAGTTCCCTCCTTTTGTCAGAGTCACCCCTTTTATTAGGGTCACTAAAGTTCCCCCCCTTATATCAGGGTCCCCAGATTCCCCCCCTTTTAGGTACCCAAAACAACCCCCCTCCCATCAGGGTCTCAAGTGTCCCCCACCCTTCCATTAGAGTCCCCAAAGTCCTGGTACATCAGGGGGCCACATTACAGCACAGGGCTCCACATTAAATCATGTTTTTCACAGATTGCACTTACATTGTGATTGATTCGTTATTTCACTTCTTACAGGACTGACAGGTGAAAACTGAGGTACTGGGACAGGGCAGGTCTGGAAGAAGAAGTTGTGTTCTCCTCTGAAAGCCAGGGCCTGGGGGCAAGGAAAACTTTATTGGTTGCTAGAACATTGGCTGTTCTAGCAACTAACCACTATCACTGACAGGCAGTGGGTGGGGTAAATACTGTCGGCCGGGCAGGCATATTTTTACTGATCGCTCTCTGCTTGCATCCCGTGCTGTTGTTGAAGCTGATCAGCACGCCCATGGCAACAGAGACACTGGCATTTGTGCAGGAAGCTATGGTGGAGGAGGGAGAAGCTAGATCTATAAAGAAATATATGATATCTACGCCTCTAGCAGCAGGGTCAGGGCACTGGCTACTTTGAGTTTCCTAGTTGTAACTGCAGCTCACAATTTGGTGCCTTCCCCTCCGACCTCAAAAGACTGCACCCAGGGCAAGTGCAACTCCCGTCCACCCCCTTGTCCCAGCCCTGTGCACCGTATGTGTCAGTGGAGTCTGTGTGCTCCACAGTTTTCTTCCCTGCTCTTCTGTGACACAGCTCCAGCTTTTTTTCTGATCACTTGCATGGATGGTGAGGGGTTGGGGAGAAACGCCGCCCAAGGCAAACGCATTGTTTGCCTCGTGGTAAATACGCCCCTGATTGGGAGCTTTGTATTTGGATTTACTTATCACTCCTGTACCCATATAGCCTTGCTTCCAGTGTTCTTAAAGTGTTGCTAATGGTTTGCAAAACCATTGCACAGAGCAGCCCCAATCCTCTTCTTTTTTGGGTCTCCTGACGGCAGTCCTGGCTGCTATCCCCCAACCCCCCCCCCAATAGCAAGCCTCCCAAGCCATGCTGCCTGTGTGTCCATTCACACATAAAATGCGGCTCGGCCCCTTATCCTTGCTCTCTCCTCATTGGCTCACTGGCTGTGAGTGACAGCAGCATGAGCCGGTGGCTCCCACTGCTGTGTGAGCCAACGAGGGCAGAGAGACCAAGAAAAGCTGCTGCTCTCATACACAACGCTGGATCGAGATGGGGCTCAGGTAAGTATAAGGGGAGGCTGGGTAAAAAACATGAAGGTAAATAACCACCTGTGTGCAGCAGCCCCCCAATACTTAATGAAGCTCCATTGTGCTCCAGTGTTGTGCATGAGGGCCTTGATTCTCTGGGGACTCTCCCTCTTCATTCGCTGAAACATTGGCAATCACATCCAGTGAGCCAATGAGTAGAGAGAGGGGGCAAAGCAGAGGCTCAGGAGCAAGTCTGCTGGGGTGTCCCATGGCAAGCTGCTTGCTGTGGGGGCACTCGACAGGACGGAGGGGCCAGGAGCGCCAGCAGGGGACCTGAGAAGAGGAGGATCAAGGTTTCTCTGTGCAAAACCACTGCATAGAGCAGGATAGTATAACATGTTTGTTTTTTGTGTTTGTTCGTGTGTTTGTTTTATACCAAGCCTTTAATATCACATAGAATGCATTAAGGTGAAAAAAAAAAACTTGAGCCTTTAGAACCACTTCAAAGTATCTTTACTGTTGCTGCATATTATAATGCTGTTTAATTATAATATTTAATATTTTTCTCCCATAGGATGTTCACATTCAATTGCTTAGAGAGATGGTGTCCTACCAGAAAAAGAGCATTTTGACACTTTTTGCCTTGCTCTCTTTATTCATCATAGAGTGCTTCAGTATTGAAGAAATTCCAGAAGAATGGATGCTCCTACATGTTGTTCAGGGACAAGTAGGGGCAGGAAATTACAGCTATCTGAGACTTAACCATGAAGGAAGGATTATACTGGAGATGCAGAGCTTGAGAGGTGATGCAGATATATACGTCTCTGATGCAACCCTCAACCCCAGTTTTGATGAGTATGACCTTCAATCCATGACCTGTGGCCTGGATGTTATAGTTGTGCCAGACCACTTCAAGCGCCCTGTGGGGATTGGAATCTATGGCCATCCTTTTTATATAGAGAGTGAATTTGAAATTAAAGTATACTATGACCCAACAATACAAGAAGACCCTTTTTCTGAAGCATCCTTTGACCCAGAACAGATGGAGGCAAGTCACAAAAAGCAGCGACAACCCCAATTCGATGCATCTCACGAAGAAGAATCTGTGCTACAGACTATTCTCATAGGGATTCTCAAGATCGTCCTAGAGATTCTCTTTTAAGTGCTATTATATTTCTATACACTTCAACAAAACTGAGTGTTTTTGTAATTAAAACTGGAATTTTTCCATAAATAATAAAGGATAAGGTTTAGGATATACACATTTATAGCAGTTGGCATGTTTTCCTGTACTGGCACATTAACAGCTCTGAACTTGGCAACCAGAAGGGATCAACCAGTTATTTTACAATAGGGTTTCTTACTACTAAACCACCTGTGGCTGGTAATGGGCTTTAAGACTCCAAGGCAACATCTTCTAAAATATACAATATTGTATTGGGTGCCAGATCTATTATGGGATTGCTGGTTTATTTGCTTACACTGGCTAGAAACCATTTGTAATTTTTTTTTTTTTTTTTTTTTTTGCTTTCTGAAAAAAAAATGGTAATATAGAATATTTTAAAGGAGATGTGTATATATTTTTCCTAATGAATAAATATAATTTGATAATTTATATTGTATTTTACAAATCAAATATTACAGTTTACAGGCTGGTATCTGTAGACACCCAATGTTTTGTACTGGGAATAAAGTGTTATTAGAAGAATTGTTACTTATTTATGCTTACATTTTTGAGGGTTTTTTCTATTTTTAAGGCAGGTAATAAAATCAAACAAATTTCTACATCACAACTAGTTTTGTGGAAGATAATATTTCATTTTTTCCCCCTGAAATATGAATATTACATGGTTGTAAGACAGGGAAATGCTTTTGCTTCCTTGGGGAGTGTGAGCATAGCTGATTGGAGAGCAATAGTTAAAATTATGTAGCGGGTATGTTGTACCACTGTGCTTCAAGTTAAGCTGGTGCTTTTTTTTATTTTCAGGCTTCTTCCACTACTCTGAATCTTGGGCTGGAGTGCAATAGCATAAAAAACAAAAACACAAAAGATACTAAAAAGTATGCTTTCAGCTACGCAGTGGCCAGTATAAGGCTACATTCACACCAGCTATTTAGGCCGGTGTGAACTGTAGCCACAGGAATCTGAGCGGCTAGGTGCAGCTACCAGCCCCGTTCACTATAATGACAGGTTGCCAGCAGCCGCAGCTTTTTGCTTCTCCCTGTAAAGCCAGCAATTACCTGCAGTGATTACTGCTGGATGCACTTTGTGTGCGTCCAGCAGCGATTACTGCAGGTAATCACTGGCTGTGCAGACAGCCGCAAATACCTGCCGCTACCGGTGACTTGTCTTTATAGTGAATGGAGACGGCGTCCGCACCTAGCCGCTCAGGGCAGCAGCAAGAATCAGAAGATTCCTGCTGCTACAGTTTGCATCAGCCTAAATTGCTGTTGTTAATGTACCCTACCCTAAGTTGAGGCCTGAGCAATCATTTGGTAAAACTAAGGTAGGGTACACAAAGAATATCAGGCAAACAATCGTCCGATTTTCCTAGTTTCACAGCAAATCAGGATGAATGAAAATTCAGAATCGGCTTTTGAAAGATGTGTACACACTATACAAAAATTGAACGAAAATTCTTTGGACTAAAATGTTCGCCAGATTTTCTTATAGTGTGTATGAGCCTTTAGGGAACATGCGAACAGAAAACTAGGTTGGCAGCCTTGCAAATATGGGAATGTTGCTAGATGCTGAAAATCTCAAGCATTTACTTATCTAGTACAGTGCGCATTAACAGGAAAGGATGGAGCCCAATCCTTAAGACTATAGGCTTGAACAATATCCTGAGTCACTGAGAAATGGTGGAGTGAAAAGCTGGTTCCTTTTTGCTAGGATGACAGTCTGTCTTCCTAATGGAAGCAGTGGCTGCAAGGTAGACTTGCATATAGTATGAACTGCATCCAGACAATGTTCTACGCCTTAACCGTACCTTGTCTCTTGATAAGACAAGGCACTCACCTTGAGTGATGTCCACAAGTTCTGGGAGAATCAAATTCCAATCCAACACAAAAATGTGGGAATGTAAGGAATTTGGGGAGAGAAAGAAAACTTAGGCTGGCTGGGATTCCACTGTCGTCCAACTCCCTTGCACTGATATGGTGTCTAGGACTTTTCCGCAGTCTGCCAGGCTGGCATCCGTTGTAATGATCCTCCAAGAGATAGGCCTCATTCACACTGGGTGTAAAAAATGCTGCTTTTAAGGGCATTTGACTTTTTTTTTTTTTTCCCCCCCAGCCTCTAAATGTCCTTAAATGTTAGCATATGTGATCATGCACACTTAGGTGTTTACAGACATATTGGAAAAGGACAGAGTAGAGGCTGACAAAACCCCACCACTTGTGTGTTCAGGATAGGAGTGTTTAAGCAGAAAAATACTTGTTGCACCTACATGCCTGTAAACGTGTCTAACTGTTAGGTGCGTTTGGTTTAGCGTTCATTCATTTAGATGGCCATTGGATTTTTGTACTTGCCTATAAAATCTTTTTCTTGGAGTAAATCACAGGACACAGAGGAGGCTATGATGACTACCTGAGTTATGCGCCACCTATAGGTGAATGGACATGGGCAGAAAGAACAGACTGGAGTCCCCCTATTTAACCCCTTCAGGAAGTTCCTCAATTTTGCAGTAAGCAATGAACCTCCAGAAAAGAGAGGAGGGAGTTCTGTGTCCCGTGATGTACTCCAGGAAAGATTTTAAAGAGAAGTACACAGAGCAGGCTATAAATTATGACTACCTTGGATGTCCCAAAGCAATGCACATGAGGGGAGGGAGAGACAGTAACCACCATCAGGCCCAAGGAAACTACTTTGCAGCCAAAAGCAGCATCCTCAGCAGCCTTTACATTCTCCTAGTAAAACCTTGTAAAGGTGTGTATTGAAGACCAGGTTGCAATAAAAAAAAATCTGATTGCCACAGACATTTACAAACATGTCTTGACAGCCCGAACCACATCTAATGTGTGCTGGGCTTTCTCTCCTGGCTAAGAACTGGGTAAAAACGAAGGTAAGACTATATGATGTTTCAAATGAAAACTCAAAACCACCTTTGGTGAGCATGATGGATGAGGATGCAGTACAACCTTATCGTGGTAGAGAACTAAAAATTGCTCCTTACAGGAAAAAGCCACCATTCACAAAACTCTACTTGTCGAAGTGATTGCCATCAAAAAAAAAAAAAAACACTTTCTGAGTCAATAGGACTAACAGAATCTCATGAATTGGCTTTAACCACTTCAGCCCGGAAAATTTGGCTGCTTAATGACCGGGCTATTTTTTTATTTATATATTATTTTATGGCACTGCATCGCTTTAACTGACAATTGCACAGTCGTGCCCAAACAAAATGTATGTCCTTTTTTCCCCACAAATAGAGCTTTCTTATGGTGGTATTCGATCACCTCTGTGGTTTTTATTTTTTGCGCTATAAACAAAAAAAAGAGCGACAATCTTGAAAAAAAACAATATTTTGTACTTTTTACTATAATAAATATCCCCAGTTTTTGGGACCACTGACATTTATACAGCGATCAGTGCTATAGAATGCACTGATTACTGTGTAAATGTCACTGGCAGGGAAGGTGTTAACACAAGGGGGCGATCAAGGGGTTAACTGTGTTCCCTTGTGTGCGTTCTAACTAACTAGGGGGATGGGAGTAACTAGAGTAGATGACAGATAGTTGTCCTAGCTAGTAGGAACACATGATCTGTCTTTCCTTTCCTCACAGAAAAGGGATTTGTGTGTTTACCCAACCATGACCCTGTTCTGGCTCTCGTGCCCGCGCACGGCCAGCGGTCATTGCGGCCACGCGCATCAAGTCCCCGGCAGTGCAGTGGGCGATGTACAGCTATGACAGCACGCTGGAACTTGCCGACCTGCTGTAGTATGACGGCAGCTGGTCTGCAAGTAGTTAATGGTCGTATTGCAAAACAGACAAAACCAAATTCAAGTCCCATGGACACAGGAGACTAAACAGGTGAAACAATACGTATTACCCCCTAAACAAACGTGCATATCCATGAATGAGAAGCAATTGGTCTCTGGAAATAAACTGCCAGGGCTGATACCTGGCCTTTTTTTGGTACTTAAGGCCAAATTAATTTCCAACCCTAAATGGAGGAAGGCCAAAATGCAACCAGTCACATATTTATCATAAAGACAAACCACCACAGCGCACAGATAGCCTCAACTTCCAGTCCCGACCGTAGGATGGGAGAAACAGGTATCCCAAACAGGCAAAGAAGAGGACCTTGTATCCTGCAGCTTCCTTTAGATCTAGGCAGATCCAAGCTGGACATGAAGACGAAAAAATAGCAGGGGGGCGTGGCTTGGATGGCTTCCGGATTGGACGTGTCTCCCTGCCTGCACACCGCTAAAAACAGCACAACAGCTCCAGCATCATGGGCAAACCTCGCAAGGCTAAAGAAACGGACCTCAGGGGACATGCTAAAAGGTCTTCCTCGGCTCCCCCACCTCTCATAACAGAGTATTTCGGGCACGGAGCTCCGGCAGGACAGCACAAGGCCAATATGGTGCCGACGCCGGCTCCAGCATCATATGCTGCGGCCCTCCTCTCCTCCACCGCGGATCTCTCCAGGGCATAGGAATGACAGGTATGCTTCTGAGGGGGATCTGTTGCTTGATCGCCCTCCAGCTACCATCCTGATTGGGCCCCCTGCTCCCTCTGGGGAACATGTGCTGAGAAGCCTGTCGCAGACGTTTCCCCCCTTCCCCGTGGAGCCCCTGCCATCGGAACTTACCGGCCAGATGTCTCCCTCCTGGGAACCCTCAGCCCCTGACTGGGACCCCGTTCCCTCCCACAAAGGCCCCAGGCCTCCAGAGACAGAATCCCCTCTCTATCTCCACAGCACAGGGACTCCTATCAGGCCTCAGTGCCTTCTCCAACCCCACAGCATGCAGGACCTCAGGGGGCTCATTCACTTGACGGTCACCAGCATGGAGCAAGCACAGCAGTGAAAATTACATCCACTGCTCCCTCGCGCACACCCCAGAGAGGCTACCCTCCACCTAACACCCACTCAGTCACAACGCAGGACTTTTATGCCCACGCTACAATAGACTCTGAACCTGAACCTGAAGAGTGCACATCATGGAGGGATTATGTCCGCTGTATGCCCACAAAACAGGACTTTTTCTTACTTATACAAGAAGTGCGCGACACATGCAGATCTGAAATCAATATGCTTCGTATTGATGTACACCAGCTGACTACGAAAGTTACGTCTCTGAAGGAAGACGCATGTGACACAAAGCTTGGAATCTCGCAAATACATGATCGCCTGACTTCCCAAGCCTCAGCTCAGAGACTTTCAACGCCACCTTGAAGACCTCGACAACAGAGGCAGGCGCAACAACATCAGGGTTCGTGGCCTCCCAGAAGCCACTTAAGATGAGGATTTTCACGTGACACTGCAAGCTATCTTCAATAACATACTGGGTCGCCCGGAAAACCAGCGAGTTAAAATGGACCATGCCCATCGCGCACTCCGCCCAAGGGGACCGGGACCTAGACCATGCAATGTAATTTGCAGAGTTCATAACTATGCCCTGAAAGAGGATATAATGAGGAAAGCACGTAATATACATACCATTGATTTTGATGGCGCTTCCATACAGCTTTTCCCGGACCTGTCCTGGATCACCCTCCAGCAACGACGCTCCCTGCAACCGCTCCTCACCTCCCTGAAGGAACATGACTTTCGCTACCATTGGGGCTTTCCTTTCAGTCTCACAGCTAAGAAGGACGGGAGGTCCAACACCCTATGGTATCCCGAAGACCTCCATTCTTTTTGCAGAGAGCTGGATATCCTGGCCCCACCTACCCCTGGATGGGCCCCTCTTCCAGCCCCTCCACCTCGCCCGGAACCTTGGATACAAATGAATGGGAGAAAATGCCTGAGACTGCATCCTGCCGGACCTCCCTCGTCCTCCTACCAGAGATAGCTCTTCGCTTTTTTGAGACACCTAACCACACTGCTGTGCAACTATTTGGGTCTCTTTTTCCGACCACCCTTTTTTGAGCTCAAGGACTTACCCTGTTGGTTCCCTTACTTAAATAATGGCTAAGTTATATCTACCAAGCATTCAGGTTCATGGTTCTGATATGTAACCTGTTAAGATTATACCTAACCGATGGTATTTAACTCCTTCAAATTGCAGAAGGTACACCCCTTTCCCTCCCTATTCACCTACCCCTCCCATCCTATCCTTCCCCTTCCTCTCCTTGCCCCCCCCATTCCCTACTATCCCCCTTTCCTTCATGTACCAGGGTAAAGTATTATACCTAGAGAGACATCCTCGCCCCTCCTGGGTTCCTTTATGGGGCACCAGGACGGATGGCATGCTTCTATTTTGATGTCAGATCTTTCAACTATGGTTGTCTACTGAGCAGATTATCTAGGGCACTATCTTATTTTACGAGATACATGGAAAGGTGCCAATCTCACTTTGTGCAACATCTATGCCCCGAACACTAAACAAAACTCCTTATCTAAAGTGTATAAACGACTGTTTGCATCCCCTCACCATCGTCGGAGGAGACTTCAATTTGACTTATTTCTCATGCCTGGATAGACACTCTCTAGGCCAAGGACAGGCCCCTAAGGCCCTCGATAGAAGATCCACTCTTTTCCGCCAACTAACTAGGAAATATGCCTTGTTTGACTCTTGGTGCACTATGTATCCGTCGGCTAAACAATTCACCTTTTACTCCCACTCGCATAAATCCCATTCACGCCTGGACTACTTTTTCGTAAATGCTCCGAACCTGAGTGCTTGTACAGGCTCAGACATTCAGGCTATCTCATGATCGGACCATGCTCCGATCAAACTCTCCCTTGCACTCTCCCCGGGAACTTTTTGCACTTGTCATTGGCGCTTGAATGACTTTCTGCTCAAACATGACCCCTACAGGGTGGAACTGGAACAAACCCTGAAGCTATACTTTGCAGAACACCACTATTTCGAGGTTTCCACTTCCTCCCTGTGGGAGGGCCATAAAGCGGTCTTTAGAGGCCAATGCATCTCACTCTCCACTGCGCCTAAAAGAAACGCTAACACAACTCGCCGGGCACTATTGGATAAGCTCAAGCTTTTGAAAGCACGATTGCTTTCTTCCCCGTCCCTACACATCCTCAGAGAACTTGTAAGCGTCAGGGCAGGACTAAAGGATGTAGATCTGGGTAAGATTGAAAAAGCACTACTACGACTACGACACACCTACTACGACAAGGCTAATAAACCACATACGCTACTAGTGAGACAACTATGAGAATGTGTGGCGACTGCCTCAACTTCTCATCTTAAGGATGAGAGAGGCATTCTTCAATCCTACCCCACCAAAATTGCCCAGATCTTCCTTGACTACTACTCCACGTTATATAATGATCCGACTGTTCCACATGATCCTTCCCCACCTGACCTATCCCAAACGATTCATTCCTACCTAGCGGACTGTGACCTACCTCTGCTCTCCCCTTCTGCCCTAGCAACCCTAAACGCATCCATTACAGAGGAGGAAATCACTGACACGATTAAAACCTTGCCGAATAATAAAGCTCCAGGACCCGATGGACTACCGTACTTCTACTACAAAACCTTTTTATCGCACTTACTTCCCCATATGACAACCCTGTTTAATTTGTTACTGTCTGATACGCCTGTCCCGAGGGATATGCAAACTTCCTATCTCACGTTGATTGCCAAACCTGGAAAAGACCACACTCTCCCATCCAATTACAGACCTATAGCACTCCTCAACACAGATTTGAAAATTTTTACGAAGCTATTGGCAAATAGACTAAACAATTTTATGCCGTTGCTGATACATAAGGACCAGGTGGAAGTTATCCCTCTTCATCAAGCAGGGGACAACACTCGAAGGGTCATTGATCTTGTGGAGGTTGCCAACAGGACCAAGTTAGAGGCACTGTTGCTCAGTCTTGATGCGGAAAAAGCTTTCGATAGGCTGAACTGGCCCTTCCTGTTCGCAACCCTCCACAGAGCTGCAATTGAATGCCCTTTTTTCAGAGCCATTTCCCACTTATACTCATCCCCCTAGGCATTGGTCTGCACTCAATTCGCTTCATCCTCCACCTTTCCAATATCAAATGGAACCCGACAGGGCTGCCCACTGTCCCCTCTCCTTTATGCCTTGTGTATTGAACCCCTAGCAGCCCATATAAGGGAGAACCCAAACATTCACGGCATCCCAGTTCGTACCAGAGACTTGAGATTTCCTTATATGCTGACGATGTCCTCCTCACCCAGACACAACCTCGTGTTTCTCTTCCGAACCTACATTGAGAGCTGGATCGATATAGCGCCCTTTCAGGGTATAAAATTAATAACTCTAAAACTGAAGCCCTCCCCCTTAATATACCTCATCAGACATTAGCGACTCTCTTGCAAAGATTTAACTATTCCTGGAAAACCTCCTCCTTAAACTACCTCGGGGTCCACCTCACTCCCACATACGATACTCTTTATAAGGCCAACTTTCCCCAGTTATACACCTCTATTAGAGCCTCATTGGCCAAATGGAAATCCCTAAAGTTGTCTCTTTTCGGTCGCCTAGTGACCCTGAAGATGACACTTTTACCCCAGCTCTTATACCTCTTTGAGAGGGCTCCCTATACCCATACCATCTCCACACCTCAAGAGGCTCCAGGGCGACCTGATAAACTTCTTTTGGAACTATAAGAGGCACCGGATTGCTAAATCGGTTTTGTACGCTGCCCGCAGTCAAGGTGGCCTGGCATTTCCTAATATAGCCAAATATTATCTTGCTACCCAGCTACGCCCTGTAGCCTCTTGGTGCACCCTTCATGCTTTTAACCGTTGGACGCAAATTGAGAAGTTGTGGTTAGCTCCTGTCCATCCGAACTCCATGTTATGGAGCTCTGATGTGCCTACCGATGGCTTACATTTATTGGGGCCAATGTCTCTTTTACGCCTGTTGTGGCGACGAGCCAAATCAACATATTCGCTTACCACCTCTTCTTCACCAGTTACGTCCTTTTTATTTACACCTAATATTCCAGACAGTTTGACCTCACAGATGTCACACTTTTGGATGGAGAAGGCCCTATTTCGATATGGCCAGTTGATAGACCCTAGAACCCGATTGCTGAGATCTTTCCAGGATCTGCAAAACGACTTTGATATTCCTAAACAGGCCTTTTTTAGTTACCTGCAAATACGACATTATGCTAAATCCTTGGTACCCAATCTTCATTTCTCCCCTCTAACTGAATTTGAAAAACTGTGCTTAGAGGGCTCGTCCCCTAAGGGTATGATCTTGCGCACCTATCAGCTCTTAACTTGGGATTTTTCGCCAACTGGACCTCGTCATACTTACATTTACAAGTGGGAGCGGGCCCAGGCCCAGATTTACTCCCTTTGCCGCCCCAAGGCCGGGTCCTTCAATGCCACCCCCCGCGAGGGGTATGGATTTTTTGCGGGCAATTTTTTAGGGCAATGGCTGGTGTTAGTGCTTCAATCATCCCCGGCACCATGGTTGGTATGGTGTCAGGATGATTGAAACGCATTATTTCTATCAATCACATTGTAATATAAAATTAAATAGTTCAACTCACCATAATGCAGAATCATTGGGAGCCCTGAGCGTGTCACTTGCCACTATGCCTGCCACCAGATGGAGATGTAACTTGCCACGCTGCCTGCCACCAGATGAAGATGTCACTTGCCACGCTGCCTGCCACCAGATGGGGATGTCACTTGCCACGCTGCCTGCCACCAGATGGGGATGTCACTTGCCACGCTGCCTGGTTGCCACCAGATGGGGATGTCACTTGCCAAGCTGCCACCAGATAGAGATGTCACTTGCCACGCTGCCACCAGATGGGGATGTCACTTGCCACGCTGCCTGGTTGCCACCAGATGGGGATGTCACTTGCCAAGCTGCCACCAGATAGAGATGTCACTTGCCACGCTGCCACCAGATGGGGATGTCACTTGCCAAGCTGCCACCAGATAGAGATGTCACTTGCCACGCTGCCACCAGATGGGGATGTCACTTGCCAAGCTGCCACCAGATAGAGATGTCACTTGCCACGCTGCCACCAGATGGGGATGTCACTTGCCAAGCTGCCACCAGATAGAGATGTCACTTGCCACGCTGCCACCAGATGGGGATGTCACTTGCCAAGCTGCCTGGCTGCCACCAGATGGAGGAGGGCGGAACAGCGGTGCGGGCAATGAGAGATGTCATCTCTCTCCCCCGCCGCTGCCCTGCTGACATTACTTGTCTCCTCCGCGGCCCGGCAGCAGAGGCACCGCGGCACACAGGTTGGAGACATTTCATTTCAAAAATGGCGCTGGGCAGCGCAATCATGCTACTGCGCATGCGCCGCCCGGCCGAGCACGTACGAGCTTTCCCGAGCTGAGCCGGCTTCGGAACGGCGCATGCACAGTAGTGGATGGCTCGCGGCCATATTTTCTACAGGCACCAGTGCCCCTAATGAACATTAACGGGCAGCCCGAAAGGGGGAGGGCGGCGCCGCCCCTGCACCACTGCCGCCCTGAGGCCTGGCCTCGGTGGCCTTGTGGCAAATCTGGCCCTGAGCGGGCCCTGGGTGTAGACCTCCCTCTACATGCGTGGCAGCTCATATGGTCTCAGGCCTCTAAGAGCTCTGTTTGCACGCTCTATAAAGAGAATCAGTATAAGATTCTGTTTCATTGGTATCAGACCCCGGACCTGCTCCACGCCATATATCCATCGGCTGACTCTCGCTGTTGGCGTTGCTGTAAAGATAGGGGGACGCTATTTCATATCTATTGGACCTGCCCTTTGATCACTCCCTATTGGCAAATGGTACATTCCCTGCTCCAGTCCGTCTTTGACGCTGAAGTGCCCTTTGATCCGAAGACCTTTTTGTTGGGTCTTCCACCGATCTCACTTTCTAAACTGTCCAAAAAACTTTTGTCACACATATTAACTGCTGCATGATGTTTGGTGGCCTTAAAATGGAAACAGAGAGAACCACCCTCATTATCCGAGCTGCACTCCAGGATCAGAGATGTCAAGAGAATGGAATATCTAACAGCCTCTATAAACGATACTCTTGAGAAACATAATCGCATATGGGAACTATGGGTCCTCTTTGAAAACCCTAAAACTTAATGTTCCTTACCCTTTGCTGTATTTGAATGGTTCCCTTTTCTCTCTCAGGAGACTCCGGGCTCTAGAGGCGGATGGCTACTCTTCCCTCTTCTTCATCTTCCACCACTCTTCTTCTCTTTACACTCTCTCTATTCTACTCCCCCCTTTTTTGTTCATTTATTCCCTGATTAATTACACAAGGTATAACTGATGTACTATCTGAATAATAATCCGATGATGCTACCTCCTGACGGTTGTTCAACTAGATGGATTGTTTCTCTGTTCAATCAAATATTCCTCTGTTGATTTTTGACCAGAAATACTTTTTTTTTTTTTTTTTTTAACACTGTTTATTGTTCATACAAGTTGGATTACACGTTGAAGTACACAGTCTCGATACATAAGAAAGATGGTACAGGCTGAGATCATCACAGTAGTACAGTGTAAGGGGTACAGTATTCAAATATGATCAAACAGCATTGCAACTTTGTATGAGTCAAGTTTAAGGAAAATAAGAAATCCTAAATATATATACAATAACTCAACAGGGGCATTTAGCCCTATATGAAACTAAATGGAGAAAACATCGTACGGATTCCTCAATAGGTATGTGTGTTATCTGTGACTAAATATCTGGATACGTTCAATAGGATATATTAACCAGTTTATGCAAATCTGAACCTGTGGGTTGCTTTTGCCTAGAGCGCATATTCGGGGAATGTGGGCCTGTAGAAAATAAGTCGGCCATAGCGGGAGTGTGTGGACTCAATGTCAGGGGTGAAGAAATGTGAGATAGTGAATTGGGGTTGTTGTTGTTGTTGTTGTGTGTTTGCACGAGGGTGGTGACTGTCACCTGTCTCTATTGAACTGATGTCTCAAGAGTCAGCTGATGTTCTGGCTACGGGATACTCGCCAACTTTACAAGAAGTTAAACTGGCTATCGGGTAGTATGATTGAGACGGGGACTTGTAGCAAGTGATGGTATGGATAAGAGTGGAAGAGAAGAGGGTTCGGAGAGGGTGGAGGTTTTGTGGATGCAGGGGTTGTGTGATGACCTAGTCTGTGGTATGATGCTGGTTAATCTGATTTGTCGGGGTGTGCAAGAGTATAAAGTGAAGGTTTTGAGAGGAGGATTGTGTCTTCTTTTCTTTGTTATCATCTTCTTGGAGCATTGCCTACTTTTTGGAGAGAAGATGTGTGTATTCATCTGTTGTCTGGTAGTGTTGCCAACAGGACCAGATTTTCCTGAAATTTATAGGTGTATCTTTGGATTGGTGTATTAATTCCTCCATTTCTGCTATTTTTTCTATACGTTTAAGCCAATCAGCGGTGGTAGGGGGCTTGGGGGACTTCCAGAGGGTCGGTATGCACATCTTTGCGGCGTTCAGTAAATGTAGAGCTAGGGAGCGCTGGTAGTGTCGTTTTGGGATAGAGGAGTGGTGTAAGAGCATTTGTGCAGGTGTAAATTCTATCTGGTAGGTGGTGATGTTAGATGTGATGCGATGCACTTCCTTCCAGAATGTTTGGATAAGTGGGCAGGACCACCAGATGTGAAGTAGAGAGCCTTCTACATCTGAGCATCTCCAACAGTTGGAAGGTATAGCAGGGGAGATTTTATGTAGGTTCGCCGGGGTTTTATACCATTTGGAGAAGATTTTAAAGCTATTCTCTTGTGCGGACACATTGATCGAACCCTTATGAATATATGAGTAAATATTTTCCCAATCTTCTTCCGATAAGTCAATTGACAGTTCTCTTTCCCAGCTGCGGGTTGCTTTATTAGACTTAGGAGTGTGGTCAGAGAATAAGAGAGAGTATATATCTGAGATCAGGTGTCGCTGTGGTTCTGTATTGGTACACAATTGTTCAAAAGGTGTGAGTCTTCTGGCGTGTGCGGAACGTTTGTGGGGGTGGTTAAGAAAATGTCTAATTTGGAGGTATGTCCATCTCGGAAATGGTCGGTCATTTGTTAGTGTAGGTATATTCGTGAGAGATAGAAAGGTATCTCCCGAGAAGAAGTGGTCAGCGCGTACGTCAGTGTGAGGCCAGACATCTTTAAGGAATGTATCGGTCATGCCGGTTGGGAATTCCGGGTTGTTTCGGAGTGGTGTCAGCGGGCCCGGCGTGGAGGAGATATGTTGGTTTCTGCATGCCCTCTGAAAGGTTTGGAGAGTGCATCCTATTAAGGGGTGCTGCCTGCAAATTGGGGGGATATTGTTTGGGGAGATCCAGGGTAGCTGTCGTACTGGGATCTGGGAGAATGAGTTTTCAATTGCAACCCAGGCTTTCGTAGAAAAGTGGACACACCAGTCCACTATTCTAGTCAATTGACATGCCCCGTGGTATTTAGCAATATCTGGTAGACCAATGCCACCTTTAAGTTTAGGTAGGGTCAGTCGTTCAAAGCTCAGTCTGGGACGGTCTTTGCCCCATAGGAAGTCACTACATGCTCTACGATACGATGTGAAGAAGGCTTGTGGTAGTTTTATAGGGATGGTTTGTAAAATGTATAATATCCTCGGGAGTACATTCATTTTAAGTATTGCTGCCCTTCCGAACCACGAGAATATGCCTGTCGACCACGCCTTTAGGTCCTTCTGAATTTTTTGAAGGATAGGAAGGTAGTTTTTAGAATATAGGTCGGAAAGTTGGGATGGTAAATTGATTCCTAGATAAGTTATGGTGTTTTGGGTCCATTTAAATGGAAAATTGGCTTGACATAGCTTTAGAGTCTCTCTACTTAATGAAATGTTTAGAGCTTCTGACTTCGTGAAGTTGATTTGTAGGTTTGACAGGGTGTTGAACGTGGCAAAATCTCTAAGTAGGTTAGGTAACGTGATGTGCGGGTCTGTCAGAAATAGGAGAATGTCGTCTGCGAAGGCAGAGAGCTTGTGTGTGGTATTTGATACGGACACTCCTTTGATGTCCGGGTTGGACCGTAAACGTTGGAGTAGAGGTTCTAGGGTAAGGACGAATATTAAGGGTGATAGCGGGCAGCCTTGACGAGTCCCATTGAATATGGAGAAGGCGTCCGACAGGTGGCCATTGACCCTGACTCTTGCGGTGGGGGAGGAGTACAGGGCCATAATGAGTTGGAGCATACGGTTACGTATTCCCAACACTTTAAGCACTTCAGTCATATAGTCCCATGCCACCCTGTCGAACGCCTTCTCCGCGTCCAGGGATAGGAAGAATCCCTGTTGCTGGGAGGAGGTCATCCACTTATGAATGTTAATGGCTTTGATCGTGTTGTCTCTTGCCTCTCTACCTGGTATAAAGCCTACTTGATCTAATGAGACGAGATTGGGTAATAGAGGCAAGAGACGATTGGCTAGGATTTTGGCGAAAATTTTGAGGTCTACATTTAGCAGTGAGATCGGGCGGTAGTTAGTCACTAGGGACGCGTCTTTGTTTGGCTTAGGGATTACCGTGATGTGTGCAGTGAGTAGGTCTCGTGGAGGTGGATTGTCGGAGGAGAGGGAGTTAAAGGCGGATAGAAAGTGAGGCTTCAGCGTGCTTATGAAAGTTTTGTAATAACCCGTCGTCAGTCCATCAGGCCCGGGGCTTTTGCCGGGTTTCAATTGTTTAAGAACCATATCCATTTCTGTGGACGAGATAGGTTGTTCCAGTTCGTTGGCCGATTCAGCCGATAGGGGAGCAGGAGAGTATTTACTGAGGAAGTCTCTAATTAGTAGTAGTCTATTGGTATTATCGGTCTGAGGGTCAACCGGATGTAAGTTGTACAGGTGGGAATAGTAGCTAATAAACTGGTCGGCTATTTGGTCGTTGGAAACTAGTTTTTGTCCTTTAGCATCTGTAAGTGAGTGGATAGTCATGGAGGCTTTCTTAGCTTGTAGAGCCCTTGCCAAAAGTTTACTGGACTTGTTGCCATATTCGTAGAAAGTTTTTTGGGAGAGTATATAGTTTCTTTTTATACGTTTGTTAAGTGTCTCTAATAATTCATTCCTAGTTTGAATCAGTTCTGGGAGGATTTCTACTGCTAGGGAGTTTTTGTGCTTTCGTTCTAATTCTTGAATACGGGTTGTCAGTTTTGTGATATAAGCATTTCTTTTTTTTCTGCGTGTGGCTGAGATAGCTATGAGTTCACCACGTATAGTACTTTTGTGTGCCTCCCATAGTATCATTGGAGATATGTCAGGGGATTTGTTTTCTTGAAAATATAGTGCCAATCGTTCGCCTATTCTAGAAGCGATGGATGCATCTGTAAGGAGAGAGGGATCTAGACGCCAGATTGGGGTTGTGGGAGGAGCGTCTGTGAGTTCTAACGTCATGGAGATGGGATGGTGATCCGATAGATACATGGGATCAATGGATGCCGCGGTCAGACATGGTAGGTCTTTTTGTGTGAGGAAAAGATAATCAAGTCTCGAGTGTCGGTTGTGGGGTGATGAATAGAAGGTATAATCTTTCACGTCCGGATAAAGTGTACGCCACGAGTCATGCAACGATAATTCCTGTATCTTTGATTTAATTGCTCGTAGTGCTTTATATGGCATGGAGGAGGTGCCTGTTGAGGTATCCTGTAGGGGATTAAGGGAGACATTAAAATCTCCTCCAAGAATGAGAAGGCCTTCCTGGAACGAGGAAAGTTTTTGCAGAGTGGTTCTGAAGAATGATACTTGGCCGGTATTGGGGGCATATATATTGGCAAGGGTAACTCGTTTGCCATATAGGATGCCTTTTACAAAGATGAACCTTGCTTCCCCATCTATGTAAGTATCGTTAATTTGAAATTGGCAATGTTTGGCAATGAGGATAGAAACCCCTTTCGTTTTTGCTGTGTGGTTAGTTGCATGAAGTGCTGTTGGAAAGCGCTGGTTGGAGAGTTTTGGAATGGAGTTTGTTTTGAAATGTGTCTCTTGGATGAACACAATATCGGCTTTGTTCCTGTGTAGTGAGTGGAGAACCTGAGAGCGTTTTTCTGGGATATTAAGTCCTCGTGCGTTTAGGGAAATAATTTTAGTTTTAGATTTGTTTGTTTTGTTTGTTGTTCGTGACATGGTATGTTGGTGTTTCCGATCGTAATGTATCAGAGGAAGGAAAAGGAGCCGGTAGCGATACTTGTTGTGAATAAGAATAGGGGCTTTGAGGGAAGAGGAGTAGGGTTAAGAGGAGGACGAGTTGGCGTTGTCTTTGGAGAGTACGTTAGCGACTTGATAGGAGAAGAAAAAAAAAACAAAAAAAACAAAAACAAAAAAAAAAACAAAAAGGGGGGGGGTATAAGGGGATATGGCTGTGAAAGAGATCTTGTAAGTGTGGTGCTGGAGAGGAATCCGTAGCAATGAAAGAGGGACGGGTTTCTGTCTATTGGTGGTCGATTTCGGAGATTAGCAAGAACCTGCTTGCTAATCCAAGGATACCTTGAGTCTGTATCCAGAAATATCCGAAAGAAGTCAGTGGTGGTTACTGAAGGAGGAAGTGTCAGTCAGGAGGACCAATGTGCGAAGAAAACCACTGAGTGGGGAGTAACTAGAGACGACGGAGAGTGTAGCGGTAGGATGGGTAATTACTACCCGCTGTACAGAGAGAGAGGTATGGTAGTGTGGGAGGGGGAGGTCTAAGGGGCATATTGAATGCTTTGCGGACTATGTTTAGGGCTAGTGGACAGATGGACATATTGTGAGGGTTAATAGAACAGGAGGTTATTAGAATGGGAGGGTATGGGCATCTCCAGGATGGGTAGTATGTTTATAGTGAAAAGAAGGAGTATTCTGTGTTCTCTCTTAGTGTATGTGCGTGAGGAGCAGGGGTGAAGAAGAGATCCGTTGGAGAGTTTAAACTAACGCGGGCAGATCTCAGTGTGGATGCATAACCTTGAAAAAACGGAGTATGCTCATAAGAATGGAGATACTCCTTAAGAAAAACCCAAATGTCATTAACTCTCTATGAACGTTTTCTAGAACAACTGGTCTTTAATCCTAGGAGTGAGCTGTGGCGTGCCTTCTTAACCTGCTGTATTCACTGCTTAGCGTGTTTGGCATAAGGGAAGTACGAACTATGACATGTCGTTAGATGTTTAGTCGAATCCCCTCTGGGTCGTGCATGATCGTAAAGAGGAGGATTAGCTAATGTGAACATTAGCAGTGAGGGGGGGGGAGGGGGGGGGGTGAAGGGATCCAAAAAAAAAAAAAAAAAAAAAAAAAAAAAAAGTCAGGGAAGTTTACTAGGGTGGGTTTGGGACTTCTATGCCACAGCGGTTATAGAGACTACCCATTGATAGTCTAATAACTCAGTGTCCGTGTGTAAGTTATAGGTTTATCCATGTCAAAGAGCACGGAGGGTTGTTCGAGGATGAAACAGTGTAAGGCAAGCCTGGGAGTGTGTGGTTCCTTCAATTAGATCTCTAGGAATTTTGATGGCTGTTGAGTGCGCTGTATCCAT
Source organism: Lithobates clamitans (assembly GCA_037952925.1). Classification (NCBI taxonomy): domain Eukaryota; kingdom Metazoa; phylum Chordata; class Amphibia; order Anura; family Ranidae; genus Lithobates; species Lithobates clamitans. The sequence continues at coordinate 121,018 of JBBGZY010001527.1, forward strand.
GTAGCATAAATGCTTAGCCATGAATCTGTATTGAGTGTGTTGCGTCTCCTTTTCTCCCTTTTCCCTCCCGAGTGGCGTATCGGTGGGCTCAGGATACATGTCATTCTTATCAGAATGACCTGCGACCTGTTGGGAGGGAAAGGCCCTGAGCATGTGTGAAAGATCGTGGTATAGTACTCGGTAGACCTGAAATAGCGTAAAAATAGAATGTTTATGAATGGTAACAACTATGTTCGGGTTTTTGTTACATACATTACCAGACTGGGAGTAGGAAACTTAGGGTATTTCGTGGTCCTGCGATTATATCGTAGAATCCTAATTTTCCATGGAGGACACTAAGTGTTATAAAATACAGGTTTACATTGCGTTTTTACATTTGCATTTGGTTTCAAGAGTCCCATAAGCACATTGTTCAAGTAGTGGTGAGGTGATGATCCATTGCGGCCACTCTGGTAAGCTCCCTACCTACGGGGGTTTGGAAGGGAAAAGTTGAGTGAGTTTATGGCCAAGTAAGGAGGGAGGTCATATATGGAATGGATCTAGCATGCTGCATTCTAGCTTATGGTCCAACACATGATCCTGTATGCAGGGTTGGTGGACCTAATTTCTTTAGGATCTACATGTAGGCAGGGATATCTTTATATAAAGAGTTGGAGCATTTCAAGTTGCCGTATGGATCATCATCCCAGCCGCATCTAAGTGAGATTGACTAGAAAGTTGTCATATATGCTCATCAATTTATCATCAGCGGAGAGATTGCAGAGGTAAGCATTAGGATAGGCATATATTTAAATATGAAAATACTCAGTGATAGAAAGGGAAGAGAAGAGCAAAAAAAAAAAAAAAAAAAAGGAGGGGAGGGCAGGGGTGAGAGAGGGGAGGGAAGGAGGGAGAGCGGGGAGGGCAGGAGGGAGAGGGGGGAGGGCAGGAGGGAGAGGGGGGAGGGCAGGAGGGAGAGGGCAGGATGGAGGGGGGGGAGAGGGGGGGTAAGGGAGAGGGGGCAGGATGGAGGGGGGGATGGAGAGGGAAGGGTAGGTAGGAGAGAGGGGGGGCATGAAGAAGGGGGAGGAGGGGTAGACCGTTATATGAGGAGAATATAAAACCCAAAGAGGCCTTTTTTTTTTTTTTTCCTTTTTTCTTTTCTTTTTTCCCTCCTAGGAGGGTAGAAGGGGTTACAAGAAAGCGTGACAGTTGTTTGATGCAGCCAATGCTAAAAGGTCAGAGGAATAGCGTTTGTAGAGACACTCGGCATGCAGTGGTGGTATACGACCTACATGTGTGTATCTAACGAGAGAGCACAGAGTTCGAGAGTAAGCAAGCAGCATGCAACCCGAGCGGGTGTGAGAATGATCAGCAGTACTTGAGTAGCAGGACAATGTGGCAGTAGATAGAAAAAGCAAGCTGTGTGAAGGAGCAGGCGAAGCACATCCCGGGAAAAAATAAAGCAGAAAAGAAAAAAAAAAAAAAAAAAGCAGATGAGAACCGTGGTGAACTTAGCTGAGGGTGGAGAATCGCGGACTCTCTCTTAACGATCGCGTCGAGCTCTCCTGGGTTGAGGTGCTTTCGACGGGCTGGATCTGTGATTCTGACCTGGGGCTGAGTGGCGATCCCGGGGTTCGGATGGTGATCTTTGCCTCCTGTGAAGATGAGCTTGGGTTTCCATGGGCTCGCTGCGCTGTGTGGCTTTGTTAGCGGGGGGTCGATACTCGGCGTACCATTCGGGAACTTCCGTGTATGGGATATCCAGAGTCTCACAGAAGTGATGGAGATCTTCCGGCACTCGGAGCAGTGCAGAGCGCCCATGAGTAGAGGCTGACAAGCCGAAGGGGAACTTCCATCGATATGGGATTCCGTTGGTGCGCAGAACTTCCAGTAGAGGGCGCAGTTCTCTCCTTCGCTGTAACGTTATGGTAGAAAGGTCCTGGAAGAGACGAATTTCTGTGCCGTTGTGCGACAGTGGAGTATTGTTACGTGCATTCCGCAGGATCTCTTCCTTTAGTTGAAAGTCAATCACACAACAGATCACGTCTCGGGGGGGGTCAGAATCTCTCCCCCGTGGACGAAGGGCGCGATGTATGCGTTCCATCCCAATTGGTGTGGTGGCCGGTTTCCCCAACAGGGTATTAAACAAGCCTGTCACTTCTGCTTGAAGGTGTTCTGCGTCAACTGATTCCGGTAGTCCTCTTATGCGTAGGTTGTGGCGTCGACCGCGATTGTCCAAATCCTCCATGTGACGATTAAGATCGCGTAGTTGGAGGGTGTGTGTGTCTAACACTTGGCACGAGCGGCGGAGTACAGAGGAATGAGTAGCCGTGACCTTTTCTACCTCATGAACTCTGCCTGCGATCGATTGAATGTCAATCTTTAGGTCTGAGATTGCGGCTGTGAGGGCTGCCGTAAAGGTGTTTTTTATGTCCGTCGCTACAGAGTGGAGGTCATGGAGGCTCGGTTGCGGTTGTGGTGAGAGGACTATCCCGGCATTGTCTGAGGGGATCTGCGAGTTGGGAATAGGTGGTAGCCCTGATGTGTGGGGTAGGCCGCGGGAAGCCGCCATATTGCTTGCCTGAGTGCGGAACATTTCCGGGATGTTCTGGCTTACCCGTCCCGTTAAATCACGGGGAGATCTGGAGCGGGAAGTAGAGGAGCTTCGGGAAGAGGTTCCCATAGCGTTTGGGGGTGGCAGTGAGTTGGAAACCTCCTTTTTAGTCAGTTGAATCTCTCTGTCAGCGGGAGCTATCGAATTAAGCTGCCATTCTCCGTCGAGTTCAGGCCACGCCCCCCAGAAATACTTTTATTGCTACAAAACCGTATTTCCTTGTAACTCTTGTTGTCAATTCTTTATTTCCTTGGAAAATCAATAAAAATTGTCAATTTTTCGAAAAAACATAGTAGCATTTATTCACTCCATAAATAAAGCACACTTACATAAAAGCAGCTCAGTGTAACTGCTAATGTTCACCCAGTATAGACTCAATTTTTCAGCAATATTGCAATATTGGACCCTGAGACAGGAGGTCTGGCTGAGCCAGAAATGTCCAAGGGCTGTCCATCACCAAATTTATGATATCTGCGCACCATGCCCTCCTGTGCCAACCTGGTGCAACTAAAATTATTGGCGTTCTTTCCTCCCTGATCCTGTGTAACAGATGCAGATAAAGCTGAACTGGTGGGAAGGCATTAATTAGGGATAAATGGTCCCACTGTAATAAAAGGCATCTACCCCAATTGCCTATGGATCCCTCATCCTGGAAATAAACCTATCCAGATTCATATTAAACCTGAACACCAGAAGATCCACATCTTCGGAATGAAGAGACCACCCCCAGAATCAACTGCTGGCGTCTGAGGAAGTCTACCTGCCAGTTCTCCACACCTGGGATATGTACTGCTGACAGAGCCGGTACATGACACTCTGCCCAAGCCAGAATACAATACTCTTTCCATTTGGGCAGCCCGACTCCTGGTGCCACCCTCATGGTTGATATATGCCACCACCATGGCATCATCCGATTGGACTCTAATAAGCCCCTGCAGCTTACTCGACCAGTAAACCAGTGCAAGACGAACTGCCTGAAGCGCCAGAATATTGATGGGTAAATCCCTTTCCTGAGGACACCACATTGCCTGCACTGAAAGAAACCCCAGAACAGCTCCCCATCTTATCATACTGGAATCGGTAGTTACCACCTTCCATGCAACAGTAACAGCAACAGTAAGAAACGACTTCCCTGCTTCCAACTTCTGAGGATCCATCCACCAGTTTAACCATCAAAGCGTACTGGGGTCTAGGGACATTTGGCAGTCTCTCCTGTTTCACTCTATCAGGATATTTCTCTGCAACAGCCTGGAATGTAAGTGTCTGTATAAAATGCCTTAAACGTGGCAACCATTTTCCCCAGTAACTTCATGGAAAGATGAATTGAAGAAGACCTGTGACTTCTCAGCACTGACCCCTGATTTCTCAGAGAAAGGCAACTCCTTTGCTTGGACAGTGTACGGAATTCGATCCAGATACTTCAGGCTCTGCGCTGGCTCCAACGCTGACTTTTCCACATTGGGAGCCCAATCTAGACCTTCCAGGGTACGAATAGTGAGGGACAAATTTTGCCTCAACCAATGCACCGACTGTTCTCTGAGTAGCAGGTTGTCTAGATACCTCAGGATGCACACTTCTTGAACCCTTAACAAACCCAGTATACCACAGCTAACACTCGTGAATACCCAAAGAGCTGTGGCCAGCCCAAAAGGTAGAGCGACAAACTAAAAGTGCAGTTCCTCCACTGCAAACGGCAAAAATGTTTGATGCGTAGGAAAAAATTGGAACATGGAGATATGTATCCCTTATGTTGACTTAAGCAAGCAAGTCTTCCTGCTGGAGCAAGGCCACCACTGAATGAACCGACTTGTTTAAACCTTTGAGGTCTAAAATTAGACGTTCGGCTTTGGGACCTTGAAAGGACTGGAGTAAAATCCAAGGAACCTTTTGGTCACTGGAACCGACCTGATTACCCCATTCCAGTAGGCGATCCTGTCTTCAACAATCGTGCTCTCTTCTGCTGATCTATAGGTACATTTTATTTCATAAATCGTGGAGGAGGAAATGTTTGAACTTTCAACCTTAGAGATTGTGGAAAGTACCCAATTGTCTCTAATCACTTCCTGCCAGGTTCCGGAAAAAGCCTGCAGCTTTCCCCCCACCCGTACAAGTGGAGGTGCCCCTTCACAGTGAAGAAGCATTGGAATCTGATTTGGCTGGCCAGGACTTCTTTTGCCCTTGGCCCTGAGCTCTACCTCTGGACTCAGCTGTCTGAGAGCGCCAAAAGGCCAGCCTGGAAAAAGAGTTGCTGGAAGCTGGAATAGCAGCACCTCTATCAGGTGGACGCTTGCTCTTTTTCTTAAGTGGCATGAGGGAGCTTTTACTGCCAGAAATCTTGTGGATATGTTTTTACCAGTCATCCCCAAATAGGCATTCCCCATGAAAAGGAAACCCTGCCAGTAATTTCTTACTGGGAAGCTCAGCAGACCAGCTTTTTAACCACAGAACCCTATGCATGAGAACAGACAACAGTGAAAAACAAGAAATCTGTTGGATAGAGTCCTTTAGAATGTCTACCACAAAACACAATGCCCAGGGCAACTCTATTACTCCTTCACTAGTGTCTGCCTCAGCATGAGATGGGTTCCTTTTTACTAACAGCTTAACGCGGTCCTTAAGGCTTTGGCAAACACCAATGGCTGCCACCGCAGGTTGCATAGCAGAGCCTGTCAAGGCAATGGAAGCTTTCAACAACATTTCCAGTCTCTTGTCGCCGGGCCTTTGAAGACTTGGGCATTATCAGCTGAGCAGGTCAGATTCCTGTTGAGACAGGACATTGCTGTATCCACTATGGCATGCTCCACTTTTTCAAACATTTTTCCTCCACTGGATAAAGCTTATATAATCTCTTTGGCATCACAAACACCTTATCTGGGTGATCCCACTCAGCATACATACTTCTAAGAGACGATGCAAAGGAAATGATTGTGAGCTCTGAGGTGGGTGTAAAGACCCCAAGAAAAACTACTTAATTGACAAGGATTAAGCAGGAGGCAACCTGAAATCTGACTGAACCATCTGAGTGAGATTGCATTAACACCCTCTGAGCTTGTGAGACAGATAGCCCTTAAACTTCTTAAGCCCAAAGTTCAGATACAAATCCCAAGTTCTACCCAGACCACATCACTGTCAATATCCACCCATTCTTCCTCCAAAACTGGAGGGGGATCTGCTGAAGGGGGGCTTTCCCACTTCTTACTGCCTTGCACAATGGAGGTGAGCATGCCAGCAATTTTCCCCTCCAGGCCAGCCAAAACCACAGCCAAAAAAATAGATGCAGTGGTTCAGATGCACCCATCACCTCTGGTCTACCAGGAGATACAAACTCAGCAATACTACAACTAGAGTCCTCTGGATCTAATGGTGCTGCACCTGCACCCTTCCCAGCTGTGCTCCCCCCTCCTCGCTTCCTGGAAGACATCTTCCGCTGCTGGTAAATCACAGGGCTTTGCCTTGTAAACTTCCATCTCTTGCTTTTACCTATAGGTAAGCCTATAATGAGGCTTGCCTATAGGTAGTGTAAATATCTCCTAAACGTGCATCGTTTAGGAGATATTTACTGTACATGCAGCCAGTGACTTCACTGGCACATGCGCTGTGAAGGAACGGCCACCCGTGTCGTTCCTTCAGAGCCCTGTGTTGTGACCGGTAGCTCTCGCGCGTGACGTTATCGCGAGTCCACGAACCCGGAAGCAAGACGAGTGAAGATGAGAGCGCCTGCAGCGCAGACATCTTGGTGCGGGAGGGCTTTGTTTTAAGGTAAGTTTAACATGTGCAATGCATACTAGCACATTATGACATTAACGTAAAAAAGAAAGCTGCGCTGTATAATTATAGTGATCAAAGAATAAAGTGACTTAAAAGTGATTCATCTGGATAAATGGAGATGTGAAAGCTCCATATAGCCCATTATTACATAAATATTACATAAATAATTTTTTTTTTCAATCCTCTTTATTACAAATTTTGTACAAATTAATCCACATAATTTAACAATATTATTTCCTTATACATTTCTTCATATATTTCCTTTACATTTACATTCTCTCCTATCAATCACCCCATTCTTTCTCCTCCACTCTCTCCATGGTCACTCTATACTTCATTTTCAGGTATTCCTACATCCAATGTAACACATGATCTATTCCACTTTGCCCATATATTCTCATATCTCTGCAGATTACCCCTTTGTTCATACATTATTCTTTCATATGATAAAACCTGATTTACTGCTCTCACTCACTGGGTCACAGTCGGTGGGTTCAGCTGTATCCATTTCTCTATTATTTGTTTTCTTGCGAGAAATAATACTTCCTGCAGGAACATCCTATTATATTTACTGCTTCCTCTCTTCTCCCTTCTTATTCCCAACAAACAGAGTTCAATTGTGGCCATAATTGGTTCATTGAACACTTTTCCTATTTTCCTGATCACCTGTTGCCAATATATTTCTATGTTGACACAGTGCCACATTATGTGGAGGAAGTCCGCCCCTTCTTGCCCACATCTTGTGCACTTTGGTTCACTCATCCTCCCCATTTTATACAACCTATTCGGGGCCAAATAAGTCTGATATACAATATTTAACTGAATTATCCTATTATTCATTGCTGGGGATACTTTCAAAATAATTATGCGTAATCACAAGTGAAATGTGCAAAAAATTATTTAATTAAAAAAAAAAAAAAAAAATTTCAAAAGTTCTCCAACAAGGTACACTCCAATCCAATGGGCTGTTATAAAGAGGCTTCACTGAATGTAACAGTTCATAATGATAATCCAAGTGGTAATTTCTCAACCCTCTATTCAGTAGTGACATGCGACCATAACACCAAAGAAGATGTGATAGAGTGCGACAGGATAGTTCCTCCACCTGTAATAATACTGCCGCTTACCAGCTTGTTAGATATACGTCACGCATATTGGAGGAATTGCCGCTGCCGTGTCTGAGGCGACAGAAGTCAGCCCTGGCCAGGTCACTCTCCTCCCAGAGAGGCAATGTTTACCAGTCTAATCTTTGTATTCAGTCATGGAATATATGACACAATCAAGTTAAAGCATTGAAGTGACGTCGTAGAAAAATAATGAAACACACAATAAAATGTAGATTCTGAGTGACTAAGTGCTGTTGCAGAACTTAAAGTACGGACTGAACAAAATTAAGGTGTGCATACAAAGAACTGAAAACTGTGATTTAGACAATGGAACGCACATCTGTTGTACAGAGGATACCCTGAGCAGAGAGTCTGGGAGCATCTAGCCACCCAAGCACAAAGATCCAGGGCTGGGGATAAAAGCCACAGGCACTTGCGATGTCCTTAAACAAGAGATCTAACAAGCTGGTAAGCGGCAGGATTATTACAGGCGGAGGAACTTTCCTGTCGCACTCTATCACATCTTCCTTGGTGTTGTGGTCGCATGTCACTACTGAATAGAGGGTTGAGAAATCACCACTTGGAATATCATTATGAACTGTACATTCAGTGGAGCCTCTTTATAACAGCCCATCGGAGTGGACTGGACCTTGTTGGAGAACATTTGAAATTTATTTTGTTTTTTTTTATTTACCGGTAATCATTTTTTGTACATTTCACTTGTGATTACGCATAATTATTTATGTAATAGTGGGCTATATGGAGCTTTCATATCTCCATTTATCCAGATGAATTACTGTTAAGTCACTTTATTCTTTGATCACTATAATTATACAGCGCAGCTTTCTTTTTTACGTTATATTTAGTGTGTGTGTCTCACATTATAGTTGCGGCTTTTTTCAAATGATCTATTAGGATAGCGCAGTTTGTACATTATGACATTACCTTGCAGGTGCAAAAAAAAAATGTCCAGCGGTCTACAACTGCTTTAAGAGAATCTGCTAGTGAATAGCAGTATACAGAGTCCTTGAGGGACTGCCAACATCTGCCCACATTGGTGTACTCACGTGCCCTTAGTCAGAGAGCCTGCCCTCTGTCCCCTTGTTGCACCAGAGTGTAAATGGTCTCAGCTGTCACTACCGCCAGAAGCCTCAGGAAAAATGCCAGGTTCTTTTCTTTACAAGGATGGCCACCTGCTCTGCCCCATGGCATACTTCTTGCTCCACCATGTTCGCCCACCATTCCTTGCTGTAAGAGCAACAAAAAAATGGGAACTAGGATAGAAAGAGCCCAGTAGCTACACCTGTAGCCAGTGGTGACTCTAGGAACAATATATGGGGGGGCACATAAGATACCACAGTCAAGAGGGGGGGGGCACTAATAATTTTCACCACTAAATCATACCACTGAAAAAAAAAAAAAAATAAGTATATATAAATAAGATTACAAAATATGAGAGTAATGCGGTATGCAATGATGCCTACCGTATTTATTGTACTAATCTAACACTTAAAAGACAAGCTTTCAAGAGCCTTCCACAAAAGAGTTGGTCAGAGACTGCAGGCACGGCACAAGAGATGGTCAGAGACTGTGGACATGGCACAAGGGATGGTCAGAGTCTGTGGACATGGCACAAGAGATGGTCAGAGACTGTGGACATGGCACAAGGGATGGTCAGAGTCTGTGGACATGGCACAAGGCATGGTCAGAGACTGCGGACATGGCACAAGGAATGGTCAGAATCTGCAGACATGGCACAAGGGATGGTCAGAGACTGTGGACATGGCACAAGGGATGGTAAGAGGCTGGCAGACATGGCACAAGGGATGGTAAGAGTCTGTGGACATGGCAAAAGGCATGGTCAGAGACTGCAGACATGGCACAAGGAATGGTCAGAATCTGCAGACATGGCACAAGGGATGGTCAGAGACTGTGGACATGGCACAAGGGATGGTAAGAGGCTGGCAGACATGGCACAAGGGATGGTAAGAGTCTGTGGACATGGCAAAAGGCATGGTCAGAGACTGCAGACATGGCACAAGGAATGGTCAGAATCTGCAGACATGGCACAAGGGATGGTCAGAGACTGTGGACATGGCACAAGGGATGGTCAGAGGCTGGCGGACATGGCACAAGGAATGGTCAGAGACTGCAGGCATGGCACAAGAGATGGTCAGAGTCTGTGGACATGGCACAAGGGATGGTCAGAGTCTGTGGACATGGCACAAGAGATGGTCAGAGACTGTGGACATGGCACAAGGGATGGTCAGAGTCTGTGGACATGGCACAAGGCATGGTCAGAGACTGCGGACATGGCACAAGGAATGGTCAGAATCTGCAGACATGGCACAAGGGATGGTCAGAGACTGTGGACATGGCACAAGGGATGGTAAGAGGCTGGCGGACATGGCACAAGGGATGGTAAGAGTCTGTGGACATGGCAAAAGGCATGGTCAGAGACTGCAGACATGGCACAAGGAATGGTCAGAATCTGCAGACATGGCACAAGGGATGGTCAGAGACTGTGGACATGGCACAAGGGATGGTCAGAGGCTGGCGGACATGGCACAAGGAATGGTCAGAGACTGCAGGCATGGCACAAGAGATGGTCAGAGTCTGTGGACATGGCACAAGGGACGGTCTGAGTCTGTGGACATGGCACAAGGCATGGTCAGAGACTGCAGACATGGCACAAGGAATTGTCAGAATATGCAGACATGGCACAAGGGATGGTCAGAGACTGTGGACATGGCACCAGAGATGGTCAGTGACTGCGCACATGGCACTGGTCAGAGGTTGCGGACATGGCACAAGTAATGGTTAGAGGTTGCGGACATGGCACAAGGGATGGTAAGAGGCTGTGGACATGGCACAAGGGATGGCCAGAGTCTGCAGACATGGCACAAGGGATGGTCAGAGGCTGCGGACATAGCACAAGGGATGGTCAAGCCTACGGACATGGCACAAGGGATGGTCAGAGTCTGTAGACATGGCACAAGGGATGGTCAGAAACTGCTGACATGGCACAAGGGATGGTTAGAGTGTGTGGGCATGGCATAAGGGATGGTCAGAGACAGCGGACATGGCACAAGGGATGGCCATAGACTGTGGACATGGCACAAGGGATGGTCAGAGAGTGCGGACATGGCACAAGAGATGGTCAGAAACTGCAGACATGGCACAAGGGATGGTTAGAGTGTGCGGGCATGGCATAAAGGATGGTCAGAGACAGCGGACATGGCACAAGGGCTATGCACAATGATCACAATGATCTGTGCTAGTCAGAGACTCAATGCTGTATATATGTGTATATAGAATGTGTGCTGTCTCATTGTGTTGTGTACTGTTTGCTGTGCTACTTTGTAGTGGGGCTGTATTCCAATGTTCCATTGTGTTTGTCTGCCTTGGATCACAGGAAGTGTATTTCTGTGAGGAAAGAGGGAGGGGGGAGGGGGGATTCCTCCAGCAGCCCCCCCGTTAAGACTGTTTACTGATGGGAAGTTAAGCACACCTGACCTGTGTGTCCATTGTTATTGGACAGTTTAACCCGCCCTGTTTTCCAAGGGTGGGGGGGGAAATGTTTTGAAGTGGGATCTGTATAACATGTGTTTTTTTGAATAAAGATTCATTCCTGCTTGGAACCTGAAGCCAGAGCCGTGTCTCGTTTTTGGGGTGGATTATTTGTATGGGTTCCTTGTTCGGCTGATTGGAGTGTTCGGTAGCTGCCTTTGTGTTTGGGTATGAAATGTCCTAAACGACTTTAACCCCTTTCATACTCGGGGTGTCGTTACACTGGTGGCAGCGGTGGGATCATTCCCACAGCCCAGAAGGACAGCTACAACCGGAGACCGGCCAACAACTGTAAGAAGAGGAACATTATCGAAGAACTAGTCGAAATGGATAGAGCGGAAAGACCCAGCATAACCGAAAGGCCCAGCGTAACAGACAGGACACCCGAAGAGGCAAGTTTTGATCGGGCTGTTAAAATAAGACTGGCACATTATGGCCCTAACCCTACAGCGGAGATCATAGACCGAGTTATAGCGGCTGTGGATGCAAATTGGCTACAGAAAAGACGTGCTGCAGCAGCGAGAGTCACAACAGCACCTACTGAAAGGAGAAAGGTACATTTTGCTGCTTTTAAAAACTTCATTGAAGCAGAAGGGGAGATTGATGGGTACCTTGCAGATTTTGAACGGCAATGTGCCCTACACCGGGTGCCCACAGAGGAATGGGTTACCATTTTGGATGCATCAAAAGGAAGGTGGGACTTTGAATTGAAGCGGTTGAAATGCAGAGGCAATGGTATAAATATAGAATTTTATTGGTATCAAATTGTTAAATTACGTTTATTACATATATGTACAAGATGTGGGCACGATAATACAGAGGTGTAAAAAACATAACTGCATAAAATAAATTCACAACAATCAAATGGATAGTATGCGACAGCAACATGGCCTAAACAGGCCAAACACAGCATGCTCGGCACCTGTATAGATGATCACATGGTAAATGATCAAAAGATAGCTGGGTTCATATGGATAACATCATAGGCCATAATAAATGTGTCTGTAGCATCATGTAGCTCTACGCGTTTCGTGGATTCATTTCCACTCGTCAGGAGCTGATGCGACATATCCCTGTAAATATAATAATTGAAGTAAACCATACTCTGTTTAAAATTGAAAAATGTAAATTAAAATTTAAGAAATTTAACCCAGTGCACTCACCAGCCACAGTAGTGGGCGCAGTAGGGGGCAAGCAAGACACGGCGAATCGGGAGCATAGACCACGTCACGGGAGCTGAGGCGGCGTAATGGTGCACAACTAGCTTGGGAAGATGTAGGGGTGCCTATGAGGGTTTCCATGTGCCAGAATACAGGTATGTGATGCTGCAAATTGGAGATATCTGAAATCAAATGAAAATTTGTATTGTGAGATGGAAGGTGTATGAAATTAGAAATTATGAATGTGGGAAACGGTTGGTGTGTGAGTGGGATAGGGTGGTAGGTTGGGTGAGATATCTATACACCCAGTGTGTCCGCATGTGTAAGTGATGGCCAAACAGTGCAGTATAGGTGTGAGAGTGGTTGTTGTGTGTATAAGGTGGGCTGACCTAAATGTGAATGTGACTGTGAGAAACTAAATCGTGAATGGAACAACAAAAAAGCAAAAGACCTGGAAGTAGTGGTAAAAATATGTGTAAACACAAACGTGCGGGGACATGCAAGTGAACAAAAGTGGACCTGACTCGAAGGACACTTACCAAAGTAGCATGTCATGCAACACCAGCGGTGGAGTGGCTGGTGTGCAGGGGCCCCAGGCGGAGACCAGCCAGATGAACAGCCGGCTCCGACTGAGGGTGCAGAGTATATACGCCGCCAACGCCACGTGCGTGACCATGGGAGGGGCGAAAAACGGCGTCCGCACCCGAGTCAAGACGCTCGGTGATTGGCGCCGAGACGCCCCCACATGCGTCACGCAGATGGTGCTCTCAGCGGCAGCGTGATGACGTCATGACTGACGCCAAGCGCTGGACGTGAGGACCGTGGCGCCGATGCGCGAGGGGGCGTCCGCCCGATCCTCAAGACACAGCTGTACAGGGAGAAAGGGGAGGACCCACAGGGCGCATCGCAGCTCCCGCGAATGTGGAAACCCCCCACACACCATGAGCAGGCTCAGGAACCCCAAACCCGCACACACCAACAGTGCGGCAAGAACACATGGATGTTGGAATCAGAAATTATATATCCGTAAACAATATTAGCTTGTATAAGCGTAAACAAGAGTAAAAAAAGGGTTTAAGCCAATTGAATTTGTGCCGGGAATGCCGTAATATTGCTGTCACTGGTAAGATAAATGCATACACCAATGTATCCAATGTTACTTGGCTGGCCCTAAAGTACGGATCCCCGTACGGGGAATACAAACATCTAAAAGTACATCTCACGCGTGGATAGCAGGGGAGCACTGCTAATCCAATTTTTCAACCGCTTCCATCCCTATATCTACGAGAAAACAAGGGGGAATGTGGGACTTTAAATGAGGTACACATACGTGCCTCCATCCCTATATTTGGATGCATCAAAAGGAAGGTGGGACTTTGAATTGAAGCGGTTGAAATGCAGAGGCAATGGTATAAATATAGAATTTTATTGGTATCAAATTGTTAAATTACGTTTATTACATATATGTACAAGATGTGGGCACGATAATACAGAGGTGTAAAAAACATAACTGCATAAAATAAATTCACAACAATCAAATGGATAGTATGCGACAGCAACATGGCCTAAACAGGCCAAACACAGCATGCTCGGCACCTGTATAGATGATCACATGGTAAATGATCAAAAGATAGCTGGGTTCATATGGATAACATCATAGGCCATAATAAATGTGTCTGTAGCATCATGTAGCTCTACGCGTTTCGTGGATTCATTTCCACTCGTCAGGAGCTGATGCGACATATCCCTGTAAATATAATAATTGAAGTAAACCATACTCTGTTTAAAATTGAAAAATGTAAATTAAAATTTAAGAAATTTAACCCAGTGCACTCACCAGCCACAGTAGTGGGCGCAGTAGGGGGCAAGCAAGACACGGCGAATCGGGAGCATAGACCACGTCACGGGAGCTGAGGCGGCGTAATGGTGCACAACTAGCTTGGGAAGATGTAGGGGTGCCTATGAGGGTTTCCATGTGCCAGAATACAGGTATGTGATGCTGCAAATTGGAGATATCTGAAATCAAATGAAAATTTGTATTGTGAGATGGAAGGTGTATGAAATTAGAAATTATGAATGTGGGAAACGGTTGGTGTGTGAGTGGGATAGGGTGGTAGGTTGGGTGAGATATCTATACACCCAGTGTGTCCGCATGTGTAAGTGATGGCCAAACAGTGCAGTATAGGTGTGAGAGTGGTTGTTGTGTGTATAAGGTGGGCTGACCTAAATGTGAATGTGACTGTGAGAAACTAAATCGTGAATGGAACAACAAAAAAGCAAAAGACCTGGAAGTAGTGGTAAAAATATGTGTAAACACAAACGTGCGGGGACATGCAAGTGAACAAAAGTGGACCTGACTCGAAGGACACTTACCAAAGTAGCATGTCATGCAACACCAGCGGTGGAGTGGCTGGTGTGCAGGGGCCCCAGGCGGAGACCAGCCAGATGAACAGCCGGCTCCGACTGAGGGTGCAGAGTATATACGCCGCCAACGCCACGTGCGTGACCATGGGAGGGGCGAAAAACGGCGTCCGCACCCGAGTCAAGACGCTCGGTGATTGGCGCCGAGACGCCCCCACATGCGTCACGCAGATGGTGCTCTCAGCGGCAGCGTGATGACGTCATGACTGACGCCAAGCGCTGGACGTGAGGACCGTGGCGCCGATGCGCGAGGGGGCGTCCGCCCGATCCTCAAGACACAGCTGTACAGGGAGAAAGGGGAGGACCCACAGGGCGCATCGCAGCTCCCGCGAATGTGGAAACCCCCCACACACCATGAGCAGGCTCAGGAACCCCAAACCCGCACACACCAACAGTGCGGCAAGAACACATGGATGTTGGAATCAGAAATTATATATCCGTAAACAATATTAGCTTGTATAAGCGTAAACAAGAGTAAAAAAAGGGTTTAAGCCAATTGAATTTGTGCCGGGAATGCCGTAATATTGCTGTCACTGGTAAGATAAATGCATACACCAATGTATCCAATGTTACTTGGCTGGCCCTAAAGTACGGATCCCCGTACGGGGAATACAAACATCTAAAAGTACATCTCACGCGTGGATAGCAGGGGAGCACTGCTAATCCAATTTTTCAACCGCTTCCATCCCTATATCTACGAGAAAACAAGGGGGAATGTGGGACTTTAAATGAGGTACACATACGTGCCTCCATCCCTATATTTGGATGCATCAAAAGGAAGGTGGGACTTTGAATTGAAGCGGTTGAAATGCAGAGGCAATGGTATAAATATAGAATTTTATTGGTATCAAATTGTTAAATTACGTTTATTACATATATGTACAAGATGTGGGCACGATAATACAGAGGTGTAAAAAACATAACTGCATAAAATAAATTCACAACAATCAAATGGATAGTATGCGACAGCAACATGGCCTAAACAGGCCAAACACAGCATGCTCGGCACCTGTATAGATGATCACATGGTAAATGAACCCAGCTATCTTTTGATCATTTACCATGTGATCATCTATACAGGTGCCGAGCATGCTGTGTTTGGCCTGTTTAGGCCATGTTGCTGTCGCATACTATCCATTTGATTGTTGTGAATTTATTTTATGCAGTTATGTTTTTTACACCTCTGTATTATCGTGCCCACATCTTGTACATATATGTAATAAACGTAATTTAACAATTTGATACCAATAAAATTCTATATTTATACCATTGCCTCTGCATTTCAACCGCTTCAATTCAAAGTCCCACCTTCCTTTTGATGCATCCAAATATAGGGATGGAGGCACGTATGTGTACCTCATTTAAAGTCCCACATTCCCCCTTGTTTTCTCGTAGATATAGGGATGGAAGCGGTTGAAAAATTGGATTAGCAGTGCTCCCCTGCTATCCACGCGTGAGATGTACTTTTAGATGTTTGTATTCCCCGTACGGGGATCCGTACTTTAGGGCCAGCCAAGTAACATTGGATACATTGGTGTATGCATTTATCTTACCAGTGACAGCAATATTACGGCATTCCCGGCACAAATTCAATTGGCTTAAACCCTTTTTTTACTCTTGTTTACGCTTATACAAGCTAATATTGTTTACGGATATATAATTTCTGATTCCAACATCCATGTGTTCTTGCCGCACTGTTGGTGTGTGCGGGTTTGGGGTTCCTGAGCCTGCTCATGGTGTGTGGGGGGTTTCCACATTCGCGGGAGCTGCGATGCGCCCTGTGGGTCCTCCCCTTTCTCCCTGTACAGCTGTGTCTTGAGGATCGGGCGGACGCCCCCTCGCGCATCGGCGCCACGGTCCTCACGTCCAGCGCTTGGCGTCAGTCATGACGTCATCACGCTGCCGCTGAGAGCACCATCTGCGTGACGCATGTGGGGGCGTCTCGGCGCCAATCACCGAGCGTCTTGACTCGGGTGCGGACGCCGTTTTTCGCCCCTCCCATGGTCACGCACGTGGCGTTGGCGGCGTATATACTCTGCACCCTCAGTCGGAGCCGGCTGTTCATCTGGCTGGTCTCCGCCTGGGGCCCCTGCACACCAGCCACTCCACCGCTGGTGTTGCATGACATGCTACTTTGGTAAGTGTCCTTCGAGTCAGGTCCACTTTTGTTCACTTGCATGTCCCCGCACGTTTGTGTTTACACATATTTTTACCACTACTTCCAGGTCTTTTGCTTTTTTGTTGTTCCATTCACGATTTAGTTTCTCACAGTCACATTCACATTTAGGTCAGCCCACCTTATACACACAACAACCACTCTCACACCTATACTGCACTGTTTGGCCATCACTTACACATGCGGACACACTGGGTGTATAGATATCTCACCCAACCTACCACCCTATCCCACTCACACACCAACCGTTTCCCACATTCATAATTTCTAATTTCATACACCTTCCATCTCACAATACAAATTTTCATTTGATTTCAGATATCTCCAATTTGCAGCATCACATACCTGTATTCTGGCACATGGAAACCCTCATAGGCACCCCTACATCTTCCCAAGCTAGTTGTGCACCATTACACCGCCTCAGCTCCCGTGACGTGGTCTATGCTCCCGATTCGCCGTGTCTTGCTTGCCCCCTACTGCGCCCACTACTGTGGCTGGTGAGTGCACTGGGTTAAATTTCTTAAATTTTAATTTACATTTTTCAATTTTAAACAGAGTATGGTTTACTTCAATTATTATATTTACAGGGATATGTCGCATCAGCTCCTGACGAGTGGAAATGAATCCACGAAACGCGTAGAGCTACATGATGCTACAGACACATTTATTATGGCCTATGATGTTATCCATATGAACCCAGCTATCTTTTGATCATTTACCATGTGATCATCTATACAGGTGCCGAGCATGCTGTGTTTGGCCTGTTTAGGCCATGTTGCTGTCGCATACTATCCATTTGATTGTTGTGAATTTATTTTATGCAGTTATGTTTTTTACACCTCTGTATTATCGTGCCCACATCTTGTACATATATGTAATAAACGTAATTTAACAATTTGATACCAATAAAATTCTATATTTATACCATTGCCTCTGCATTTCAACCGCTTCAATTCAAAGTCCCACCTTCCTTTTGATGCATCCAAATATAGGGATGGAGGCACGTATGTGTACCTCATTTAAAGTCCCACATTCCCCCTTGTTTTCTCGTAGATATAGGGATGGAAGCGGTTGAAAAATTGGATTAGCAGTGCTCCCCTGCTATCCACGCGTGAGATGTACTTTTAGATGTTTGTATTCCCCGTACGGGGATCCGTACTTTAGGGCCAGCCAAGTAACATTGGATACATTGGTGTATGCATTTATCTTACCAGTGACAGCAATATTACGGCATTCCCGGCACAAATTCAATTGGCTTAAACCCTTTTTTTACTCTTGTTTACGCTTATACAAGCTAATATTGTTTACGGATATATAATTTCTGATTCCAACATCCATGTGTTCTTGCCGCACTGTTGGTGTGTGCGGGTTTGGGGTTCCTGAGCCTGCTCATGGTGTGTGGGGGGTTTCCACATTCGCGGGAGCTGCGATGCGCCCTGTGGGTCCTCCCCTTTCTCCCTGTACAGCTGTGTCTTGAGGATCGGGCGGACGCCCCCTCGCGCATCGGCGCCACGGTCCTCACGTCCAGCGCTTGGCGTCAGTCATGACGTCATCACGCTGCCGCTGAGAGCACCATCTGCGTGACGCATGTGGGGGCGTCTCGGCGCCAATCACCGAGCGTCTTGACTCGGGTGCGGACGCCGTTTTTCGCCCCTCCCATGGTCACGCACGTGGCGTTGGCGGCGTATATACTCTGCACCCTCAGTCGGAGCCGGCTGTTCATCTGGCTGGTCTCCGCCTGGGGCCCCTGCACACCAGCCACTCCACCGCTGGTGTTGCATGACATGCTACTTTGGTAAGTGTCCTTCGAGTCAGGTCCACTTTTGTTCACTTGCATGTCCCCGCACGTTTGTGTTTACACATATTTTTACCACTACTTCCAGGTCTTTTGCTTTTTTGTTGTTCCATTCACGATTTAGTTTCTCACAGTCACATTCACATTTAGGTCAGCCCACCTTATACACACAACAACCACTCTCACACCTATACTGCACTGTTTGGCCATCACTTACACATGCGGACACACTGGGTGTATAGATATCTCACCCAACCTACCACCCTATCCCACTCACACACCAACCGTTTCCCACATTCATAATTTCTAATTTCATACACCTTCCATCTCACAATACAAATTTTCATTTGATTTCAGATATCTCCAATTTGCAGCATCACATACCTGTATTCTGGCACATGGAAACCCTCATAGGCACCCCTACATCTTCCCAAGCTAGTTGTGCACCATTACGCCGCCTCAGCTCCCGTGACGTGGTCTATGCTCCCGATTCGCCGTGTCTTGCTTGCCCCCTACTGCGCCCACTACTGTGGCTGGTGAGTGCACTGGGTTAAATTTCTTAAATTTTAATTTACATTTTTCAATTTTAAACAGAGTATGGTTTACTTCAATTATTATATTTACAGGGATATGTCGCATCAGCTCCTGACGAGTGGAAATGAATCCACGAAACGCGTAGAGCTACATGATGCTACAGACACATTTATTATGGCCTATGATGTTATCCATATGAACCCAGCTATCTTTTGATCATTTACCATGTGATCATCTATACAGGTGCCGAGCATGCTGTGTTTGGCCTGTTTAGGCCATGTTGCTGTCGCATACTATCCATTTGATTGTTGTGAATTTATTTTATGCAGTTATGTTTTTTACACCTCTGTATTATCGTGCCCACATCTTGTACATACATGTAATAAACGTAATTTAACAATTTGATACCAATAAAATTCTATATTTATACCATTGCCTCTGCATTTCAACCGCTTCAATTCAAAGTCCCACCTTCCTTTTGATGCATCCAAATATAGGGATGGAGGCACGTATGTGTACCTCATTTAAAGTCCCACATTCCCCCTTGTTTTCTCGTAGATATAGGGATGGAAGCGGTTGAAAAATTGGATTAGCAGTGCTCCCCTGCTATCCACGCGTGAGATGTACTTTTAGATGTTTGTATTCCCCATACGGGGATCCGTACTTTAGGGCCAGCCAAGTAACATTGGATACATTGGTGTATGCATTTATCTTACCAGTGACAGCAATATTACGGCATTCCCGGCACAAATTCAATTGGCTTAAACCCTTTTTTTACTCTTGTTTACGCTTATACAAGCTAATATTGTTTACGGATATATAATTTCTGATTCCAACATCCATGTGTTCTTGCCGCACTGTTGGTGTGTGCGGGTTTGGGGTTCCTGAGCCTGCTCATGGTGTGTGGGGGGTTTCCACATTCGCGGGAGCTGCGATGCGCCCTGTGGGTCCTCCCCTTTCTCCCTGTACAGCTGTGTCTTGAGGATCGGGCGGACGCCCCCTCGCGCATCGGCGCCACGGTCCTCACGTCCAGCGCTTGGCGTCAGTCATGACGTCATCACGCTGCCGCTGAGAGCACCATCTGCGTGACGCATGTGGGGGCGTCTCGGCGCCAATCACCGAGCGTCTTGACTCGGGTGCGGACGCCGTTTTTCGCCCCTCCCATGGTCACGCACGTGGCGTTGGCGGCGTATATACTCTGCACCCTCAGTCGGAGCCGGCTGTTCATCTGGCTGGTCTCCGCCTGGGGCCCCTGCACACCAGCCACTCCACCGCTGGTGTTGCATGACATGCTACTTTGGTAAGTGTCCTTCGAGTCAGGTCCACTTTTGTTCACTTGCATGTCCCCGCACGTTTGTGTTTACACATATTTTTACCACTACTTCCAGGTCTTTTGCTTTTTTGTTGTTCCATTCACGATTTAGTTTCTCACAGTCACATTCACATTTAGGTCAGCCCACCTTATACACACAACAACCACTCTCACACCTATACTGCACTGTTTGGCCATCACTTACACATGCGGACACACTGGGTGTATAGATATCTCACCCAACCTACCACCCTATCCCACTCACACACCAACCGTTTCCCACATTCATAATTTCTAATTTCATACACCTTCCATCTCACAATACAAATTTTCATTTGATTTCAGATATCTCCAATTTGCAGCATCACATACCTGTATTCTGGCACATGGAAACCCTCATAGGCACCCCTACATCTTCCCAAGCTAGTTGTGCACCATTACGCCGCCTCAGCTCCCGTGACGTGGTCTATGCTCCCGATTCGCCGTGTCTTGCTTGCCCCCTACTGCGCCCACTACTGTGGCTGGTGAGTGCACTGGGTTAAATTTCTTAAATTTTAATTTACATTTTTCAATTTTAAACAGAGTATGGTTTACTTCAATTATTATATTTACAGGGATATGTCGCATCAGCTCCTGACGAGTGGAAATGAATCCACGAAACGCGTAGAGCTACATGATGCTACAGACACATTTATTATGGCCTATGATGTTATCCATATGAACCCAGCTATCTTTTGATCATTTACCATGTGATCATCTATACAGGTGCCGAGCATGCTGTGTTTGGCCTGTTTAGGCCATGTTGCTGTCGCATACTATCCATTTGATTGTTGTGAATTTATTTTATGCAGTTATGTTTTTTACACCTCTGTATTATCGTGCCCACATCTTGTACATATATGTAATAAACGAAATTTAACAATTTGATACCAATAAAATTCTATATTTATACCATTGCCTCTGCATTTCAACCGCTTCAATTCAAAGTCCCACCTTCCTTTTGATGCATCCAAATATAGGGATGGAGGCACGTATGTGTACCTCATTTAAAGTCCCACATTCCCCCTTGTTTTCTCGTAGATATAGGGATGGAAGCGGTTGAAAAATTGGATTAGCAGTGCTCCCCTGCTATCCACGCGTGAGATGTACTTTTAGATGTTTGTATTCCCCGTACGGGGATCCGTACTTTAGGGCCAGCCAAGTAACATTGGATACATTGGTGTATGCATTTATCTTACCAGTGACAGCAATATTACGGCATTCCCGGCACAAATTCAATTGGCTTAAACCCTTTTTTTACTCTTGTTTACGCTTATACAAGCTAATATTGTTTACGGATATATAATTTCTGATTCCAACATCCATGTGTTCTTGCCGCACTGTTGGTGTGTGCGGGTTTGGGGTTCCTGAGCCTGCTCATGGTGTGTGGGGGGTTTCCACATTCGCGGGAGCTGCGATGCGCCCTGTGGGTCCTCCCCTTTCTCCCTGTACAGCTGTGTCTTGAGGATCGGGCGGACGCCCCCTCGCGCATCGGCGCCACGGTCCTCACGTCCAGCGCTTGGCGTCAGTCATGACGTCATCACGCTGCCGCTGAGAGCACCATCTGCGTGACGCATGTGGGGGCGTCTCGGCGCCAATCACCGAGCGTCTTGACTCGGGTGCGGACGCCGTTTTTCGCCCCTCCCATGGTCACGCACGTGGCGTTGGCGGCGTATATACTCTGCACCCTCAGTCGGAGCCGGCTGTTCATCTGGCTGGTCTCCGCCTGGGGCCCCTGCACACCAGCCACTCCACCGCTGGTGTTGCATGACATGCTACTTTGGTAAGTGTCCTTCGAGTCAGGTCCACTTTTGTTCACTTGCATGTCCCCGCACGTTTGTGTTTACACATATTTTTACCACTACTTCCAGGTCTTTTGCTTTTTTGTTGTTCCATTCACGATTTAGTTTCTCACAGTCACATTCACATTTAGGTCAGCCCACCTTATACACACAACAACCACTCTCACACCTATACTGCACTGTTTGGCCATCACTTACACATGCGGACACACTGGGTGTATAGATATCTCACCCAACCTACCACCCTATCCCACTCACACACCAACCGTTTCCCACATTCATAATTTCTAATTTCATACACCTTCCATCTCACAATACAAATTTTCATTTGATTTCAGATATCTCCAATTTGCAGCATCACATACCTGTATTCTGGCACATGGAAACCCTCATAGGCACCCCTACATCTTCCCAAGCTAGTTGTGCACCATTACGCCGCCTCAGCTCCCGTGACGTGGTCTATGCTCCCGATTCGCCGTGTCTTGCTTGCCCCCTACTGCGCCCACTACTGTGGCTGGTGAGTGCACTGGGTTAAATTTCTTAAATTTTAATTTACATTTTTCAATTTTAAACAGAGTATGGTTTACTTCAATTATTATATTTACAGGGATATGTCGCATCAGCTCCTGACGAGTGGAAATGAATCCACGAAACGCGTAGAGCTACATGATGCTACAGACACATTTATTATGGCCTATGATGTTATCCATATGAACCCAGCTATCTTTTGATCATTTACCATGTGATCATCTATACAGGTGCCGAGCATGCTGTGTTTGGCCTGTTTAGGCCATGTTGCTGTCGCATACTATCCATTTGATTGTTGTGAATTTATTTTATGCAGTTATGTTTTTTACACCTCTGTATTATCGTGCCCACATCTTGTACATATATGTAATAAACGTAATTTAACAATTTGATACCAATAAAATTCTATATTTATACCATTGCCTCTGCATTTCAACCGCTTCAATTCAAAGTCCCACCTTCCTTTTGATGCATCCAAATATAGGGATGGAGGCACGTATGTGTACCTCATTTAAAGTCCCACATTCCCCCTTGTTTTCTCGTAGATATAGGGATGGAAGCGGTTGAAAAATTGGATTAGCAGTGCTCCCCTGCTATCCACGCGTGAGATGTACTTTTAGATGTTTGTATTCCCCGTACGGGGATCCGTACTTTAGGGCCAGCCAAGTAACATTGGATACATTGGTGTATGCATTTATCTTACCAGTGACAGCAATATTACGGCATTCCCGGCACAAATTCAATTGGCTTAAACCCTTTTTTTACTCTTGTTTACGCTTATACAAGCTAATATTGTTTACGGATATATAATTTCTGATTCCAACATCCATGTGTTCTTGCCGCACTGTTGGTGTGTGCGGGTTTGGGGTTCCTGAGCCTGCTCATGGTGTGTGGGGGGTTTCCACATTCGCGGGAGCTGCGATGCGCCCTGTGGGTCCTCCCCTTTCTCCCTGTACAGCTGTGTCTTGAGGATCGGGCGGACGCCCCCTCGCGCATCGGCGCCACGGTCCTCACGTCCAGCGCTTGGCGTCAGTCATGACGTCATCACGCTGCCGCTGAGAGCACCATCTGCGTGACGCATGTGGGGGCGTCTCGGCGCCAATCACCGAGCGTCTTGACTCGGGTGCGGACGCCGTTTTTCGCCCCTCCCATGGTCACGCACGTGGCGTTGGCGGCGTATATACTCTGCACCCTCAGTCGGAGCCGGCTGTTCATCTGGCTGGTCTCCGCCTGGGGCCCCTGCACACCAGCCACTCCACCGCTGGTGTTGCATGACATGCTACTTTGGTAAGTGTCCTTCGAGTCAGGTCCACTTTTGTTCACTTGCATGTCCCCGCACGTTTGTGTTTACACATATTTTTACCACTACTTCCAGGTCTTTTGCTTTTTTGTTGTTCCATTCACGATTTAGTTTCTCACAGTCACATTCACATTTAGGTCAGCCCACCTTATACACACAACAACCACTCTCACACCTATACTGCACTGTTTGGCCATCACTTACACATGCGGACACACTGGGTGTATAGATATCTCACCCAACCTACCACCCTATCCCACTCACACACCAACCGTTTCCCACATTCATAATTTCTAATTTCATACACCTTCCATCTCACAATACAAATTTTCATTTGATTTCAGATATCTCCAATTTGCAGCATCACATACCTGTATTCTGGCACATGGAAACCCTCATAGGCACCCCTACATCTTCCCAAGCTAGTTGTGCACCATTACGCCGCCTCAGCTCCCGTGACGTGGTCTATGCTCCCGATTCGCCGTGTCTTGCTTGCCCCCTACTGCGCCCACTACTGTGGCTGGTGAGTGCACTGGGTTAAATTTCTTAAATTTTAATTTACATTTTTCAATTTTAAACAGAGTATGGTTTACTTCAATTATTATATTTACAGGGATATGTCGCATCAGCTCCTGACGAGTGGAAATGAATCCACGAAACGCGTAGAGCTACATGATGCTACAGACACATTTATTATGGCCTATGATGTTATCCATATGAACCCAGCTATCTTTTGATCATTTACCATGTGATCATCTATACAGGTGCCGAGCATGCTGTGTTTGGCCTGTTTAGGCCATGTTGCTGTCGCATACTATCCATTTGATTGTTGTGAATTTATTTTATGCAGTTATGTTTTTTACACCTCTGTATTATCGTGCCCACATCTTGTACATATATGTAATAAACGTAATTTAACAATTTGATACCAATAAAATTCTATATTTATACCATTGCCTCTGCATTTCAACCGCTTCAATTCAAAGTCCCACCTTCCTTTTGATGCATCCAAATATAGGGATGGAGGCACGTATGTGTACCTCATTTAAAGTCCCACATTCCCCCTTGTTTTCTCGTAGATATAGGGATGGAAGCGGTTGAAAAATTGGATTAGCAGTGCTCCCCTGCTATCCACGCGTGAGATGTACTTTTAGATGTTTGTATTCCCCGTACGGGGATCCGTACTTTAGGGCCAGCCAAGTAACATTGGATACATTGGTGTATGCATTTATCTTACCAGTGACAGCAATATTACGGCATTCCCGGCACAAATTCAATTGGCTTAAACCCTTTTTTTACTCTTGTTTACGCTTATACAAGCTAATATTGTTTACGGATATATAATTTCTGATTCCAACATCCATGTGTTCTTGCCGCACTGTTGGTGTGTGCGGGTTTGGGGTTCCTGAGCCTGCTCATGGTGTGTGGGGGGTTTCCACATTCGCGGGAGCTGCGATGCGCCCTGTGGGTCCTCCCCTTTCTCCCTGTACAGCTGTGTCTTGAGGATCGGGCGGACGCCCCCTCGCGCATCGGCGCCACGGTCCTCACGTCCAGCGCTTGGCGTCAGTCATGACGTCATCACGCTGCCGCTGAGAGCACCATCTGCGTGACGCATGTGGGGGCGTCTCGGCGCCAATCACCGAGCGTCTTGACTCGGGTGCGGACGCCGTTTTTCGCCCCTCCCATGGTCACGCACGTGGCGTTGGCGGCGTATATACTCTGCACCCTCAGTCGGAGCCGGCTGTTCATCTGGCTGGTCTCCGCCTGGGGCCCCTGCACACCAGCCACTCCACCGCTGGTGTTGCATGACATGCTACTTTGGTAAGTGTCCTTCGAGTCAGGTCCACTTTTGTTCACTTGCATGTCCCCGCACGTTTGTGTTTACACATATTTTTACCACTACTTCCAGGTCTTTTGCTTTTTTGTTGTTCCATTCACGATTTAGTTTCTCACAGTCACATTCACATTTAGGTCAGCCCACCTTATACACACAACAACCACTCTCACACCTATACTGCACTGTTTGGCCATCACTTACACATGCGGACACACTGGGTGTATAGATATCTCACCCAACCTACCACCCTATCCCACTCACACACCAACCGTTTCCCACATTCATAATTTCTAATTTCATACACCTTCCATCTCACAATACAAATTTTCATTTGATTTCAGATATCTCCAATTTGCAGCATCACATACCTGTATTCTGGCACATGGAAACCCTCATAGGCACCCCTACATCTTCCCAAGCTAGTTGTGCACCATTACGCCGCCTCAGCTCCCGTGACGTGGTCTATGCTCCCGATTCGCCGTGTCTTGCTTGCCCCCTACTGCGCCCACTACTGTGGCTGGTGAGTGCACTGGGTTAAATTTCTTAAATTTTAATTTACATTTTTCAATTTTAAACAGAGTATGGTTTACTTCAATTATTATATTTACAGGGATATGTCGCATCAGCTCCTGACGAGTGGAAATGAATCCACGAAACGCGTAGAGCTACATGATGCTACAGACACATTTATTATGGCCTATGATGTTATCCATATGAACCCAGCTATCTTTTGATCATTTACCATGTGATCATCTATACAGGTGCCGAGCATGCTGTGTTTGGCCTGTTTAGGCCATGTTGCTGTCGCATACTATCCATTTGATTGTTGTGAATTTATTTTATGCAGTTATGTTTTTTACACCTCTGTATTATCGTGCCCACATCTTGTACATACATGTAATAAACGTAATTTAACAATTTGATACCAATAAAATTCTATATTTATACCATTGCCTCTGCATTTCAACCGCTTCAATTCAAAGTCCCACCTTCCTTTTGATGCATCCAAATATAGGGATGGAGGCACGTATGTGTACCTCATTTAAAGTCCCACATTCCCCCTTGTTTTCTCGTAGATATAGGGATGGAAGCGGTTGAAAAATTGGATTAGCAGTGCTCCCCTGCTATCCACGCGTGAGATGTACTTTTAGATGTTTGTATTCCCCATACGGGGATCCGTACTTTAGGGCCAGCCAAGTAACATTGGATACATTGGTGTATGCATTTATCTTACCAGTGACAGCAATATTACGGCATTCCCGGCACAAATTCAATTGGCTTAAACCCTTTTTTTACTCTTGTTTACGCTTATACAAGCTAATATTGTTTACGGATATATAATTTCTGATTCCAACATCCATGTGTTCTTGCCGCACTGTTGGTGTGTGCGGGTTTGGGGTTCCTGAGCCTGCTCATGGTGTGTGGGGGGTTTCCACATTCGCGGGAGCTGCGATGCGCCCTGTGGGTCCTCCCCTTTCTCCCTGTACAGCTGTGTCTTGAGGATCGGGCGGACGCCCCCTCGCGCATCGGCGCCACGGTCCTCACGTCCAGCGCTTGGCGTCAGTCATGACGTCATCACGCTGCCGCTGAGAGCACCATCTGCGTGACGCATGTGGGGGCGTCTCGGCGCCAATCACCGAGCGTCTTGACTCGGGTGCGGACGCCGTTTTTCGCCCCTCCCATGGTCACGCACGTGGCGTTGGCGGCGTATATACTCTGCACCCTCAGTCGGAGCCGGCTGTTCATCTGGCTGGTCTCCGCCTGGGGCCCCTGCACACCAGCCACTCCACCGCTGGTGTTGCATGACATGCTACTTTGGTAAGTGTCCTTCGAGTCAGGTCCACTTTTGTTCACTTGCATGTCCCCGCACGTTTGTGTTTACACATATTTTTACCACTACTTCCAGGTCTTTTGCTTTTTTGTTGTTCCATTCACGATTTAGTTTCTCACAGTCACATTCACATTTAGGTCAGCCCACCTTATACACACAACAACCACTCTCACACCTATACTGCACTGTTTGGCCATCACTTACACATGCGGACACACTGGGTGTATAGATATCTCACCCAACCTACCACCCTATCCCACTCACACACCAACCGTTTCCCACATTCATAATTTCTAATTTCATACACCTTCCATCTCACAATACAAATTTTCATTTGATTTCAGATATCTCCAATTTGCAGCATCACATACCTGTATTCTGGCACATGGAAACCCTCATAGGCACCCCTACATCTTCCCAAGCTAGTTGTGCACCATTACGCCGCCTCAGCTCCCGTGACGTGGTCTATGCTCCCGATTCGCCGTGTCTTGCTTGCCCCCTACTGCGCCCACTACTGTGGCTGGTGAGTGCACTGGGTTAAATTTCTTAAATTTTAATTTACATTTTTCAATTTTAAACAGAGTATGGTTTACTTCAATTATTATATTTACAGGGATATGTCGCATCAGCTCCTGACGAGTGGAAATGAATCCACGAAACGCGTAGAGCTACATGATGCTACAGACACATTTATTATGGCCTATGATGTTATCCATATGAACCCAGCTATCTTTTGATCATTTACCATGTGATCATCTATACAGGTGCCGAGCATGCTGTGTTTGGCCTGTTTAGGCCATGTTGCTGTCGCATACTATCCATTTGATTGTTGTGAATTTATTTTATGCAGTTATGTTTTTTACACCTCTGTATTATCGTGCCCACATCTTGTACATACATGTAATAAACGTAATTTAACAATTTGATACCAATAAAATTCTATATTTATACCATTGCCTCTGCATTTCAACCGCTTCAATTCAAAGTCCCACCTTCCTTTTGATGCATCCAAATATAGGGATGGAGGCACGTATGTGTACCTCATTTAAAGTCCCACATTCCCCCTTGTTTTCTCGTAGATATAGGGATGGAAGCGGTTGAAAAATTGGATTAGCAGTGCTCCCCTGCTATCCACGCGTGAGATGTACTTTTAGATGTTTGTATTCCCCATACGGGGATCCGTACTTTAGGGCCAGCCAAGTAACATTGGATACATTGGTGTATGCATTTATCTTACCAGTGACAGCAATATTACGGCATTCCCGGCACAAATTCAATTGGCTTAAACCCTTTTTTTACTCTTGTTTACGCTTATACAAGCTAATATTGTTTACGGATATATAATTTCTGATTCCAACATCCATGTGTTCTTGCCGCACTGTTGGTGTGTGCGGGTTTGGGGTTCCTGAGCCTGCTCATGGTGTGTGGGGGGTTTCCACATTCGCGGGAGCTGCGATGCGCCCTGTGGGTCCTCCCCTTTCTCCCTGTACAGCTGTGTCTTGAGGATCGGGCGGACGCCCCCTCGCGCATCGGCGCCACGGTCCTCACGTCCAGCGCTTGGCGTCAGTCATGACGTCATCACGCTGCCGCTGAGAGCACCATCTGCGTGACGCATGTGGGGGCGTCTCGGCGCCAATCACCGAGCGTCTTGACTCGGGTGCGGACGCCGTTTTTCGCCCCTCCCATGGTCACGCACGTGGCGTTGGCGGCGTATATACTCTGCACCCTCAGTCGGAGCCGGCTGTTCATCTGGCTGGTCTCCGCCTGGGGCCCCTGCACACCAGCCACTCCACCGCTGGTGTTGCATGACATGCTACTTTGGTAAGTGTCCTTCGAGTCAGGTCCACTTTTGTTCACTTGCATGTCCCCGCACGTTTGTGTTTACACATATTTTTACCACTACTTCCAGGTCTTTTGCTTTTTTGTTGTTCCATTCACGATTTAGTTTCTCACAGTCACATTCACATTTAGGTCAGCCCACCTTATACACACAACAACCACTCTCACACCTATACTGCACTGTTTGGCCATCACTTACACATGCGGACACACTGGGTGTATAGATATCTCACCCAACCTACCACCCTATCCCACTCACACACCAACCGTTTCCCACATTCATAATTTCTAATTTCATACACCTTCCATCTCACAATACAAATTTTCATTTGATTTCAGATATCTCCAATTTGCAGCATCACATACCTGTATTCTGGCACATGGAAACCCTCATAGGCACCCCTACATCTTCCCAAGCTAGTTGTGCACCATTACGCCGCCTCAGCTCCCGTGACGTGGTCTATGCTCCCGATTCGCCGTGTCTTGCTTGCCCCCTACTGCGCCCACTACTGTGGCTGGTGAGTGCACTGGGTTAAATTTCTTAAATTTTAATTTACATTTTTCAATTTTAAACAGAGTATGGTTTACTTCAATTATTATATTTACAGGGATATGTCGCATCAGCTCCTGACGAGTGGAAATGAATCCACGAAACGCGTAGAGCTACATGATGCTACAGACACATTTATTATGGCCTATGATGTTATCCATATGAACCCAGCTATCTTTTGATCATTTACCATGTGATCATCTATACAGGTGCCGAGCATGCTGTGTTTGGCCTGTTTAGGCCATGTTGCTGTCGCATACTATCCATTTGATTGTTGTGAATTTATTTTATGCAGTTATGTTTTTTACACCTCTGTATTATCGTGCCCACATCTTGTACATACATGTAATAAACGTAATTTAACAATTTGATACCAATAAAATTCTATATTTATACCATTGCCTCTGCATTTCAACCGCTTCAATTCAAAGTCCCACCTTCCTTTTGATGCATCCAAATATAG
The DNA here is from genome assembly GCA_037952925.1 of Lithobates clamitans. Lineage (NCBI taxonomy): Eukaryota > Metazoa > Chordata > Amphibia > Anura > Ranidae > Lithobates > Lithobates clamitans. The sequence continues at coordinate 151,645 of JBBGZY010001527.1, forward strand.
GGATGGAGGCACGTATGTGTACCTCATTTAAAGTCCCACATTCCCCCTTGTTTTCTCGTAGATATAGGGATGGAAGCGGTTGAAAAATTGGATTAGCAGTGCTCCCCTGCTATCCACGCGTGAGATGTACTTTTAGATGTTTGTATTCCCCATACGGGGATCCGTACTTTAGGGCCAGCCAAGTAACATTGGATACATTGGTGTATGCATTTATCTTACCAGTGACAGCAATATTACGGCATTCCCGGCACAAATTCAATTGGCTTAAACCCTTTTTTTACTCTTGTTTACGCTTATACAAGCTAATATTGTTTACGGATATATAATTTCTGATTCCAACATCCATGTGTTCTTGCCGCACTGTTGGTGTGTGCGGGTTTGGGGTTCCTGAGCCTGCTCATGGTGTGTGGGGGGTTTCCACATTCGCGGGAGCTGCGATGCGCCCTGTGGGTCCTCCCCTTTCTCCCTGTACAGCTGTGTCTTGAGGATCGGGCGGACGCCCCCTCGCGCATCGGCGCCACGGTCCTCACGTCCAGCGCTTGGCGTCAGTCATGACGTCATCACGCTGCCGCTGAGAGCACCATCTGCGTGACGCATGTGGGGGCGTCTCGGCGCCAATCACCGAGCGTCTTGACTCGGGTGCGGACGCCGTTTTTCGCCCCTCCCATGGTCACGCACGTGGCGTTGGCGGCGTATATACTCTGCACCCTCAGTCGGAGCCGGCTGTTCATCTGGCTGGTCTCCGCCTGGGGCCCCTGCACACCAGCCACTCCACCGCTGGTGTTGCATGACATGCTACTTTGGTAAGTGTCCTTCGAGTCAGGTCCACTTTTGTTCACTTGCATGTCCCCGCACGTTTGTGTTTACACATATTTTTACCACTACTTCCAGGTCTTTTGCTTTTTTGTTGTTCCATTCACGATTTAGTTTCTCACAGTCACATTCACATTTAGGTCAGCCCACCTTATACACACAACAACCACTCTCACACCTATACTGCACTGTTTGGCCATCACTTACACATGCGGACACACTGGGTGTATAGATATCTCACCCAACCTACCACCCTATCCCACTCACACACCAACCGTTTCCCACATTCATAATTTCTAATTTCATACACCTTCCATCTCACAATACAAATTTTCATTTGATTTCAGATATCTCCAATTTGCAGCATCACATACCTGTATTCTGGCACATGGAAACCCTCATAGGCACCCCTACATCTTCCCAAGCTAGTTGTGCACCATTACGCCGCCTCAGCTCCCGTGACGTGGTCTATGCTCCCGATTCGCCGTGTCTTGCTTGCCCCCTACTGCGCCCACTACTGTGGCTGGTGAGTGCACTGGGTTAAATTTCTTAAATTTTAATTTACATTTTTCAATTTTAAACAGAGTATGGTTTACTTCAATTATTATATTTACAGGGATATGTCGCATCAGCTCCTGACGAGTGGAAATGAATCCACGAAACGCGTAGAGCTACATGATGCTACAGACACATTTATTATGGCCTATGATGTTATCCATATGAACCCAGCTATCTTTTGATCATTTACCATGTGATCATCTATACAGGTGCCGAGCATGCTGTGTTTGGCCTGTTTAGGCCATGTTGCTGTCGCATACTATCCATTTGATTGTTGTGAATTTATTTTATGCAGTTATGTTTTTTACACCTCTGTATTATCGTGCCCACATCTTGTACATATATGTAATAAACGTAATTTAACAATTTGATACCAATAAAATTCTATATTTATACCATTGCCTCTGCATTTCAACCGCTTCAATTCAAAGTCCCACCTTCCTTTTGATGCATCCAAATATAGGGATGGAGGCACGTATGTGTACCTCATTTAAAGTCCCACATTCCCCCTTGTTTTCTCGTAGATATAGGGATGGAAGCGGTTGAAAAATTGGATTAGCAGTGCTCCCCTGCTATCCACGCGTGAGATGTACTTTTAGATGTTTGTATTCCCCGTACGGGGATCCGTACTTTAGGGCCAGCCAAGTAACATTGGATACATTGGTGTATGCATTTATCTTACCAGTGACAGCAATATTACGGCATTCCCGGCACAAATTCAATTGGCTTAAACCCTTTTTTTACTCTTGTTTACGCTTATACAAGCTAATATTGTTTACGGATATATAATTTCTGATTCCAACATCCATGTGTTCTTGCCGCACTGTTGGTGTGTGCGGGTTTGGGGTTCCTGAGCCTGCTCATGGTGTGTGGGGGGTTTCCACATTCGCGGGAGCTGCGATGCGCCCTGTGGGTCCTCCCCTTTCTCCCTGTACAGCTGTGTCTTGAGGATCGGGCGGACGCCCCCTCGCGCATCGGCGCCACGGTCCTCACGTCCAGCGCTTGGCGTCAGTCATGACGTCATCACGCTGCCGCTGAGAGCACCATCTGCGTGACGCATGTGGGGGCGTCTCGGCGCCAATCACCGAGCGTCTTGACTCGGGTGCGGACGCCGTTTTTCGCCCCTCCCATGGTCACGCACGTGGCGTTGGCGGCGTATATACTCTGCACCCTCAGTCGGAGCCGGCTGTTCATCTGGCTGGTCTCCGCCTGGGGCCCCTGCACACCAGCCACTCCACCGCTGGTGTTGCATGACATGCTACTTTGGTAAGTGTCCTTCGAGTCAGGTCCACTTTTGTTCACTTGCATGTCCCCGCACGTTTGTGTTTACACATATTTTTACCACTACTTCCAGGTCTTTTGCTTTTTTGTTGTTCCATTCACGATTTAGTTTCTCACAGTCACATTCACATTTAGGTCAGCCCACCTTATACACACAACAACCACTCTCACACCTATACTGCACTGTTTGGCCATCACTTACACATGCGGACACACTGGGTGTATAGATATCTCACCCAACCTACCACCCTATCCCACTCACACACCAACCGTTTCCCACATTCATAATTTCTAATTTCATACACCTTCCATCTCACAATACAAATTTTCATTTGATTTCAGATATCTCCAATTTGCAGCATCACATACCTGTATTCTGGCACATGGAAACCCTCATAGGCACCCCTACATCTTCCCAAGCTAGTTGTGCACCATTACGCCGCCTCAGCTCCCGTGACGTGGTCTATGCTCCCGATTCGCCGTGTCTTGCTTGCCCCCTACTGCGCCCACTACTGTGGCTGGTGAGTGCACTGGGTTAAATTTCTTAAATTTTAATTTACATTTTTCAATTTTAAACAGAGTATGGTTTACTTCAATTATTATATTTACAGGGATATGTCGCATCAGCTCCTGACGAGTGGAAATGAATCCACGAAACGCGTAGAGCTACATGATGCTACAGACACATTTATTATGGCCTATGATGTTATCCATATGAACCCAGCTATCTTTTGATCATTTACCATGTGATCATCTATACAGGTGCCGAGCATGCTGTGTTTGGCCTGTTTAGGCCATGTTGCTGTCGCATACTATCCATTTGATTGTTGTGAATTTATTTTATGCAGTTATGTTTTTTACACCTCTGTATTATCGTGCCCACATCTTGTACATATATGTAATAAACGTAATTTAACAATTTGATACCAATAAAATTCTATATTTATACCATTGCCTCTGCATTTCAACCGCTTCAATTCAAAGTCCCACCTTCCTTTTGATGCATCCAAATATAGGGATGGAGGCACGTATGTGTACCTCATTTAAAGTCCCACATTCCCCCTTGTTTTCTCGGGTTACCATTTTGTCTGGGAAATTGTCCGGCCAGGCCAGTGAAGCGTTTAGGGCCATCCCAGACAAGGATATTATGAACTATGGGCTGGTAAAAGAAGCACTTTTGGGCAGGTATGCCGTCACACCGGAGGCATACAGGAGGCGGTTCCGAGAGATGAGCAAGCGGACTGAAGACTCATATACCGAGTGGGCATGCCGCCTACACCGCACGGCATCCCACTGGGTCGCTGGATGCCAAGCAGTATCCGGGGAAGAGGTGCTGCAGCTGTTCCTGCTGGAGCACTTCTTTGACAAGCTGTCCCCGGAAGTCAGAGAGTGGGTCCGGGACCGAAAACCTTCCACCTTGTCTGAAGCAGCTCGCCTGGCGGACGAATACACAGATGCCCGCAAACTGGATAACCCTGTGGTCAAGACAACAGCTCGGGTGGATTATCGATCAGCGGCACCCCCTCCAGCTGGTGCCTACAAACCACAGTTGTACCGCCCTACAGCACCACCTCCAGTGGCCACTTATTCTCGGCAGCCCAGGTTCAACTCCCAGGACTACTCACAACCCCTCAGGTGTTTCGGGTGTAAACAGCTAGGGCACAAAAAGCCAGACTGTCCGTTGAATCCAGCCAGGCAGTCCCACTCGTGGAGAAAGCCAGCAGGGGGGAATCCTCGCACATCCATGCCTGCGGCTCACTGCATTGAGGAGGAAGAACGTTGGGGTGTCCTGCATGAGGCTGATTTAGTACAAGCAGCTAACCAGGACAACCAGCTGCAACAAAGGCAGACCGTCCGGGTTAATGGAAAGGTAGCCAATGGCCTACGTGATAATGGCGCCACCATGACCCTACTACGGAAGAACCTCATCCCAGAGAGCCAACACACCGGGGACACTGTAGTCATAAGGGTAGCGAGAGGCACCATTTTCCGGCTACCTGTTGCCCGTGTTCACCTGGATTGGGGGGTTGGTTCGGGACACGTGAATGTGGGGGTGATGAAGGATTTGCCAGCGGATGTACTACTGGGGAATGATTTGGCCCCCCTCATTTCTGCTTACGCCCCGATAGGCCCCGCTGAAGCCAACCCAGTGACTATCCGTGCCCAGATCCCCAACAGCATGATGGCATGAGCCCAGTCACCCTGTCTTCTCTCCAGCGGCTGAAAAGACTACAGGGAGAAGGGCCAGTCCAGGCCTCTCCCCAGCGGCGGGCGTGTTCTCCGAGAGAGGCAGAGGTTGGCTGGGTAAGTAATGATCTGTTTGGAACAATTTGTTTGGGGTACGGTGTGGATACCAGCATTAGAGGACTGGAACTACTGACTAACTTCAGAGTCAACCCGTCTGGGGTCTCCTCCTGTGTTAGTCTCCTGCCGAAAGGGGAGAAATGTGACAAACCTAGCCGGAAAAGAGGCTTTTGGAGGGGACTGAATGCCAGCCTCCTGCAAACCGATTATGGTCCCTGGCATTTGGGGGGACGGTGCTCTTTCTGAGCTGTATGCCTGGGGACCCTGGAGGTGGCGTTACTTTAGATTCAGGTCCATGTCCCCCAAGACACACAGACTCTGGGGACCCTGGATATGCCATTGTGATGGGAGTCACTAATAGGGGCACAAGGTGAATGAGAACCCCACTATGATCTGTGCTAGTCAGAGACTCAATGCTGTATATATGTGTATATAGAATGTGTGCTGTCTCATTGTGTTGTGTACTGTTTGCTGTGCTACTTTGGGGTGGGGCTCTATTCCAATGTTCCATTGTGTTTGTCTGCCTTGGATCACAGGAAGTGTATTTCTGTGAGGAAAGAGGGAGGGGGGATTCCTCCAGCAGCCCCCCTGTTAAGACTGTTTACTGATGGGAAGTTAAGCACACCTGACCTGTGTGTCCATTGTTATTGGACAGTTTAACCCGCCCTGTTTTCCAAGGGTGGGGGGGAAATGTTTTGAAGTGGGATCTGTATAACATGTGTTTTTTTGAATAAAGATTCATTCCTGCTTGGAACCTGAAGACAGAGCCGTGTCTCGTTTTTGGGGTGGATTTATTTGTATGGGTTCCTTGTTCGGTTGATTGGAGTGTTCGGTAGCTGCCTTTGTGTTTGGGTATGAAATGTCCTAAACGACTTTAACCCCTTTCATACTCGGGGTGTCGTTACACTTGTCTCCAGGACTTCTCCAGAGCCTCTCCCATCTGCTGGAATTCTCTACATCAATCTGTCCAGCTATCATCTACTCTGGCGATCCCTGAAAACTCATCTCTTCAAGGAAGCCTATTATGCCTCCAACTAACATCTGAACCTTTAACTTTTCCATCAGCTCATCCCCCACAGTTATATCCTTTTTGTACCACTTTGCCCTCCTATTAGATTGTAAGCTCTTATGAGCAGAGCCCTCTTATTGTAATATAACTGTACTGTTATAGATAGTAAACTGCTGCACAAACTGCTGCCTCTATATAAATCCTGTATAGTAATAATAATAATAAATAATAATATTCTGACCAATAGAATGAACACCCAAATGCCTGACGCTCCTAAATGGGTTTGCAAAAAGTGGCTTCAAGCTGCTTTTATCCTGACAGGATTAAAGGCATGCAGAGGAGCTGGGCAAATGCCCTGTGTGTATGAAGCTATAAAATGGAAGGATTCCCCCAACTTCAGCCTAAAATTTGTGAGACACCAGGCCAGAGACAATCTGGTCCTCTGAAAAAAGGCAAATCAGTTTGTTCAGAGATTGAATGTTGTCCCACAGTGACTGGATGTTGAGTTGTTAGGGTGGAAATGGACAAACATGACTGCCTCAAAAGAGGCTAGAACCCACCTCATGACTCTCATGCAAAAGTGATTTTGCATTGCCCTCTGCTGCTTCACCATCCAGCCCAGCTCAAGTGACGCACTTCTGCAACCAACGGAAGATCTTGCAGGCACTCTTACCTCACCGCACTCTCATGGTCACTGTCGCAACACCAGTGGCCCTTGAGCTGGAGCTGTACAAGAGGTCTCCCTCTACACGTCAGGCTCTACCACAAGGTATGTGACAGTCCCCAAGCAATGAATGAGAAGGGTGTGCAACAACAGAACTGTGCCAACAGGCCCAACAAACACAATGGTCAATGGACCCAACTCAAGGTGCTGCTACAAGAACCTTGCACCCGAAAGCTGCATCGGCAGAGGATTAGTCATCCACCTGTTAGAACTTTGAAAAAGTATGAACATGAGACCAGGTGGAGGCCTTACAAAGGTGTGCAACCAAGGACTTATGTCAGAATGCCCAGGAAACTTGTACCATCCTGGTGAAGTGATCATGTATTAGTCCTTTAGGATGTCATCTTTTAAACCTAGTTGTCTTATCCACCTAGCAATGGTTTCCCTTGTGAGGTCCTGAGGTTAGGTCAAACAGGGAGCCCAGCTTCCTGATAGAAGCTGTAGCTTTTAGGTACACTCAGATGGCTTTGACCATGTCCAGACAGTGAAGGTTAACCTCTCTTGGGTTCTTAGGAGGAAGGATTATGTCTTTGTTGAGGTGGAAGGCTGACACCATCTTAGGAAGAAAGGAGGGCCTTGGGTATGACTACTTTATCTTTGTGAATATTTAGCAATGGCTCCTTGTGAGAGAAAGCCGTTAACCTACAGACAAGTCTGACAGACGTGTTAGCCACCAAGTCCATCTTGCAGGATCATCTAGGGGGAGTTTCCTGATGGATTATGGAGGGCAGGGAGAACCAAATTAAGACCAAGTTCTGGTCAAGTCCCAGTTGTAGGAAGACCAGAATGTGAGGCATAGAGTAATCTCTGGGGTTAACATGTCTGTGGTCATACTGTACCAGGCAAGGATAACCGGGTACTATAGTAGGTCTTTCTGGAAGTGATTTTCCCTGCTTTTAGCAAGGTGGGAATAACAGAATCAGAAACCCATCTGTCCTTCAAAGACCTGGGCTTCAACAGCCACGTTGTTAAAGCCAGTGACTGAGAAGGAGGATGGAACAGGGGTCCCTGAGACAGCAGGTCTGGTCTGTTTGGAAAAGGCCAGGGGTCATCTTCTAGAAGACTGCGTGTGTCTGTGTACCAGGTTCTCCCTGGCCCGTGTGGTGTAATGTGAATCTCTTGTTTATGCTCTTTTTTCTTTGCGTGGAGTAGTTGAGGCAGAATTCGCACTAGTGGAAAGCCATAAAATTAGCCTGAGTCCACGGAATTATCAGAGCATTCGATGCCAGTGCTAGAGGATCTTTAGTCCTGGCTGACACAAAGGTAACTTGTTTTAGAACCTGGAGGCCAGGATATCCACGTTTGGAGTCCACAATTCCTGACAAAGGTTGAAAATGTGGGGGTGATTCTGCCTTCCAATTGTCCTCTCCTGTGATGTGAACAGCAGGGATCACTGGACAGTGTTTCTCTGTCCATGAGATGATCGGGCTAGCTTCTTACAAGGCTACATGACCCCTGGTAACAAGGCCGCAGCTGTGGAGTTGTCTGATTGAACCCTGATCAGTTTATCCTGAAGAACGGGGTCCAGTGGTACAGAGCCATTTTTATTGTTCTGAGCTCCAAGAGCTTGGGTGACCATGTTCCCTGACCTGTGAGAGATTTGAACACTCCTCCCGTACCTGATAGACGGCATCTATTGTTTTCACCTTCCAATGATATGGTAGAAACAAAGTCCCCATTGTCAAGGTTGTATAGAAATTTCTAATTACCTCTTTAATTGAACAGCTGCAAGCGCCACAATATTTGTATAATCACAAAATAAAGTTGAAAAGTGCCACGCTACATATAAGTGATATAAGATGACTATTATCAAAATTATACAAAGATAAGTGAAAAATTTGTACGATCATATAAAAGATCACACTATTTGGTGAATATACATAAAAACAAAAACAAAATAGTCCATATGTGACATCAGCAAAGAAATCTCAAGAGGTAGAATTCTAGGTATATTCACTTGCATGTTGATAGAAGGGAACCAAACCAATTCACAGAAATCACCCTAGTGTGTAAGCCATCACCAGTGAAGAGATGTAAATGCATTTATTAAATCGCATTGACTCATGTGCTATGAACACTAAGTCAGACAGTCATCAGGAAAATAAGCTCTCCCAGACATAATGTTGTATGACAGGTCCCCAATCCAATTCCACATCAAAGCAAGGTAAACTTCTTTCACTCTCAGTAGGTCAATCGATCATCATGAAAGTAAAAAAATCTCCACAAGGTGTAATACCATATAAAAATCTATTTATTAAAGAAATTGCATTTACATCAAGTAGAAAATGTACAGGCATATCTGCAAACAATCCAGTGTCTCTGTAATAAATGTGGTGGTTAGATATGCGTCAAACCCAACATGTTTCGTCTGAAAAGATATAATCTGGGGTATGAACGCCCCATCTTTCCCCGCGTATGTGTATAGGAAGTAATCAAAAGCTATTAACCACCTGTTTCCACAAAATCAGTTGCACTCTCTAACATGGAAGTGCCTCACAAGATGGCACACAGCGTGTGTATCACGCCTCAGTCTGGGTGCAAGCCCTGATCTCAACCGACCGAGTCTTGTTTCAGCCACGCGTATAGTTTTCTGATTACAGTGCAAGTGGGATAGAGAGGTTTGTCCGGATCCAAAACCCGGAAGTGATCGACATACATTCCCATCTCAAAAGAAGTGACACGTAGTGTCGAAATTGACCACCTTCCGCAACTGGGACACATATTAAGGTTATGCCATATATAAATTCCATAACAATTAGATTATATATGTATATGGCAATATTTTAAAGTAAAAAAAAAAAAATATATATATATATATATATATATATATATATATATATGTGTGTGGAGAACATTTCACATGAAATTGACCTACTGAATAAAAAATATAACTCTTAATTTAAAAAACTTATATTGTGAAAAATAAGGCCATATTTGCTTATGGACAATGGCCCACACATCACATACAATAAATGAATGGAGAGAAAAACAAAATGGGATTAAAATAAAAAATAAAAAATAAAAAAAGTTTGTAAAAAATAAAATCAAAGACATCCTCCTCCTATGGAATGGTGATCAGGAATCCCTGCATAATTTCATTTCAGGCTTCAATGGTAACGATAGGGGTATCTCTTTGAGTTATGAGGCAAGTAAGGAAAAACACTTCCTTGACCTGGAAATAGGAATTACTAACCAACAGTTTGTAATTAAAACATACTTCAAACCAACGGACTGCAATGGGTTTATACCCACTGACAGTTGTCACCACACGTCATGGTTAAGCTCAGTCCCACATAGCCAATTCTTTTGTTTACCTCGGAAATTGTACTGGCACCCAAAATTTCCATCAACAGGCACAGGTTCTGAAATATAGGTTTCTTGAATGTGTATCTCGATAGGGAAATAGAAAGAGTGAGCAATATGGACAGGAGTTCACTCCTGATAGATAAATCCCAACAACAGAAAAAATATAATTTTAAATGGTCTTTCTTTACATCCTTCTCAGTTCAGCACAAACAAATCAAAGCTATTATTAATAATAATAATTAATATTAATAGACATTGGGACATTCTCAGAAATGACCGCATATTAGGCTCTATGCTACCAGATAGGGCAAAAGTTGTTTACAGGGGAGCTCCCTCATTAAGAGGTAAGATTGCTGTTAGAAAAGTTTTAAATTTTTATTGTGTAACTATTAGAAAAACTATAACCCTGAGACTTTTCTTAAGATGACTTCTGAGCACATTGTTGTATTAACTTGCTATATTGTTTGCTTTAACTAACTCCATAGTAAGTTGTAGGATAATTAGGCTTAACCATATATGGTAGAACAAGACTATACAGGAAACACTAATTAGCGAAATAAAGTACCATTTTGTACCAGGCTCACTATCTGTGTTTCCTCAGCCAATAGAAGCGTTATGGCTATATTATTGTAGATATTAGGAGGGGGATGTACATCTCTTTGTGTGATTCTTACTGCATCTTTTGACTTGTAAGCATCATCCATTTGTGTGACACATCTGAAATAAATTGTCTGCTTTTCAATACATCTGGAGTTTGACTGATCACAAGAGAAGAGTAGTCCTAACAATTGCCCTAAATGTAATTGATCCCCCTAAGAGAACTACATTTTTTCGTAACATGCTAGGCTACTCCCCATGTCGCAAATGTAATGTATGTTGTCATAATTCATGTAAGAAATAGACTGTACCTTTTGAGTCTACTGTAACCAAACAGAAATACCAAATAAAACATTTTACTACATGTGCCACAAAAAAATATTGTTTACCTAATACCTTGTCCATGCGGGAAACAATATATGGGTAGAACCATACGTCCTTTCTCCATAAGTGAGTGAGTGGATGAGCATACTGCGAACATTAAAAAAAGTAAAACCAATCATAGTGTACCCAAACATTATCTGAGATGTCACAATAAGAAGCCTAGCGACACTTTTTTTCAAATCATAGACAAATACAATGGCTTGAAAAAGATATGATACCCCTTGAAATTTTCCACATTCTGTCAGGTTACAACCCAAGACGTAAATGTATTTTGCTGGATTTTTATTTAATAGACTAACACAAAGTGGCACATAATTGTGAAGTGGAAGGAAAATGATAAATGGTTTTCAATTTTTTTTTTTACAAATAAATATCTGGAAAGTTGTGGCGTGCATTTGTAATCAGCCCCCTTTACTCTGATACCGTAACTAAAATCCAGTAGAACCAATTGCCTTCAGAAGTCACCTAATTAGTAAATAAAGTCCACCTGTGTGTAATTTGATCTCAGTATAAATACAGCTGTTCTGTGAAGCCCTCAGAGGTTTGTTAGAGAATCTTATTGAACAAAGAGCACCATGAAGGCCGAGGAACACACCAGACAGGTCAGGTATAAAAACTTACCAAGACATGGCCGTCCACCTAAACTGACAGGCTGGGCAAGGAGAGCATTAATCAGAGAAGCAGCCAAGAGGTAACTCTGGAAGAGCTGCAGAGACCAACAACTCAGGTGGGAGAATGTGTCCACAGGACAACTATTAGTCGTGCACTCCACAAATTTGGCCTTTATGGAAGGATGGCAAAAAGAAAGCCATTGTTGAAAGAAAGCCATAAGAAAGTCTCTGTTTGCAGTTTGCGAGAAGCCATGTGGAGGACACAGCAAACACATGGAAGAAGGTGCTGTGGTCAGATGAGACCAAAATGTAACTTTTTGGCCTAAAAGCAAAACGCTATGTGGGGTGGAAAACTAACACTGCACATCACCCTGAATACACCATCCCCACCATGAAACATGGTAGTGGCAGCATCATGTTGTGGGTCCCATATCTATGGGCTGCAGTTCCTGTGTCCACCAGCGGATGTCTCTCAGCAGTCGGAGGCTGGTGGTTGGGAGAATTACCTGCTAGTGGCACTGTGCCCCCAGATCTTTAGGGTGCAGTTCTGGTGTCCACCAGTGGGTTTCTTTCGGCAGTCAGACATCACTGATGCTGATTCCAGGAGGTGTATTTAAACCTGGTGAATACTATTACACTTTGCCTTGGTATTTTCTTCTTGAGCCCCTCATGTGTGTTCCCATGTTCCTGAAGCCTGCATCCCGTCTCCTGTTCCTGGACTCTGACCCTGAAGCCTGATTCCTTCCTATGCCGCTCAGTTCGCCTCCTGGTTCCCTTTCCCTGTCCTGTCTTGTTCCCAGCTCCCCTCTGCTTAATCTCCCGTGCTTGACCCTGGCTCTGGTATGATTTGGTTATCCCATGCTCTGTACATACTGGATTTAGACTGTCGTTTGTATTGGGTTCACTGGTTGGGTTACACTATTTACTGTATTGGAAGTGCATTTTATTTTGTTGTTCACATTTCTGGTCACACCGGTCCCTGACACAGGGGGCTGAATACAAATGCACCCCACACTTTTCACATATTTATTTCTAAAAAATGTTGAAAACCATTTGTCAATTTCATTCCTCTTCACAATTATGTGCCACTTTGTGTTGGTCTATCACATAAAATCCCAATAAAATACATTTATGTTTGTGGAAAATTTGAATACTTTTTCAAGGCACTGTATCTGCCAACATGGAGGGGTGGATCAGAAGTGAGGGGTGTTTCTAGATCAGAAACTTTTTGGATTTATCAATTGAGGTCCTAATTTCTGCATGGTATGAATGTGGAGTGGGACATCAATTCCTTTATAAATACTTCCTGAAGTTGAATATTATCCCCTCTCTTTATAGTTTTTAAGGTACTTCATTGAGATACAATAGTAGTGACTTTTTGCAGTCTGAGTGGTGGGCAGCATTAGTGATTACTATTTAGTTTCTTATTCTTAGATTTTATTTTTAATTTTAATCTCATTTAGTTTTTTCTCTGTTCGTTTATCGTGTGTGATATGTGGGCCATTGTCCATAAGCAAATATGGCCTTATATTTTACAATATGAGGTTTTTTAAATTAAGAATTATATTTTTTTATTCAGTAGGTCAATTTCATGTGAAATGTTCTCCACATATTTTTTTTTTAATTTAAAATATTGTTATATACAGATATATTCTAATTGGTATGGAATTTATATAAGGCATAACCTTCTTAATATGTATCCCCAAGGCGGAAGGTAGTCAATTATGACGCTACATGTGACAAACCTCTCTATCTACTAATCAGAAGACTATACGCGTGGCTGAAACAATCCCCGGTCGGTTGAGATCGAGGCTTGGGACAGGGAATGCACCCAAACCGAAGCGTGACACACATGCCGTGCGCCATCTTGTGAGGCACTTCCGTGATAGAGAGTGCAATTGATTTTGTAGAAACAGGTGGTTAATAGCTTTTGATTACTTCCTATACATATACGCGGGGAAAGATGGGGCATTCATACCCCAGATGATATCTTTTCAGACGAAACATGTCGGGTTGATGCACATCTAACCACCGCTTTTATTACAGAGACACTGGATTGTTTGCAGATATGCCTGTACATTTTCTACTTGAAGTAAGTGCAATATTCTTTTGGCTTGAACCGCTTGTGGAGTGCAGAGTGGAAGGGATGACGTTGATGGTGATGAGGAGGATGGTTTATGAGGACAGCTTTACCCCAGATGCCTGCATACTTTGATGTGCCTCTTTTAATCATCAACCATGTGAGTTACTAAATGTTGTACCTTCATTAAATGTAACCATATTGCTACACTTAGAGGCGCCTCTCTTCTCTTTTATACTCAGACATCGCTTATATATCAAGTCAAAATTTATTTAAAACATTTTGCTTGTCTTCCAAAATCTCTCAAACCAAGGTTTTACTGTACTTCACTACAGGTTGACACCCAGGTTGCTACCTTTTTTTTTTTGCAGGTACACTTACCCAATTTCAAGACCTTATTCCATGAGTAACCCACAGGGGTATACTGATATCAATGACGAAAAACAGGTGCAGTTGGAACTGCGGCAAAAGCTTAGGCAAACCACTCAGTGATGATACTTGCACTGTAACAGGATTCTAGCTCTATTTCAGACAAGCAGTTCACATTCATATACTTCAGGCTTTCGGTTTAGTAATCACCTTAGAAAAATTCACTCTCCAATCTTCTCTTCATCTAGAATACTTGGGCCTCATTATGGATACATCACATGCAAAAGTCTTCCAGAGAACTGGTCACTCAGATCTCACACCCTCAAACTTGCTCCCCCTCTCGACCTCCCTATGTTTCTATAAAACCTTGACTATTATCAAAATTGTACAAATAAAGATAAGTGAAAAATTTGTACGATCATATAAAAGATCACACTATTTGGTGAATATACATAAAAACAAGGACAAAACAAAATAGTCCATATGTGACATCAGCAAAGACATCTCAAGAGGTAGAATTCTAGGTATATTCACTTAAATGTTGATAGAAGGAGACCAAATTAATTCACAGAAATCACCCTAGTGTGTAAGCCGTCACTAGTGAAGAGATGTACTGTAAATGCGCTTATCAGATCGCATGGACTCATGTGCTCTGAACACTGAGTCAGACAGGCATCAGGATAATAAGCTTAATAATAGACTTATCGTTGTATGGCAGGTCCCCAATCCGATTCTACATCAAAACAAGGTAAATTTCCTTCACTCTCAGTAGGTCAATCGATCATCATGAAAGTAAAAAAAAACATTTAAAAATCTATTTATTAAAAGAATATTGCTACACTTAGAAGCGCCTCTCTTGTCTTTTATACTTTGTAGCTCCTGATGGATTTTGCTTCTAATCCCCTTGTGGAGGCTTCCATTTGTGGATGGACATTTTATGGGTACACAACCTGGTCACATTGTTATAATCTTTTTATATGGACTATAAACTGAAGAACCTATGAATAAATGGTTGTGGAACGAATCATTTCAGTTTCCATTATTTCTTATAGGGAAATTCGCATTGATATACATGTGCTTTGGATCAAAAACATGTTTCTGGAACGATTTATGCTCGCAATCCAAGGTTTTACTGTACTTCTGACAATAGGATGGGAGGAGGTGCCTAAGTACCTTATAAAAGGCTCTAGGTGGAAGTGGTAGTAAACTGAGCAACCTGTGTATGATGACCTAATCATTTACTTGAGACTAAAGGCTGGTATACACGGGCAGAATATCGATCGGTTCAACAGAACCAACATTCGGCCAATGCCCAGCTTCTGTCGAACGGGCATGCTGAAAAAACAGCAGCTGGCCATTATCCAATTGTGTTCTGGTGAGGGTGCAGTCGCCCTTGTCAGAATACAATAGTTGAGTGTGGAGATGGCTGTACTAACATCGCATAGTTCGTTTTTTTTTCGTTCAGCCTGCTGAGTTGTACAAAAAAACCTACTACCGGTTTGTACCAGGCTTCAGGTCTGAATGGTGGTGATGCACATTTTCTAACTGCTAAAATAGGTGCATTTCTTATTAAAGGTGAATTTAGCCTTTAATACTGTTTAAGTGAATGTTTTTCAAATTTCTGGTTTCCAGATAGTTTTAACAGAGAATACTACTCAGAATAAACATAAGTATGAAGCTGGTAACTGAAATATTGTCTCATACTTGCTAAGGGGCTACAGTAACAGCCCAATAAACAGGGTGACCTGTCTTACCTGTCCATGTTGCTGGTCCAGGCTTTGCCCATCATGGTGGGTATACCTCCAAAAGGGTCTTCAGGGTCTGGGTTCCATAGGGGTGGACCATGGCCCCAGACCTGTATAGCACTCTGAGGCTACACTACACCCATTGCACCATAAGTCAAGGTGAGCACCCAAGCAGGACCAAGTGCCTGAAGCAACATTACAGGTTGTCCCCATGATGTGGGCTCTGGGTGTGGCTCCCAAGCTTTTACTGTCATAAAAGTCAGTAAATAGCTGATTTAAAAAAACAAACGAAAACTAGTTAAGCTAAAGGTCACCAATCGCGTTACAATCTGGCCATACAATCAACTTTTTATTTACCACCTGTATGTAATATGAGGACCTATTTAATATATACAATCAATTTGTATCCAATAAGGCAGGAGCTTGTACTGTATAGCTCTTGGTAACTTCAAAGAAGATTGTACAGTGACCCTAAAAATGATTTCTCCATAAGGGAGAAGAGGTCCATTACATTGAGACGCTAGCGAAAAAAAACTAAGGACTTACAAAGTGGGGTAGGGTTAATGTGGGGGAATCACCCAGGGGTTGTGTTCCTAAAAGCTTTGCCAGTGTCTTATCATCTGAAGGTACCAGCCTATAACCCAGGGTCTATTAATATTAAGCCTGTGTCCTGTACATTACATTTTTTTGCAGACCTGAGCAGAGTTTAACTTTAAAATAAAACTATATATATATATATATATATATATATATATATATATATATATATATATATATAAACAAACAATATATAGTAAAAAAAAAATGTAAAAAAAGGGGAGAAAGAACATCATTTAATAAATTAGATAGATGAGACAGATCACCGGCTCACCCCTGGTGGGGGATCCTGGAGTCAAAGCACTCCCGTGATAGTGTTCCCTAATGTCCTGACGAAACTCACGTGATGTGAGTGAAATGCATCGATGTCACAGCGTCATACCTGGTTTGTCTCATTCAAACGGCATTTACCATCAGCTGTCCCATTTGGCAAACATCCATAACGCACAGCCTGCAATTCGGGTTAGAGGCCTTTCCAGGTGATGTCAGTCATACATATGTTGACTCCCGCAATTGCCTCACAGCTTTACAGCCATTTAGGAATTCCTGTGGAAATCACGGAAGTTTATCTAGCAGCGGGACTGCTCTCACTGTGAACCACCTGTCACTGAGGGCAGAGCGTCAGCATCAGATCGGGTGAGATTGTTCTTGGGATGCCGTTCCCCATCTCTCATGCTGTCATTTTTCTGTTGTCATCACCGCGTGGATGTATTCATATCCGTGATTAACAGGCCACAGTGACTAAACACACATTCCTTCTCATCTCCTTGGCTGTTATCTCTATATGGTAATTGGAACATTCCTCCCACCTTCAGTCTGTGCTCGCTTGCACTCTACAATACAGCTTTGAGTCCTCAGCAATTGCCGGCGTTTTATCGATATGTGCCCGCCGTTGAAAAGTGCCCACGCATGCGCAGAACGGAAGGGCACTCCAGCTGAGTTGCTGATAAGCTGGAGTGACATCACCATGGCGCATGTGCACATCATAGGATGGTTTTTTTGACGGGCGATATTTCACAGGGACAATTGAAAGCTATGCAAAGAGCGGAGGGACACTGTAGATATCACATTGTGCCTTGCTGTAATCCCTCGGTGCAACAGCGAGGCACAATATGACAAATATGGTGTCCCTCTGATGTTGGCATTAAATTGTGACCAAGAAATGGTATCTCCCGTCGAAAAAAGACCGCTACGAAGTGCGCATGCGCTATGGGACATCAGCCCAGGTGATGGGCAACAGTGCCCATCCGTTCTGTGCATGCGCGGGCACTTTTCGACGGCGGGCACATCTCGACAGAACACCGGTTGCAGCTTAATTATATTGACTGTTTTTTTTTCAGTGGTATAACAAGGTTTTTGACAGTTTTACAACCAATCCAATATAAGCCACGACTGTTTATTTGAAGTGCTTGATTATCAACTTTCAGATGCTTCAGCAGCCAGCTGTATGTCTGCCAGTGAGTAATAATTGAGAGGGTCCAGTCTTTTAACTCATTTTTCTTGACAACATTGTCAAAGGTTTTTATTATGGTGTGGTGGAGGTTTGACCTGATAGGTTGATGAATTTTTGTACTAATAAAGTTACGTATTTGATATTTACACCGCTGTGTGTTTCCCTTTGGAATCCCTTCACTTCGGTATCTTTCACCTTAGTTAACCTTTCCCAGGATACAGTAAGGGAGGCTTATAACCCCTGCAAGGTTTGCCATCTGTATCCCATTGCAGATATTTACCATCAATTCCTGTCCCACAGTGAAAATCCCATTGTAAGATTTCCCCTCTATTACTGTTCTGGGGACAACCCAAAATGTGAGATTTTCTTTTACTTTCAATAATGGTAAATATGACAATTATCTCCCTAATGGGGGTGCAGAGAGCAAAAAAAAAAAAAACCAGACAGGTGTTCTAATCCATCTCCACGCTGTCCAAAACTAAAAAAAATAACTTTTGCCTTTAGTTACACAAAAAGTTCATATGGGTACAGTGTTGCATGACTGAGCAATTGTCATTCAAAATGTGAGAGCAGTGAAAGCTTAAAATTGGTCTGGTTAGGAAGGGGGTTTAAGTGCCCAGTGGACAAGTGGTTAAACACAGCCCCATGTAATCCAAAGCTGACTTTTGAAGAGAAGACAAAACTACTTGTGCGTTATCCGGAAAAACTATGATTCTAAATTATGTGTATCCATTTGCTCTTCAGGAAGTCATGCAGTTGATGAACCCAACCAGTTTGTATTCATGACCTGCTTCCATATTGCCAGTCAGCATGCACATATTTAGGAGCATGGGTTGCCAGAAATGATGAGATTGGCTCCTTTAGCTTGCTAAATGACAGGATCCTTGTTAATGTTTTTTAAACCAATGTATAAATTATAAATGTCTCCATAACCAGGGTAAAAAGTCAAAGCGAATCAGCCAAGCTTATCTAGTGACTGCTCAATATTACTACTTGTTAAGCTCAAACTATAGCTCTTGAGGTTTCCAATCTGAGAGGGCTGCCTGAACTGTGATTAGACAGTTATGCTGGTAAAAAAAACAATCAGTATATGTGCCTTTTTATCAAGTGTTTACCATGTGTAAGCATCCAAGATCCTATCATCTTGTCCTATATCCAATTATCTGGATCTGTACAATTTGACAACCACAAATACATAATAATAAAAAAACTCAGACAGCTTAGAATTTAAAAATTTATCATCACTTTAGTTAAGGTTTGAAAAGTTATCGTTGACTTTCAAGCAGCAGAAATTGATATAACTGAAAAAAAAAATGGTCCCATTGAATCTGAGCCCATATATAAAAGCCCTTGATTTCACAACAGTTCACACACCTCTTATAACTCCTGTGGTCATATTTTGTCACAGTGTAATGCTTCTGGGCTTTAAGCAGCTTTGAGGTTTCACTATATCTACAATACCAGCTCACACAAATGCAAGGTAAGCACAGCACAGTACTTGCAGTTGACAACACCGTATTCAAAGTCATACATACAAGAATAAAAAATTCAATGACATACAAACATGGTCTACCAATACATCACATATGGATTAGTCTGTGTGACTATTACCTCCCAAAACTAGTTGTAAAGAAAGTTAACAAGTGATTTACATTGATAAAAGGCCAACATTTAAAAAAAGGGAATAATATTTAACATTTGCAGCACATGGGTATTATTCAGTGCATGTGTACAGTTCTTTTCTTCCCAAGCCCATTGGTATGAGGTATATATTTATATATGTATTTGTATTTTTTGTTAAAATGTTGAATAAAAAAAAAAAGCAAACTTTACAAAAATTATGTATTCATCAAGTCCCAGGTCGTTAAAGATTAAGTAAATTCCAACCTTTGTTTTTATTTGGTTTATAAATATGAAAAAGTGTCATGTAATCGAGATATTTTAAGATAACAGGAATATTTTGTTGCGTAGCACCATTTTCAAAAGGTTTGTACAATCAGCATACATGAATACACATAGCTTATCCTTCTTTACTGTTTTTGCCTCTTTTAACTCCTTTTTTTGGTGTGGGTGGAACATTCTGACAGCAGTCACATATCCAGGGACCTTTAAAATGAAAAACAAGAATGTTACTTTATTTTTAAAACAAATCAAAAGCAGTGTGTATATAGAATACAACTATATACACATAATCATAATAAAAAAACCTGACACTGTCACCAGCTCTCTGCTCAGGAAGCACTGAGAACCAAGTGATCAGCGGCGTTTGATCGCTTGGTTCTCAGTCTAATACCCCTTTCACACAGGTATTTTTCAGGCATTTTAGCGGTAGAAATAGCCTCTAAATATCTCCTGAAAACCGCCTCCTATTCATTTCAGTGTCTTTTCACACTGGGGCGGTGCGCTTTCGGGACGTTAGGAAAAGTCCTGCAAGCAGCATGTTTGGGGTGGTTTGGGAGCGCTGTATTTACGCCTGCCCATTGAAATTAATGGACAGCGCTTTGGATGTGCCACAACACGGGAGCTTTTAACCCCTTCTTTGGGGTTAAAAGCGCCCCGAAAGCACTGATTAAACAGCGGTAAAGCGCCGCTAAAACTAGCGCTTTAGCGATAACGCGGCCCCAGTGTCAAAGGGGTCTTAGTGCCGGCAGGATTACTGATGCAGCATCAAACCGATGCTGTATCCATCTAGGTAAGTAGGACTAAAAGTAGAAAAAAAACCCCAAAAGAACACAAAAAAAAAAAAAACAATTTCCAAACTTAAACATAGCTAAAGTCATTTAATACTTTAGTCCCTAAAGCTTCCTAAAAGACCATGCATTTTTTTAAAATTGTGAACCCTTTATCACACACCATGCCTCCATGTAATGACCCCTAAACAGTAGGCACCCTAGACTAAGGATTGCAGCCTATGCGGAGTTGGAGGCTCCTCCATACTCACTACAAAGCATGGTGTTCTGCATACATGTGGCCACAGACCTACCAGAAAGGGATGGCAAAGGTTTAATTGAGAAAACAAAATCAGTATGCTGGCAGCCCACTGGAGATTAGGACAAAGCCACTTGACCCACAAGTACCCTGTGGCCCCCAGCAGGGGCCCACTGATATGAGGAGTTTAGTTGGAACTATAGTTGGCATGGGGAGGGTGAGGGGGGAGTAGTCAGGCTCGTGTTTTAGGCCCCATTCACACTTTGACGCGACTTGAAGCAATGCCTGGAATCCAGTTATGTCGGCACCCCCGCCACCAGTGCCTGCCGTCACCATTGCCTGTAAGAAAAACTGGCAGTGAAACCTTGCGGCTTTACAGCCGGGTCCCTACTGCGCATGCAGGAAGCGCGCTGCCCTTTGTGAATGGCCCAGCAGCAGGGGAAGGAGGAGAGGGGTCGAACTCCTGGGGAACCTCACCGCAGCCAGGTCTACCAGAAGTGGGGATGGGTACCTGTCAATACCAAAAAGGTGCCCAATGTGGCACCAGAAGGGGGAGGGGGGAGCAGATAACCAGAGCTTCTCCTTTTGGGTGGAGCTCCACTTTAAGATAACAGATGTAAGGTGAAATTCTCATATATACACATAGAACATTTGCGCTACCAGATGCAGTGGGTATAGAAAACAAACACCCCCCCCTTTAAAATAATCACATTTTGTTGTTTTAAAGCCTGGAATGAAGACAAAGACGGACACAGTTTTTGTTTTATCCAGCTGTAATTACTCAGTGCAACTTATTACATTCCAAGCGAAATAACAGCAACATGTCAGAAAAAAATAAAAACAATTCAAAAACAGAATGACTGGTTTGGAAAAAAAGATCACCCCCGTGTGTTAGTATTTTGTTGAACCACCTTTTGCTTTAATTACAGCCTATAGTCTGTTGGGATATGTCTCTACCAACTTTGCACATCTAGACTTTGCAATATTTGCCCACTCTTTGCAGAACTGCTCAAGTTAAGTTAAATTTGAGGGTGACTATTTGTGGACTGCAGTCAAGTCATTCCACAGATTTTCAATGGGGTTTAAATCTGGGCTCTGTCTAGGTCATGCAAGGACATTTTCCCTTTTCTCGTTCAACCACTGTGTGGTCATTTTTGCAGTGTGCTTTGGGTCATTGTCATGTTGGAAGGTAAACCACCTTCCCATTGACAACTGTCTGGCAGAGGGCAGCAGATATTCCTCAAGAATTTGACGGTATTTTGACCCATCCATTTTTTCCTTCTCTCCTGACAAGTGCTCCAGTCCCTGCTGCAGAGAAAATTAACAGCATATTACCACCTCCATGCTTTACTGTAGAAAAGGTGTTATTTGGATGGTGAACTGCATTGGATTTCCACCAGACATATTGTTTGGTGCTGAGGCCAAAAATTTAATTTTAGTCTCATCTGACCAGACATGGTCCATGTGGCCTCGGAATCTTCAAGGTGCGTTTTGGCAAAGCTCAGTCGCAACTGCATGTGACCTTTGAGTGGCTTTTTTCTTGCAACCCTCCCATATAAGCCACATTTGTGGATAATTTGTGATATTGTTGTCACCTGCACACAATGACCACTCTTAGTCAAAGTCCTGTAACCGCTTCAGAGTTGCTGTAGGCCTCCTGGAAGCCTCTGACCAGTTTCTTCCTGGCTCTTTCATACAGTTTGAAGCGACGTCCTGATCTTGGAATAACTTCCACTTCCTAATAGATTTCATTGTGCTTCTAGGCATTGATAAAGCTTTGACATTTTTTGTATCCATCTCCTGACTTGTGCCCATCTACAGCTTTATCCCAGAGATCTTTTAAAAGTGCCTTAGTTAGTTGATTGCTTCAGTTGCACTACCAGGGACTGAAATGCGCCAGGAAAGCTCTTTTCATGCTGAGCTAATCAAAATGAACCCAGCTGATCAGTTGAAAGTCAAATGGCTTTGTGGGTCATTAAGAAGGTGATCAGCTACACTTTATTGAGTTTACAAGTCATTTTTAGGAGGGGGTGATCCGGTTTTTGAAGTTTTTTTTTTTCTGACACGTTGGCGTTTTATATCTTTCACTTTGATGAGTTTCCTAATGGGTTCAAAAGATGGTTTCTGCAGGGCAGAGAGCCAAACTGAAATCCCAAAGAAGCGAAGGGTTTGAAAAGCTGGTGTTTACACAAGGCAAAAAACGATTTCTATGTAGGTAGTACATTTTTCCTGAATTGGCTTTTCTGGCTCTGAGTAAGTTGGGACTGAGTCAGAGACCCTGTTCTTCATGACCTGGGTTTCCTAGATGTTTGAGTACAACAGTGTACCAGGCTCTTTTTAGCCAGTGCAATGAGTCATTGATGTATTCTCCCCTATGTTGCAGAGCAGTCCAGGAACAATCTGCACTGGAGAAAAGGCATAAATTAACTTGAATGGAGGTCAGGGGATTACCAGGGCAACCAATCCTAATACTAGATCATTGGCACTGGCCACAAAAAAAGGGGCAACTTGTTGAACCCAGAGACCATGATGTCCACATCTGGAGTTCCACATTTCTGAAATAGTAGATTGAAAATGTTGGGATATATGTACCATTCCACCTAGTCAAGGTGGGGACAACTGAGGAAATCTGCCTGCCAGAATAGTAGAGGTTGCTTGACAGTGGTTCTCAAACCATTAAGAGAATGAGGTTGCCTGACTCCTAGTACTCCCTAATTTCCGATCTGACTGCACCCTGATCGGGTGTCCCTGAAGAAGGGGAATTGAGTGACGCCTACTAGTACTTTTGCTCCAAGTTCCAGGATGTTGATGGGAAGCTTTGTTTTCATTGGGGACCAGGTTCCTTCTACCACGAGAGATTGGAATACTCCTCCCCAGCCTGTGAAGCCGACATATGTTACTACCCTTCATTAGTATGGCAGAAATTAGTTCCTCTGAAGAAGTGACGTGACGATATGCATTAGGATTGGAGCACGGGACATTGCCACAGACAAACAACAGGAGACGAGCTCGGCGCTCGTAGTTACTACACACTGCAGCATTGTTTTAAATGTAAGTTGATTGGACTTGTTTTATTAAATAAATATACCTTTTATATGGGATCACGCTATGTGCGTCTCTTTCCCCCTCACACTGTACATCACTACTCTACCTGACGAACACTGAGGAGAGGCGCACGGGGACATATTCCAGTTTCCAGGCACGGGGACAGATTCCAGATTGGTGACACTCCTGGAGGCATACGAGCTCGGCGCTCGTGGATTGATGCCCACACTCACTTCATGAAAGTAAGTGCAACCTCCCCCTGTGTGTGTCTTGCCCCCCCTCCACTGTGGTCGTTGCAGAGTTATTTTACATGCTGTATACTTTTTATATTTTATATTTCGCTTGGCATGTTCATCATTGTCACTGCCTGTATACACGGAACGTCTACACCTGCGGGTCATTTGCAACACAGGCTGTACACCTTACAGCTGTAAGGCAAGCGGCTTGCAAACACGGAGGTGTCCTAACTGAAGATCCCCCTCCCTTCACGATTGGACTTGTTTTGTGTTTCTCATCACGTGTTTTTGCTTTTTGGACTGGATGATAGTACTAATATTCATGTTTGTCCTAGGGATTTGTCACTTGTAGTTCACCAGGATCTGGCACGTTTTTGCTAATGGGGCACTAGCCCACATATATTTTTCTTGCATTATATATATATATATATTTTTTTCCTTCATTGTGTCATTATTCACCTTATTTGTGTTAGTATATGCATTTTTGTTTTGCTATATTCAAGCAGTCACTGTTTCATGATTACCTCTATATATTAGGCTTTGTCTGCCCGCAACATGTCATGTTGATCAGCCACGTTGCACTGCACTGCATCCCCACCATGTTCTTTTAGCATGTAGGATCTATTCATGCATTGGCCTGTTTCTGCTTTTTTAGTTCACCTTGCCACTTTAGTCATCTTTGTAGCTTCCCTCCGCCCCCCCCTTCATCACAGCGCAACTACCATCTTCCCCCACTTTTGTCCCATTTGTCCTGCCTTGGATCAGTACTTAGGTGTTGCAGCAGTGTCCTTTTAGCATAGCCCCCCCCCCCCCCCCCGGACAGCGCAGGAGTTTCCACTTTTACATAGAATTACTTTCCACACATCCAAGGCTGGATTGAAAATCCATCAAGCTAGGGAGCGCCTTGCTTGACTGGAGAGAAACAAAGGAAGAGCAAGAGTAATAGCACGTTTGTTCAGGCCAACAGAATGTTGTGTTGTAGAACCCTTGAGTGGAACTGAGTGAAAGGAATAGCCTTGAATGAGGCTTCCATAAAAAGGTACAGGACCCTCATGGAGAATCTCACTGTGGCATGGCTGATCTTAAAAAGGTCTAAGCATGGGATTGTAGGGAGGAAAGTTTGTTTGTTGGAAGGAAATTTTTTGTCTGGGACGTGTCTAGAACGGGGACTTCGTATTGTAGATGGATAGACTGGAGGGAAGACTTCTGAAAGTTGTATAGTCTTTTGGGCATTTGCAGATAGATTTGAGGGGGGAAGCCTTCAGAAAGTGGTCATCTAATTACCCCATGACCTGAATGCCCCAAGTTTTTTAAAGGGCAAGCATGGGTGCACACACCTTTCTGAATACTCTGGGGGCAGAGGATAGGCCGAATGGCAGTGAAACAAATTGAAAGCGTTTGTCTCCTACTGTGAAGCGTAGAAATAACTGATGAAGTGGGTAAATGTTCACTGCAGATCTCATGCAAACTTTTGGAACACAAATGTACTTGTTAAAAAAAAAAAAAAAAAAAAAAAGGGGATTTTAGGTCCAGAATAGGACCAAAAAAAAGAGACCTTATTGTATTGGACTTTACTTGTACCAGAGAGGAAGGTCCACACATTTATATAAAATCGGCAATGTTTATTACAAAAAATAGATTGTTAAAAACACATTTAGAAAAACATGAAAATATGCTCTAGTTGGACAATATTAGCCATATAATAGGACACAAAAATAAGTCTTTGCAAAATGTTCCAAGAAGTTGACACGTTTCACAGGACCTAATTTTCTTGGCGGCAAAAAAAAATTGGCATATTGCCCTATAAGCGTGGCACAAGTATGGTGGAATAGTGTGCAGTGCAAACAGAATATTTCGGACAATACAGCAAAGTTAGGCATATGATAATACACATACAACCTTAGTTGCGAGCTAACTGGGAGAATAAATAGGTCTGGTATACAAAGAGGTTATATCATATTCCAATATTTTTGCCTCCACCAGGACCAAGCAGCCTGCATTTGTAAAGTGTCACTGAGAAATTAATCAAAAGAAACACAGCCATTACTCCCACCATATATTCATTAATTGATATAATAATCCAATGCACACAGAGACCATATGACAGTCCATCAGACAAGTATCCAGCACTTGCGCCCCACCATATTTATTGTTCCAGTTGGCTTACAACTAAGGTTGTATGTGTATTGTCATACACAACTTTGCCATATCATCCAATATATTTGTTTTCCACCGCACACTATACCACCATCCTCATGCCACGCTCATAGGGCGATATGTCAATTTTCTTTGCTGCCAGAACAATGAGGTCCTGAGGAAGCGGTTAGATGTGAAATGCGTCAACCTCTTGGGACATTTAGCAAAGACGAGCATATTTTCATGATTTGATGAATGTTTAACAATTTTTTATTTTTTTTGTAATAAACATTGCGATTTTTTAATACCTAAATGTTTGGCCGTTCCTCTCTGGTACCAGTAAAGTCCAATACAATAAGATCCCTTTTTTGGTAATGTTCGCAAATGGATGGGGTACCCCTTTTAATAGCCTTTCTCTTCCTTTAGGTCCAGAATAGGATGAATATCCCCATTTGGTTTTATTACTCTGAACAAGTTTGAAAACAAACCTTTAAAAATCTGTCCTTTTAAAGCAGTGGTTCTCAACTCCTGTCCTCAGGACCCACTAACAGGCTAGGTTTGCAAGAAAACTGAAATACATCACAGGTGAGATCATTTGCTGTTCAGTGATTGCAGAAATCTAGTCTGCATCTCCCCAATAGTAATACTTAAATCTCGCCTGTTAGTGAGTCCTGAGGACAGGAGTTGAGAACCACTGCTCTAGAGGAACTGGAACAACCACTCCCTGGGACAAAAGATGATTCTGGGTGGTCTGCAAATCTGGCTGTCTGGACAGATGTTGGCTGGTTTGAGAGAAGAAAACAATGAGGGGGGCAGAGTTTGAAACAATTTTGTACCCCATTGAAACTGATTGAACCCAAAGCCCCCCCATTAAGAGTGAGGAAACCTTCATTGTGAAAAAAAGCTTTGGGGTAGACTTGGTGGTTTTGGTTTCCAAGTCTTACACTGAAAGGAAGGGCTGATGTTTGGCTTTGAAGATGAAACCTGGCGAGAGTGATAGGGCGTGAGGAGGTATTTGAGTCTTCTGCTGTCAAAAAGACTTGTCCTCGTGTGACCTCCTTTATGAGTTTGTCAAATGCATCACCAAAGATACGTCTTTATCCAAAAGACATACAAGTATGGCGTCTCTGTGCATAAGGACAAAAATGAGAGCCATTCAGAGAAAAAGGTGGAAGGCAAGGTTTGTAGGTGTTCCGCGAGAACTGGTTCTGAAATGCAAGAGGCTACTGCTTGTTCATTACCCTAGTCCAATTAACTTCAGTTTGACAAACAAACTACAGAAACAGCAGGTTGCAGAGCTAGACATCTATGAGCAGAAGAGTCACTATTTAGTGAATTCTTTTACCACTGGATATAGCTCAGCAATGAATCTCAGAGGAGTGAAAGTCTTTTTTCAGGCATACCCCAATCATTATAAATTGCCCAGAATGTTCATAAATGTGAAAGGTCTTTTGAAACTGTGGAGGTCTCTTAGTACCTAGAAGGTAGGGGCAAGAGGCAGAAGAATTAAGTGCAAATATGCTGAGGCTTTTGCACACAGCAAAAGTGGGCATATCTACTTTGGGAAGCATTTTGCATGAAGCCAGTGTCAGGTATATAGGAGATTGGGGGTGAAAAATCTTCCACCGCTTCCTGTAGCACTGTCCCGTGTTTTCTTCGTTCTCCTCCGTTTCTACTGCTTCCAGAACTGGTAGATTTACTGATGAGGGTAGAGAAAGAGGGGACGGAAAAGCCTGGCGCTTTTGATGTCTAAACAGTGATGGTTTTATTAAAGCTGTTAGCTGTCTGAGACAGCTAACAGAGAAATCAGCATTTGTCAGATAGGCTGCTTGTTGCGTTTCAGATATAGCTAGAATCAGATGCAGCGACCAAAGTTAAAATAGGGTCTGGCTCTGGTGCAAGGGAACATCATCTCTCTTAGCAGTTCGAGTAATCCTTCAGCACAGAGAGTGTTACTGCAGTTCCTTTTGTGTGGCTACTATCGCTTAGTGTGTTCCCCTGTGGGGTATCCACTAAGTAGGGTGCAGAAATGGGGTAAGCGTGTCTGTAGAAAGCAACACAGAAATCCAGGCGTAAACCATCCTGTAGCGAAGTCCTGGTGGCAAAAGGGTGAGAGGCAGTGCTACGGGCAGAAGTGGTGGTAAAAGTACGACCTGTGATGTGATTTAACACCTAATTATCCACCTGAGACCAAGTTGTGAAGGGGGGGACATTTACTGCCAAGTTTGAAAGCTGAAATACTTCATAAGTGAATACCAAACACATTCCCTGCTTGTCTCACATCACACTTCAGTAAAACGGGCTCATGATTTCCAAAAACTGTGAAGTTACCATTAACATTTCCATGTATCCTGTGCATGCTACAAAGTTTGCTTACATAATTGTCAGGTAATGTGTTTTGTATGACTTTGCACTCATCAGCAAACATACCTGATGGAAGAACACCAAGTCCGACACAAAAAGTATGATAGCCACGGTCACAGTGGTCACAGAACATCATATCCTCTTCATGGTGAGCTTGGCTACATATGATACATGTTTTGCACTCCATACATTGCCATGGGTATTTTTTTATTACTGCAACCAATTCTGGTGCCATATCCAAGCATGAAGGATGACCTAATGAGATAGAAATATACAGAAAAACATCAACCATTATTCTCACTGCTGTCAAAGTAGTAATCGGTAGCCATATTACATGCAAAAAAAAAAGGTTTTAACCTGTTTACCACTGCACATTATGGGTTTTCTAACAGAGAGCACAGCAGAATCTGCTTGTTTTCAGACTCCCTCTAATTGAAGCTACCTATTGCCTCCTCTGCAGTGAGGGGGGGAATTACTATGGTGACTCATTCAACTGTGTGTACAAATTTCTGCTTAGGCTATTGATTTGTTAAATTTTTTTTTATTATTTAATAAAGCATGTACCTAGAGCTCCACATACTGGGTGAATATTGAAATGTAAAATATTTAGGTTTACCCGACCGATTAGAAAAAAAGTTTATTAGTTCCCTAGAAAAAAAAAACAAAAAAACAAAAACAGACTACAAAAATTTGCTGTTCTCTAGGATTGGGAATTCTACAAAATCAGTGCAAGGGCATTCCATACCATCCTTTAAAAAGTACTCACCAGAGTGATAAGCTAAGGATATTCAGCCATCTATTTTACTAGATAACATCTGTCTACCATTAAACTAAATACATAACATATAAGTCCTCTTTACAATGGGCGCTAGCACCCACACTACATGCAGGAGATGTTTGTTATGGTGTCTGCATCAGTCTCCAGCTGCGTGAATGCAACCTATAGTAGTGGGTGAAGAGAGAGCAACTGCACAAACAACTGCATGTGAAAATATATATATATTTTTTTTTAAGGGTCATTGGAACTGGGCAGTTCGGCAGCACTTAAAGCGAAGCTCCACCTAAAAAGGGAAAGCTCTGCTTATTTGCCAGCATACACCCCCCCCCCCCCGCTGCCACATTTGGCACCTTTCGAGGGGAGTGGGTACCTGGTTTCGACAGGTACCCACTCCCAATTCCGGCTGACTTCGCCATGGCAAACTCATCTGGAAGTTCAGCCCCCCACCCCTGCCCATTCACAAAGCGCCGCGAGGCTTCAATGCAGGTTTCCCTTAGCCGAGATGGCGGTGGTGGCAGCAGCACCCGAGAGCCGACTGAAAAATTGGCTTGGGTGAAGACACCGCTAGATTCTTGGACAGGCAAGTGTCCTTATATTAAAAGTCAGCAGCTACAGTATTTAATGTTTTCTGAAGGAGCCTGGAGCTCCGCTTTAACAAAATGGGGACTACCCTCAGGAATAGGGAAAGAACCCAGAGTTGAGAATCCACACAAACGTCCAAGATTCCAAAAGGTAATTTAATGATAAAATGGATTTATAACAGACTAAAAGCCAAAGCATTTCGGGGGCATTGGCTTTATGCAGGGTTAATGGCTTCAGATGTTGTCTTTCTATTCATTTCACTTTTTGCGACTGAAGTGTGCCAGTATGAAAGATATTATATTATCTCAGTCTACTATTCATTGGAATCAGATAATATATGCAAATGGGTATATGCTCTTTGAATTTTAGATTCATTTTTTGTCACTTGTATATTAGCTTTTATATTCACGATTTTTACTTTTAGATTAAGGACCTTTGTATTTGCACCTGTTTTATAGCCCTGTTAAAAGGGATAGTGTGTGTTGACCCCCCAAAATGTGTTAATTTACTGATAACAGAGTAAATCAATCTTGGACATTTAGCCCTCTCACTGGATTGTATGAATGTTAAAATTCAACAGCCGTGCAAAAGTACGTGTAAGGCTTGAAATGCACAGCGGGTCGAGCACCCACTCCTTGGCTGTCAAATTTTAACATGCGGCTAGGTGTGTGCAGCTGTTGTGTCTGCATCATCTTTCATAGACTGCCTACACACAAAAGGGGAGAGAGGGGCCCCCTGTGCACTTTAAGCAAAGACTTTCAGGTAAACAAAAAAAAAAAAAATCCTAATTTCTTAAAATCGTATATTACAGGACACAGAAGACTTCATATTCATGACTTCTTGGGATGTCCCAGAGCACTGAACATGGAGGAGAGCAACACAGCAACAAGCCCAACAAATCAAAAAGAATCAACACAGAATAGGGGAGAACCCCACCACAAAACCACTTGCCCAAAACAGGCTCCTACAAGCATTACCGACTAGCTAGTAAAAAAAGTCAGTAAAGGTATGAAGAAAGAGACCAGGCAGCCCTACAAACCACAGAAGTTTGATGATAAAATCGTCCGAGAAGCACTGACACTCCAGGTGGAATAGGCCCCGACAAGGAATAGAGTAACCTTGCCTTTACTACCATAAAATTTGTGAAATGAGATGACAAATGCACCTAGAAATAATGGATTAAGAAGTAGCTTGAGCCTTCCGAGGATCTTCAGGTAGAATAAACTGGATCAGACTGTCGAAATAAAGGTGTAGACTTCAGACAAATCCAAATGGCTCGACAACATCCAAAGAGTTAAATCACTCTCTCCGGGATATTTAGGATTCACACAAAAAGATGGCAACACAATGATCTGATTCAGGAGGAATGAGAAAATTACCTTAGGTAAAAAAGGAGGACAGAGGCCTCAATACCTCTTTATCCTGGTAAAGAGCCAACTCCAAAACCCTACAAGCTTAAGCAATTGCACCCAAAAACACAACCTTGCATGTTAGAAGAGACTAGAAGAAATGGATATCTCAGAGGGATTTAGAAACCAAGGAGTCTGTAAAACAGACAAACAAAATTAAGATCCCAAGAGGGTCGCACAGGCAGAACATTCTGCTCAACACCCTGCACAAAGGCTTTTACCACGAAATGGGACATGGTCCCAGAATGGTCATCCCCACGTCGGACTGAAAGGCCCAAATACGTTCCACAATATACTGTCTGGTTCGAAACTTGCAAGCCTCACACCCGGTGAAAACAGCCTTCCATATTACGCTGGTACTCCTTCCCTGCCCTAAGAAGGGTAGAAATTAGACTCAGATGCCCCTGTCCCATCAGATATGGGCTTCAACAGGCATGCTTTAAAAGCCAGTGCTTGTAAAGCAGAATGGAAGGTACCTGTGACAACAAGTCTGGCAAATCTGGAAGAGCCCATGGCTCATATCTGCCAAGAGATTTCAACGTCGACATACCACGTTCTCCTTGGCCAAGGGCATCCACCACAAATGCTTGAGGATCCTTCGTCTGGACAGCAAGAGATCCACACCTGGTGCCCTCCGCTGCAGACAAATTGCTCCAAACAGGTCCAGGTGAAGAGCCTACTCACCCAGAATCAGTGACAGCTGAGAAAGTCTGTCAATCTTCTGCACTGGGAATGTGTATAGCAGAACATTACGTTTTGCCTAGGACAAGCTCAGATCCATTTCCTCTCGAGCAGCAGAATTTTTGTCCCTTCGCCATGGTAGAGGTGAGCTATGGCCTTGGCACTGTACAACTGCACCCCGACAGAGATCTTGAAAACAGGCAGACCAATGCTAAAGAGCCAGCCAAATCACCTGAGGTTCCAGAGTGTTGATCAGCAACCTCTATTCTTCAGACAACCATACTCCCTGAACCAAGAAAGCTGGTATCCTTTATCAACACCTTCCAAATAATTGGAAGGAAGGATTTTTATCAAGCCTCTACATGGAGGATTCACCAATCCAAAGCTCACCTGATTTTAGTATTTAGGTGCATGGGTAAATCCAAGGACTGTTGACACTTGTCCCACACTGACAGATTCATTTCTAATGTCCTGGAGTGAAACTGAACACACTGAATCGCATCACAGGCTGCCATCGTCTTCCTGTTTCCTAATGCAGACAAGAATCAAAGAACTCTCCAACAACCTCAAGTGAGCAACCTCAAGGGACTTGCAGTCACTGCATCAGAAAAAAGGCTAACTTCTGAAGGTTCAGCATCCAAACGAGCCTTTCCAGGACCTGCACCGTCGAACAAATATTTGATGTCAAGGTTTGAGACAAATGCTCCTGGAGAATCAGGTCATCCAGATACCCTACTATAAGAATACTTTAGGTCTTTACCAACCCCAGGACCGGAGCCAGCATCTTGGTCCGCCTCACCCCCCTCCCCCAACTCTACTCAGTGCCATGGCTTGTTGAGGTAATGGACCTGTATCCCCCCCCCCCCCACTATGGGAGCGGTCCCCAGCTAGGAAGAATGTCTGAGAGGACAAAAGATCCAAGATGACACATATGGTGCCACTCAAAACCTCCTGTTTACCATCCCACCAGCTCTTTCTCTACTTCAGGTGCTGGTCCCTCAAGGAGCACGTCCTGCTTCATCCATCGCAATACGAAGCCTGGGGTGGGTGCACTCTGAATATATCAACCATGTCTCAAAGTGAAAGCAAAAGCTTCAGCTGCAGTTCCTGCCTATTGGCTACACCCCTCTGACACATTTCACCAATTGTGTTTAGTTGTGGAAGTCTTTGAGACTTGGTTGATACATTTAGAGTGTGGCCCAGGGCTTTTTATTGCTGGGAGGGCCAAAACACCTGGTGGTGACAAAACCTTGGCAGTAAGTGCCCTGCTGGACTTACGAAACTCTTTATCAGCGGTTGTGCCTGTGTTGGATAGACTTGCTGCCACTGAAGAAAAACACTGTAGTGAGTCATGCTGGATACATGTGTATCACAATCTGCCAGACTTAAAGCGGGTTCCCATTTAAAAAAAAAAAAAATTAAAAAAAAAAAAAAATGTCAGCAGCTACAAATACTGCAGCTGCTGACTTTTAATAAATTGGACACTTACCTGTCCCGGGGTCCAGCGATGCGGGGGATCGAAGCCCCGCTCGTCCCCCCCTCCGCTCGGCACTTTAACTGTGGGCGCCCGACTGGCCGCGCAATCATCTGGGACTGGTCACGTGTCCCAGATGATTGACAAGAGGGAGGGGGGAGAAGCGATCTCCCTTCCTGCGCCGAGGGAAGTGACGTCAGGAGCCCAGGCACTGAAGGAGGCAGACTACGAGGGACCCCCTAGCAACAAGCATTTAGAGGCGAGTTAAAAAAATTGCTCCAAATGTTTTTTTTAAATTTTTTTTAAGCACATTACTAATTTTTTTTTTTGGGGGGGTGAAACTCCACTTTAAGCCAGTGCCAGATGCCCCGCACGCATTGTGCATTCAGGTTCCGCATTTCTCGAACACCACTACTGCTGTAAAGCATGCACATAGGCAGTGCAGCACAGCCCCCCCACAACAGAATAGCATATACTGGCCAGCACACAGGGGGCATCTAGGGATCAGAGTTATACGACTGGCAGGACACTCAACATTTGATTGCAAAACTTCACACATCACGGTGGGCACACTCAAAAAAGCCACTTCCCCACAGGGAATCGCTACCCTGGCCCTGTAAGGCACCCTACCAGCGAGCTTGGATGGTCCAGTGCTAAACAGCAACCTTACAGACTGTCCCAATTTTCCATAGCGGGGTCCAGGTACTGTCTAATTAGGCCCCCAGCACAATAGGCAACTGATGTGAATAATGCCATTCCCTTACAGAATAGGAAGGAAAAAAAACTAGGTAAAAACATCCCAGAAAGGAATCTTTATAAGGACTTCAGAAGCATCCATCAGCTGAGACCTGTTGCGCTGGGAAGACTTGCGCCTTTTTACTATTACAAGGGGATGTTTATATTCCTTGTAATAGGAATAAAAGTGACCCAATTTTTTTGTTTAAAACGGTGTCAAAATAAAAAGCTCCCCGTCCCGACAAGCTTGCACATAGGAAGCGAACGCATACGTGAGTAGCGCCTGCATATGAAAACGTTGTTCAAACACCACACATGTGAAGTATCGCCACGATCGTTCGAGCGAGAGCAATAATTCTAGTCCTAGACGTCCTCTGTAACTTAAAACTGGTAACCTGTAGAAGTTTTTAAACATCGCCTATGGAGATTTAAGGGTAAAAGTTTATCGCCATTCCACGAGCGGGCGCAATTTTGAAGTGTGACATGTTGGGTTTCAATTTACTCAGTGTAACATTATCTTTCACAATATAAAAAAAGATTGGGCTAACTTTACTGTTGTCTTATTTTTTAATTTAAAAAAAAGTGTATTTTTTCCAAAAAAAGTGCACTTGTAAAGTGCACACTGCTGCGCAAATACGGTGTGACAGAAAGTATTGCAACGACCGCCATTTTATTCTCTAGCATGTTAGAAAAAAAAAATTTATAATATTAATATTATATATATATATATATATATATATATATATATATATATATATATATATATATATATATATATATATATGGGGTTCCAAGTAGTTTACTAGCAAAAAAAAAATGATTTTAACTTGTAAACAAGTGTAAAAAAGAGGCTCTGTTCTTAAGTGGTTAAATTGCGACTTTGAGTGCAGCTTTGATCGAACTTTACACTCTGGATCAAAGTCGCATCAAAAAAGTGCAGGCACCTTTTCAAAGTCGCATCAATGGGAACGTTTGCCATTGAAATCAATGGGCTGTGACTTGTCATGCGACTTTGTGTCCAAAGTCGCATGACAAGTTGCACTAGTGGGAACCTTGAACTTATTTGTAGCCAACTTACTCCCTCAGCTGGGCCGTGTGCCACACCATGCCATCACAGTGCCATGCAGAAACAACCACATGGTTGTACACTGTAGAAAATCTGCAGCATGTTGCAAAATCCTGCCCCCCCCCCCCCCCCCTCTCTCTCTGGAGAAACTGCTGGCCAATAAGAGGCTGTAAAGACAGGAGATCTGAGAAGAAGAGGAGGGATGGGGGTAGGGCTGGGCAGGTCTGTCTAATAAAGAGAGGAGGGATGGGGGCGTGTAGAAGAGAAGGACAACATTTTCAGAAAGTGAGAGGCCCCCCATGTGGAATTCAGAAATAAGGAAGTAAGGTTGTCCCTGAAGAACAGGAAGAAGCTGATTGTCTGGCTTTGATTAGACTTTCTAAGCGACACAATCAGCTATACAGAAAATTAATAATGTCAAAGATAAAGATATTTTACATATAATTGAATAGAATTTTTTTTGTTTTTTTGACTGGACTTCCACTTTAATTGACAGCAATAGGAGCCAATGGGGCTCCTGCTGCCTCCATGTTCAGTGAGGAGAGATATAAAAGAAGCTCCGCCGCACTCGGGGGCAGTGCTTAATCGAGATCAGGCTCAGGTAATTATTTAGAGTGATTGGGAGGGGGGAGATGAACATAGGGAAAAATAATGCATTGGGGTAAAAAACCTTAAGCCTTTTACGACCACTTTAAATTACAAAGGTCTCGAAAAGCAGAGGTCTATTAACAGAAAGTATATTCTAAAGGGGAAAGCTGTGTATACCTGTTCACAAAGTCAAAGGAAGCTCCGGGTCTAAAATAAGCACATACATTTTAACAGCCCTCGATTTTCAAGAAAGCTTTAGGACCTATTTTCTGCTTCTGCATCTGATTCTACATTTCAATTTTTTTGCAAGATCAATAATTGCTCAAAAATATTTCTGAATAGCCTAACCAACAACAGTAACAATGAAAGGATTGTTAACATAAGATTAAAGTGTATTCAAACCCAAGAACATAAATGCATATATTGCAGCTTACTTGTCCTTTGATTTTGCGGTTGTATTTGTTTTTTTCTTTTTAGACCCCCTTTTATTTTCACCTGGTAATCCTGCCAGTGTCACTGAGTGGACAATGCTTTCTTACCATGCTTTACCTAGTAAAAAGCAGCATAGTCACCCTAGAGAAGGAAGTGTCTTATGATTACAAAACTCCTCCTCATCTCCATAAACATGGGGGGTAATTTGTAGATCAGAGTGAAAACGGGAAAAATGCCAACAGATAACAGTCAGCAGAGGAAAACAGCGAAGATTATTAGCTCACTAGACTTTTAGCACCATCAACAGGTATTTTATTTGCAATTACTGAAAAGATAACAAAACACTTTACCATATATGTAACAGACCAAAAGGAAGCAAAAACAAGAAAAGTTTATTAATAACTTACCACTATTTTCACACTGGGAGCAGTGTATAAGCTTCTCGGCTCTTCCCTTCTTGTTGACATCCTTACCCTTCAGACAAATTCCACAAACAGCATTTGGGACGGACTTTGGCTAGAAGGGTAGAAAAGGGCAGTAATGTCATGTCATAAGAACCCAATATGTGGGCTCATTAGAATTTCTTTCCAACATGCATCTAGCAAGGCCACCAAAAAGTAATAAAAATTGAAACATTGATACATTTTACCAAAACCTAGACCAGACCTCAAAATAATAAAAACACAAGAAAAACACAAGAAATCAAAACCACCATTCAGCCTCCATGTTCGCTGTACCATTAAAAATTTGGTTATTGGCAACTGC
The DNA here is from genome assembly GCA_037952925.1 of Lithobates clamitans. NCBI lineage: Eukaryota > Metazoa > Chordata > Amphibia > Anura > Ranidae > Lithobates > Lithobates clamitans. Next base: position 188,695 of record JBBGZY010001527.1, read on the forward strand.
ATTTACCATTAGCTGTGGAAAATAAAATTACTTGCAGCAGATATTAAAAACCCGTGACACAAGAAACCTCATAAAGCTTTTCAAAGCCCAGTTACCATCATGGTCAAATTAGGAATAACTTTGCCTGCGAGTCCATAAACTCCTAATTTTAAAATCAAAATATATTAGGATGGAGTCAAAAAGATAGCTCAATTAAAATATTAAATTCTTTATGTTCATAATAAATGGAGTCTGATACCACAAAACTCCAAGATGACTGACAAAAAGCAAAAACAGAACATTCAAGGTCATACAAAATATGCAAGTTGAAATCCTCCCTCAAGGCTTGTCCACAACAGCCGCTTGACACGCAAACGATGGTGTGTCGTGCAGTCTGGCCAGACTAGCTCAGTGTTGAAACGCATTGCACTGTTTACTTTTACTGTTTAACAAAATTGTTTGGAAATGTCACACAGTGCCATTTCAGAGTTCTATAAGCTGGGGTGCATTGACCCACACTGCGCTGGATAAAAGTACTGCATGCAGTCTTTTTTCCCCAGCGCACACCGCCTGTACACCACCGCTATGTAGTGCTGTGAACCGGGTGCATAACTTAAAAGACACCCATTGTACCACATCTATAATTTCTAAACCAACCCTAAATAGAGTAACATTTCTGTTACTCTACAAAATTAGATTTAAAAAAAAAAAAAAAATGGTACCACCATGAGGCCGATACATTTCCCATTAAAAAGGTATTTTATTCACAAATATTTTTAAATAATCTGTATCGGACCCACAAAGCCATTTCTAAAAAAAAAAAAAAATCAAATATAGAACAAAATTTTACAACAACGTTAATTTCAGGCTAGGAAAGCTCCACAAAGCCAATAACCATTTATCAATTTTTTTAAGACGTGAAAGCATCGGCAGCTTTTTGGGAAGGACGCCCTGTCATTTATCTTAAGACATAAAATTGTTTGCTTATTGTTTCCCTGAGGTGTGCTATTCCAAAATTATGACTGTTGTACATTTGTTCTATATATATATATATATTTTTTTTTTTTCTACATAGGAATATAATATATATATATATATATATATATATATAAAAAAGGCCGCGCTACAAGTGGAAAGTCCATACAATAGTTCTTGGATGGACGATATCAATCCAATCTAGACGAACACCCACGTGAATCAGAAGTTATATCAAAATGTGCCACCACCTGAGGAAAAACCTGCTTACCAGCTGGCAGGTAAGTCGGGCAGTTGGCTTATACCCAGCCAGGGCCTTTCCTCATAAGGGAGATCCGCTGATGGACCGGAGGTTGAATGATAGGATGAATGGATTGGATACTCGGACCCCTCCTGGCAGCATGAGACCTTACACAGACCACGAGACCCAGCCACATATAGAGGAAGAAAGACCATCCATAGAGTGATACTGTCACAATTAATAGTTTAATAAAAAGTATTGCACTTACATGAGATTAAAATATCATAGATCAAAATCAGAGCCGGCTGGCTGCAAACAAAATCCCGTCCAATATATATATCGCTTATTTGCGAATAAAATATATATATGTCTTTATGGGGAGGTTATCGGCCTCATGGTATAACCTGGTAAATAAGATGCTGCAGAGCAACAGAAATGTTCCCCTGTTTGGGGGTCTGCACTGAAGACAAGTCATTTTGCCTTGTTTTGCAGTGGAGGTACATTTGAGACTGCGCTGGAATACCCACCCAACACAGTCCCACCAAACCTGGTGCGAATTGACCCTCAATTCTATTTTGAAAAAAAATGTTGCCTTGTAAAAGGGGTTCTATACTGTATTATTTACAAATGACAAGTCAGTGTTTTGTTTTAAGTTATACTTGTACTGCTCAACTGTACGTGGAACAATCCAGTCTCTATTCTTTGAGCAAGAGACTTGGGCAACTAAATGCTTCAGTATGAATGCCAAAGTGTGCTTTAAATCGCTCTCTCCTGTAAGTCAAGAAAGTGACGCATGTATTAAATGCTTTGGTAACCATATAGATAATTTACCATTATTGTATAAAAAACAAGAAAATATGTTCAGTGAGCAATTATACCATTAGACCAACATAGGCAATGTTTTAACGGTTAAGAACAGTTTTCATTGTTGACAATAAAAATAATCAGTTTATAAATGTGTTGAATTTTTTTTACTACAGGTGAACCCCAAGGTTTTTCTCCTGGTATTCTTTAACTACATGGTTTCACAGTAGGCAAAAAGCTGAAAAGCAAAATTCTTCCAAAAGCCACCTTCTCAATCAAATAAGGTGGCAGCTATATAGAACTAACCTGACTGTTCCTGCCCTATCCTGACCACATTTTCTTCCTCTAAGGAGTCTGTGGCCACTGTAATAATGCACATGTACTCACATCAAACCACTCACCTAGTGGAAGATTTCCCCACTTGTGCTGATGACAACTTTAAAATGTTGAATTCCTCACTTCTGGCCCAGTGACCACGACCTATGGCACTGAGCGTAGTTAAGCAGCAGAGTTCATATGCATATACAGTACAGTAAAGAGGCAAAGCTGAAGCTCAAGACTAAAAATGTGGGCTGAGAGAATGAGAACCAAACAGTGGAACTTTAGCCAAAGAGCTAAATACAGAACTCAGTTGCTCATAAGCAAACTGTTTACCTTTAAATAACTGCAAGTTAGTTTACTGGGCCACTCTTGTGATCTCCTGACACACCACAAAGCCAGAAGGTGAAACTAGTACTTCGATCCTAAAGCTCTTCACATCCCTGGGTACGTAGTCTCCAGCCTCCTCACCCCATTGGTGACTGTGCTTCCCCCTCACCCCTTAAACAAACCATATCACTTGCACCACCAGTTCCTAATGCTTGAAACATGTCAGTATGCCAACAATGGGGAAAAGAACTTAACTAGCTGGAGTTGGCAATACCTTTCTTAGACTGGTTTCCAGTGGGGTTGGGGGAACTAGCTATAAAGATGGATGACAAGTAATTATACCAGCTGTATCAAAATACATCTTAACTATATCAACATCTAAGGGTCCATTCATACGCATGTTGCAGCGATGCAAATCGAATCATGTTTACAAGACACTACTGCAAAAGAGATAGCAGGCTGGTGTTCGTACTTGACCAAGTTATACTGCTTTGACTGCATTAAAAAGTGGACTGAGGTCAGGAACCTGGCTATGCTACTTAAGCTGGCCATAGATGGGGAGAAAATTTGAATAAAAATTCCTAGGAAAAGAAGATTTTTCTAATCATTAGTGGGTCAATAAAACATTAGTTTTTCAACTGCAATGATGAGAAAATTTGAAGGAATGAGATCAAAAATTTTTCTTGAACGAACAGTTTTAAACAGTTTATGTGGCTGTCATTTGGTAAAGTCCATTCATTCCAAAAGCAAATGATAAAAGCAAATGGAATGTTTCGAACAATGTTCTGAAAATTTTTGTATAAATTTTCCTAATGCCCTGTACACACGGTCGGACTTTGTTCGGACATTCCGACAACAAAATCCATGGATTTTTTCTGACGGATGTTGAACTTGTCTTGCATACACACGGTTACACAAAGTTGTCGGAAAATCTGTTCGTTCTGAACGTGGTGACGTAAAACACGTACGTCGGGACTATAAACGGGGCAGTAGCCAATAGCTTTTGACTCTTAATTTATTCTGAGCATGCGTGGCACTTTGTGCTTCGGATTTGTGTACACACGATTGGAATTTCCGACAACGGATTTTTTGTCGGAAATTTTTTTAGCAAGCTCTCAAACTGTGCGTCGGAAATTCCTATGGAAAATGTGTGATGGAGCCTACACACAGTCGGAATTTCCGACAACAAGGTACTTTCACACATTTCCCATCGGAAAATCCTATCGTGTGTACAGGGCATCAGACTTTTCGTTTGAAATTCTATCCATCTATGGCCAGCTTTAGCAAAGATGCTTGGATCACAAGAATAGTTGATTAGAACTACTGGTATGTTAGCAGTAAAAACAGTTCACAATTGTTTATTTTCATGAAGTTGTATTTAGCCATTTAGTGATCATCTATGAATGGTATTTGTAATTTGGGTGAATATCAGTGGGTTCAACCCAACACTAGATACACAAGTGAAGAGTTCTGCATATTAGGGTTCTCAGACCCGCCCTACTGCTGCACCCATTATGCAGACTGCAAAAAATGTTAAAAATGTAAAACAGAGCATTCAGAACTAAGGACTCTTCACAATGCATGTGATAGGTGAGCAGAACTAAAAACACTGATGCAAAGATCTTCCCATTGGGAGTGCTTGAAAGAGAAAAGCTGTCAATCAACCACCTCCCCCCACCCCCCAAACCATAGTCACTAAAAGGTATGTCGATACATTTTACAGTAGGTAGCGAACATACACTTTGTCTGTTAATCTTTAAAAGATGACAGAAGCTTTTATATGACATTTTTGCTATTTATTTAAAAATAAAAGCATGGTAAACCTCTTATATACAATAAAACAGACATAAATGTGAAGTATTCACGTCTCAAATCTACAAAATAAATATAGCTGGGTTAAATTGAACAATACATTACACAAGACAAATTTGCCTATAACAAGCAGTATTTACACTTCTAAAAATCTATCATCTCTGTAGAATATATTTATCTGAAGAAAGAACCTTTGGCTTACTCTGCTAACTGATAGGTGGTCTTTTAAATACTGATCTCTGGTTCAAAAGTGAAAAATGTGAAATGCAAAAATAATAAAATAAAACCATTCAATAGTTGTACAATTCTGAGTTTAATATCTTGTGAAACACATTTCAAAAATAACAAACCTAACCTAAAGCCAAAACCAGCAATGAATACATTTAAAGTAAACCCGTCATAGTAGAAATATGGTGGCTGCCACTGGTGACATGTTTCTAAAAGTGTCTCATTATGCTAGTCAGGAATGAGGGCCAAATGACGAAGGTTCAAACCATAAAAATACAGGAGTGCCAGACCAAAATTGGATAAACGAGTCCAAGATAATTTTGGTAAAAAACACCCCTGAAACGCATTAAACATATTTCAGGGGCAACACCACTCTCCCTTTATCAGGGCTCAGATATAATTTGCATAGATTCAAAACAGTGACTTCACAGATCTATATCAGAACCAGTATGAAGTTCTCCGCATGGAGGAAAAACTTGACAGCAGTTGCCAGATCTGTGAAGTCACTGTTTTCACTGTCCATCCAAGTTTTATCCTGCATTGGGCCCTGAAGAAGGGGAGTGGTGTTGCCCCCAAAACGCATTGGCTGTTATTATCTGATTTTTCTTTTACCAACTTTTATCCAATTTGGTCTGGCAGTCCTGTCTGTAGTTTGAGCTACTGTTGGGGGCCCATCAAGCCAGTTCACCAGCGCTATTAAGCTTGTTTGAAGTTCTCCTTTATCTGACTACACTTGCAAATCTAAACGTTCCCAGTGCATCAGAGTCTGTTCTGAAGACGCAAAGGATTCCAGATCAATAAACGCAATGGTTGAAGAGAGTCAGCATGACATCATGCAATTAGCGCTTTTTGGAGAAGAGAAGCAATGGCAACCTACATGTTGCTCTTGCAACAGGTTTCTTTTAAAGTGGAAATACAGCCAAAATGTTTTTAGTGTATGATACTGAAAGGATGGACTAGAATTTGAGGTTATCGTTAGGTTGTTGTTTGCTAACAATAGTTCTAAGCCTTCCTCATGTGGTTATTGCTGTTTGTATCCTAATTGGCAAAATTTTCCCTTCACTTTACCATCAGAACAGGAAGCAAGAGAAAACCTCCCTAAAGCCGGGTACATATAGACCTAATGTCGGGAGACAACAACCGGTTAAAAAAAAAAAAAAGTGGATGTCGGCCTGTCCGAAAGAAGACAGTCGTTTTGCCAACTTCTATCGGACATGCATGCCGGAAAACCAGCAGCCGTCCGACTCCCGATCAGCGCTCTCAGCCAATGGCAGAGAGCGCTGATCAGAGTGTTCTGGCGGGGGCCGTCCCCCTGTCAGAACACAAAAGCTCAACAGGGGAGATCACTGAACTAACCTTGCATGGTTAATACAGCGGCTCCGACCGGAGTGTGTACCTGGCTTTACACACATACAGTACCAAAAACCCAGCATTTCCCATCTTAAAATGAAAACAAAATCTAATGAAAGTGTACTTGATTAAGAAAATATGCAATTAGCAATGTTTTTGGAAGACTTTCTTAAAGGGATTTTCAACAAATATCTGTAGGTGCTTTTAGCCCATTTGTGTAGCAAGACTGGTACTTTTCTCCCCCGAAGTTCAAAACAGGGACCCAAGCTTCACCGTCATACTGTGTATATACTGGACTAATACTGCCTAAACGCATGGCAATTTTCTAACAATTTCATCCACTTAACTAGCATTTTAATGCCATAATATTTTAAAAGTCAGCGCAAACTACCCCCCCAACAGTTTATATAATCATAAGATAGTTGTTAGACTACGTTACAATAAAAAGCCATCTGAAATTTCTAGAAAACTGCACACATATATGGCCAAGCACTAAGCTAGCCATGCTATAAAATCTAAACAGACTTAATATATTTTACCTGTGGATGGGGTCAGATGTACATTTGAAAAAGTGAAATACTTTAAATATCAATAACCCCTGTGGAACGTTAAAAATGATCTGTAACGGCGATACATAGCATGCTATATACAGTAACAAGGGGTACAAGACCCATAATCAGGAACGTTCAGAAATTAAAAAAAAAAGGGCATAGACATGGATGCTTGTACTGTAAAGCCAGATGGCTCAAGTCTTGGCTGGTTCAGCAAGAACAGCCCAAGTTTAGAACCATGTATGTGCAGGCTGATTGTACGATCGATTTATCAACTTGGGTACAACCAGCCTGCTGTATTTTACATGCGATTATTGCAAGCGGCTGTTATAGCCCTAGCAATAATCACTGTTTTCTTCTGGCGGGAGGGATTTCCCTATCAACTGTCCATGTTAATGGGAGAATCAATTCTCTCCAACTATAGCCGGCCTAAGAACGTGCATGAGCATGCACTTTGCAGATTCCATCGACAATGCTGTTAGATTAGCAATCGTCTAGGAAAATCCAACGAGGTCCATTTCAATTAAAAAAAATCCCTCAACTGGCCAGAGGGGTCTGCAAATTGCCATATACATCATAACCATCTTGTGAACTAGCTAGGCATTGATTTGAAATCAACAGGGAGGGTGTGGGCCACCCAACATAACTGCACAGTGATGTCCAAAATCCCTCGCAATCTAAAATATTGCCATGTCAACAAAGCACAATGCCGAGGGCAATAAAACATTCAGACAAACAGGTGTCCGACATCCACATTTGAGAAGTTATCTTCACACTTTAATTGCGTCTTATTTGTTGGAGTGGAGTTCCACTTCACTTTAGCGAAAAAAAAACAAAAAACATCCTACTACCAACAGGTCCTTCGTTTTACAGCAAGTCCCGAGAGCCAGACCACAAACGCAGAGGGGTAAGACCAATGTCCCTCAATGGACTCCAAGAAAAGGATTTTGGGGAGATTACAAAAATTCCTATTTTTTTTTTTTTCATCAATTGAGAGACATAGGAAGTCCTTTACCTTCGGGACAATCATAATCAATCGACCTGAAGACTGGGCAACCCAGCAAACAAACTCTAACCGGATCAACAACAAGAGAGGACTGTGGACTGCCTGCAGCTCAAAAAAAAAAAGAGTGGCCTTAAGGACCTTATGCACGAAGCTGGCACCAGGTGAGGCCACAACAATCACCTGGTAGTACTTGGAGAACATGTGAACAGAGGACTAGGTGGCAGTTGTTGATGCCAAAAACCCCAAGAAGCATTCACAGGTGTAGTAGAGCAGGGGTGTCAAACTGGCGGCCCTCCAGCTGTTGCAGAACTACAAGTCCCATCATGCCTCTGCCTGTGGAAGTCATGCTTGTAACTAAGTCTTACAATGCCTCATTGGGATTTGTAGCTCCGCAATAGCTGGAGGGCTGCCAGTTTGACACATGTGTAGTAGAGAATGCCTTGATGAGAAAGGGGTTGGAACATGAGGGAAAAAAAGCTTAAATGATGGTCTGTCTGAGACATTTAGAAATGGTGCCACAGAAAGTTTGTGTACCCTTAAGGTGATAATCCACGATGACACAGAAATTTAGGGCTGAAAAATCTTACAGCCCCAACCACATCCAGAAAATTTTCCTTTAGGTAAGCCAGACAGAGGAACAGAAAAACAATGTACTAGATGAGTTAAAGAAAGTACCTTGGGCAAGAAGGAAGACCTGGACCTCAACATTACCTTGTCCCTATGCACAAAAAGAAAGAAAGCCAGAAAGGGTTCATTGCAGGATAAGGTTGCCAGTTCAGACACTCACTCCAGAGGGGATGGATACAAGGAATACCATTTAGCGTAGAAAAAAAAAAACAAAAAAAACAAAAAAAAACAACAACTTTCTAATGGGTTACAACAGCAATTTTTTTTTTTTTAAGTGCAGAGAGTCAGATTCAGATCCTTGAGAGTGACGGAAGCAAAGAGTAAGGTTCCAAACCACCCAAAAGATGACATCAGCACTTAATCCTACAAAGTACCTTTTTAGAGACAAGGCAAGTGCTGAGACACTGCCAGCGGCCCTGGACCTATTAAGCACTCTTCAACCAACATCTTAAAGTTAAAGAAAGTATGCTAGCTAAAATAGGCCAGTCATTCACACAACACAGCTGAAGAAGTTAATCTTCCTAGGACACAACTAGCAAACAACTAAGGCATTCTTGGAGTAGAAGGAGTTAACCAGGGCTGATTTACAGTTTTTTTATTTGCAAAAAAACAAACAAACACAGGATTGAGAAACCCAGCTAAGAATATTTTAAACCTCTACTCCTCTGGTACCCAACCTGCAGCCTGCCACCTTTTGTGGCACCTCAGTGTTCCCCGCAGACACGTATCTTTTTTTCCCCTATTGCCCTGTTATAGTAGTGATTTCTAGCAGTCTCGCAACGTGTCACAAGTCAATGACTGTCTCCTGAATCCTGTCTCCGAGAACTTCTAAGCATGTTCACAGTTACTGACCATCTCTTGTAGACGGTTCAGTCTTGGACCATCACTTGTATCAGGTCTGTGGTTTCTGACCATCTCTTGTATTATATCCACAGCTTCTGGCCATCTCCTATAGTATGTTTGTAGTCTCTGACCATTTCCTGTATCATGCCATTAGTCTTTGACTAAATCCTTTTGGGTCTGTTCTCTGACACTCATATTGAAAATGAATATTCACTAAATGTTATGTGTGGCCCTTTGGCGATGTCGGGGGCCACACTTGATGCCCACCATTTTAAGAAAGTTGACCACCACTGCTCTACTCTCACAAGCTAAAAAAGATTAGAGCCAGTCTGTAAAGCCAGTCTGCATAAGGAGGTAAAAATAAGTTACACAATTTGGATAGAGAATAGCCCAGACCTCAAAATATTTATTATTCAACCAACAGACATAAACTGCCCATCATGACACCTCCCTATTTCAAATTAGAAAATATATTGAAAATGAGCTGCCTGAGTTAAAGCTGAATGCCAGACAAGAAGCTGAATACACATTAAATATGCACATATTGGAACAGTTTTACCTGCATTTCTGTGCAGCTACTCTTGTGATTCAGGTACCTGCCAGACCTGAAACCTCCACTGTAGCAGGTCAGCTTGGGCAAGAAGACTGGGCCAAACCGCACTCCTTACTGTCAGTTTGGCAATAGTGCATCAGTATATGAATAAGGTAATCTGCTCTCTCCTGTTCACTGACAGAACACGCACCGTACATACAGTAGAGCCTGACTGGTTCAAAGTGCTTGCTCTCCAGTCTGATTGCTACTGTGAGTGGGGGGGGGGGGGGGGGGGGAGTAGGGTTTAGAGGTAAAAAAAAAAAAAAAAAGATTTTCTAACGACTATACAGCCACGTTATTTGCTGCATATTTTATATAACTGGACTGTTAGAGGGGAGATTTTTCTTTTACATACTTTTATCTCTCTGTACTTGGAGTTAAAATTGTTCTGTGTAAAGAGTGTGAAACACCCTTATGCATGTCAACCCCTTTAGAGTTTTACTACTTAACCTTTATTATATCTATATTAATAAAACACTCATTACAAAAACTGTCAAAAAAAAGTGTAAAGTAAAAAAAAGACACAATCAGAGCCCACTGTTATCTCAAAAAAAAATATTAGGGGTGCATCATCTATCTCATTTTATTACTTGCCATCTATTTCTGCCTTTATACTTTAAAAGCAATACTCCAGGCAGATTTAGAAAAACATTAAGCCCGGGTTCACACTATAATGCGCTGCGGACCGCACAGGAGCGCTGTGCATCCCTGTTCACCGTTTCAGGGACGAATCAGGGCAGATTCTATGCCTGAATTCGGCCCTGAAACGCAGCCAAAGACGCACAGCGTTTTTGTGCAGTGCGCACCGCAGCTGCCCCGGAGATATGTGAACCGGCTCCATAGGGAGCCAGCCACATTCTCCTGCTATGCGAATTAGAGGTGCGGAAACGCACCTCTAATTCGCATAGGTGTGAACCCGGGCTAAATGCTGTAGTTAAGTGGTCTTTGAAACATCAAAATAATGTATGTTTAAATGCAGCTTGTGTAAACACCTAAACTGCCTTGGTATCATCCTCTTGTTATCTCCTTTACAGAAGCACTCAGACTGCAAGATGAAGAGGCAGTGCTCTAAGCCAATCAGGTGTAGGACTCATCAGTATTCTGTTGCTCCTTTATTATTCAATTGCAGGCTGGAGAAGGCAGTTGACCTGTTGGATTGCTTAATCTCAGCAGAGAATAATCAGGTCCCAAGTCTGTGGTTGGGTTTTGTAAATTTCAGGACTGAATGGACAGACAAGTTACACACTTTGCAGGTTAAAACAGCTAATTTTTTCATATTTCAATTGTGTACTTAGCTATTTTACAGGTTTCCAGCTTTATTTTTTTTCCATCCTAACAAGCTGCTCCTATAGTGGTACACACAGTCTGAAATTTGGACAGTTAGTGACGGTTCACACAGGGATGGCTTCAAAGTCGTCCGACTCTGAAGCCGGCCCGTACAGTGCAACTTCAGCACGGCTTGCAAAATGCCTTCTGTATAGAAGTCAATGCAAGCCGCTCTGAAGTCGCCCCAAAGTAGTACAGGAAACTTTTTCTAAGTCGGAGCGACTTGAGTTGCTCCTATTAGAACGGTTCCATTGTAATGCATGGAGCGCGACTTGTCAGGTGGCTAAGTCGCCTGACAGGTCGCCCCTGTGTGAACTGGCACTTCCTGGCTGAATTCTGTTACATAAATACCAAGGTTAAATATGACAAATTGATTAACATTTGCTACCTTAAAGCGGGATTCCGGTCAGCTAAAAATTTTTTTTTAAAGTCAGCAGCTACAAACACTGTAGCTGCTGACTTTAAATAAGTAGACTTACCTATCCTGTGTGCCCGCGATGTCGGCCGCCCGAGGCCGAACCGTCCCTCGGCTCTCAGATCCCGGCACCGCCATCCTAGGTAAGGGAAACAGGCAGTGGAGCCTTACGGCTTCACTGCCAGTTTCCTACTGCGCATGCGCGAGCAGCGCAGCGATCTGTGAATGGCCTCGTGGTGTTCTGGGAACACAAACAGTTCCCAGAAGACAACAGGGCCACTCACCGAGGAGAAGAACATGCCGCGGAATAGGAAGAGGCAGATTAGGAAGACTGCCTAGCAACAAGGGTTTAGATAAGTAGAAAAAATTTTTTTTTTTTTCCAAATGTTTTTTTTTTTACATTTTTTTTAGGAATTTTGGTGGCATTTTTTTTTTCCAGGGTGGCCCTCCGCTTTAAGGTGTCCACAGACATTGGGTTATTAATTGTTTGTATCTGTAAATGGCTGAGAATTCTCAGAAGAAACATTGATCAGACCGGTTAGAAAACCTGATCTGATTACTATTAAAAGTTAGTTAGCGCAAGAAGTTGCCTATGCACATCTCTACCCTTAACCAAAAGGAGAAGTAGGGCCAAACCATTTTGGCTATACTGTACTTCCCCTATGAATATGGCTAAAGTCCGCTGTCAGCTGATGTCGGGATCCACCCAAATGCCTGGACTGGCAGCTGGCTCAGCAAACCGCTGGGAGACCGAGCCAGCTGCTCCCACCTCCTCCACAGCACAGCGCTCCAGTGAGTGCAAAAAGGGCTGAACAGAGAGCCAGTGACTGACAGTCTCCTCTCTGCTTAGAGTGGAGGGGAGAACTGAGTGATCAGTGGTGTTTGATTGCTCAGTTCTCAGTGCAGAGCCAGCGGGAGACAGATGCAGCATTGGAGCAATCCTGCATCCACATAGGCAAGTATAAAAACATTTTTTCCCAACCCTATACTTCTCTTTTCAATGTTTATCAAGCATTAACGTTTATGCAGAAATCAGGAAACGTAGACATCTAAAACATGGTTGAACAATGCCTGTATGTCTGAAATCTATAACTAAAAAAATGTCAACATCCTAACAATACAATCTCTTTATTACCAGAAAAACTAAGATGAAAGTAAACAGCTATGATAAATTAAACAAAACAATTCTGAGTTTAAATGATGTAGTTAACAAATAAAGTGAGTATTTTGCACGTCAAATAAATACAACAAAAAGAGAAAACAACTGGTACACAATGCAGACTAGCTCCTTAAAACAGTACAACTTACCAAAGGTTTTCCTGTACTTAGTCAGTAGGGATGAGCTCGGATTTGGCTCACTCCCACCCAATCCCTGTGGGAAATGACCTGGCCGCTGTTGATTGAGTGGAGTGGTTGGGAGTGACAGCTTCCTTTTAGGTTTGGCCTGAACCCAAGTTCGAACCAAACTTAATTCGATCCCTATTTGTCAGCCAATTTGGCCCCCCTAAGGTTTTGCAACGTGTAGGAGTCACAACCTTGGATTCTTGGAATCACCTGCTGGAGGAACCTGCTATCATTGTTCCTAAAGCCAGATAAATCATTTACCAAGAAAAAAAAAAAAAAAAAGCCTCATACACAAGTGCCTAAAGCGAACACTAGGCATACCTAGTGAGTAAGGCAATGGAGACTAGTATTAGCACATGTAGGGATCAAAAGAACCCGATGGAGATTATCAAAAGCTAACAAAAGAGACTACTGCAGACTCTGAAATAAACTGGACTGGGGTTATAACGGAACAGAATCTTGTTTTCCTAACGGAAGTAACTAGAAAGTGCCAACGTAAAATATAAGAACAGCAACCTAGGCAATACAAAAAGTTACAAAAACTAGTTTTCCTATTCTTGCATTTCAGCTCTCCATCTTACAATTCTTAAAGCTTCACACTGTTGCAATGCATTACCAAATGCACGTTAAATGTGTTACATTACTTCAGCGTATTCATTTTAAATGGGCTGCCAAGCACTACAATAGGCATTTAAAACAGAAATGCTATTTTTTTTGCAGCACAGCACAACAAAAGACTTCTATTTGTGCATTTTGGTATGCCGACAAAAAATTACAGCATCAGAGCCAATACCTTGCATTTTGGTAAAATGTGTTTTTACCACGAATTAACACAATTACACAGATGTGAATCCCGCCTAAGAATTATGCAACACAGACATGTTTCCCTTCAGAAATTTTGTATCATGCCATCATGAAGAGCATAAGCATCACTGGATGCAAGCTATAATAATTTTTTTTAAAGGTGCATTTGCGCTAAAATGTTAGTTCCTTGAAGTATTCATAATAACATAATGAGCTCACCAAAGAGGATTGTCTGCCTAAATCATGTACAGATGCCTTTCTTGAACAAAAAGAACTGCTGACACGCCACAATAAGCATTTTCCCAGCGGTAAATATCAAAAATGAGCTGATGGGAAAGTTACATTAGACATCTCTTCAGTTTTATTGATGCAACAACCCTGATGGTGTATTCAGTCAAACCTCTCCAAGCTGTAAATTCAGGAAAAGAGAGACTGTTACCAAGGTCCCCCGATACAAGTTCTCTAGCACTGTGCCCATCTTTGTCATAAGACTTTTGGGTGCTATGCTTTGTGGAAATAGAATTCACACATTTTAAGAGATTAATGGTTTAGCCAATTTATATTAGCTTTTTTTTTTTTTTTTATTCTTTGCAATTTGAAGGCAATCAAAATTATTTATTTTCACTGTTTTAGCAGATATCTGCCATTTAAAAAGCATATTCAAAAACCTGTATAACACTGATGGGCAAACTAAGGTAGGACTTAGTGCTGCTCTTACCAATGGAGAAACCAACAGGAGTTCCAACAAGCCAAAAGGACTTGCATTTCTATCAACAAAATTTCAGCTGTGAATTTTTAGGTTCTTTGGCACCCTGGCTCCTGTTGGTTGCCTGGCTGCACAGTATAGAACTATTTGTCCAGCACACTAAAAAGTAGGATAACATTTGTCCTACGACTACAGAGCAGTTTTAAAACCTGCATGACATATTAGAACACAGAAAACTATAGTCAAAGAGATGTCCTGCATAATGATGACCTTCTGTGTTAAAGCAAATATATGCAGTATGTAAACCAGTATATTTTTCAGCAACAATTGTTACTAGACCTTCATATTTATATGATTACTGGAAATTCAGTGTTATGCTTCTGGGAGAAAGTTAGAGCAGACATTAGTACCACAAAAATATAAAGTTTGGAATATTAACAAGATACATTCAGAGCTGGACTGGACTCTGTTCTGAAAAGTCCAGCAAGAATGAGTTCAGTAGCTACTCCAAAGAAAGGATTATTGGAAGGCCCCAAGTGAAGTAAAGCAAAGAGGGGGAAAAAAAAATAAAAAAAAAGAAGCAAAACAGAATTGGAACAGATGAAAGACGGGCAAGTATGTTTGGGAGCAAAAAAATAAATAAATCAATTATACAAGACAAGGGAGTAGAAGTCAATTCAAACTGGGAAAAAGAAGACCAATAAAAGGAAAAAAAAAAAAACACTAAAGAAATGTAAAAGCAAAATTGAAAAGTGAAAAGGCAAGAGCATTTTGAGGTGGAAAAGGCTGGTCATTAAAGAAGCCGACTCATGGGCTTTTGTCTTCTACCTTGTACCCAGAGCTGGATTTGGACCCTACAGAACGTTTGGTGCTCTCCTTTTTTGGGGTTGGTTTTTCTTTCGCTTTTGGTTTTGCGGGAAGAGTATCGTCCTGAGTATCCTGTGCATTTTCTCCATCAGACAAGTTCCCAGATGAACTGCCCTTAAACAGAAAAGTACACATGAAAATTATTAGCTAAACCAAATTCATTTATAACCAAGTTACATATGGACTGGAAGCAGAATAAGAGTTAAAAGCTTTGGTGCATGAAGAGAACTAGGATTTATTTAGTATTGCTGAATCTTGGCTTCATTCTTCAAATGACTGGGCTAATAATATTCCTGGACATGCTCTCTTTTGGAGCGACATGGTAAAACGGAAAGGGTGGTGGTGTTTCTCCATGTGAGAAGTGATCCTAAAGTGTGAGTGTGAAAGAGGACCTTGTTGATGCGCAAGCATTATGGCTGGAACTGCATATGGGTGTGCATACTAAAGTTAAATTATTGGCGTTTGTTGTTACAGTTGTTACAGGCCACCAAGTGTCAATGAGTAGGTGGAGACTCAACCCCTTGTACAGATAGAAAGGGCTGCAAAGACTGGGAAAATAATCATAATGTGGGATTTTAACTACCATAAAATGAGTGGAGTAATGGCACTGCCTGAAAAGTAAAAGGGTTAAAATTCATAAAATTATTACATAACAATTCTATGGTACAGTTCACAGAGGCTCCGACTAGGAATGATGATATACTGGACCTGGTAATTTCCAACCATGTGGAGTTTATTATTAATGTTCATATAAAAACATCTTAGTAGCAGTGACCAGAACATAATTTAATGTTAGCTGTAAACAATAAACACATACTGGAAAGATAAAAACACTTATTGTTCAGTAAGCAAATTTTCCAAGGCTGAGGGCTGCTCCCTAACGTTTAGACTAGGGAGCAAGAAGAAAGAAGGAAGAAGAAGAAAGAAGAAGAAAGAAGAAGAAAGAAGAAGAAAGAAGAAGAAAGAAGAAGAAAGAAGAAGAAAGAAGAAGAAAGAAGAAGAAAGAAGAAAGAAGAAGAAAGAAGAAGAAAGAAGAAAGAAGAAGAAAGAAGAAGAAAGAAGAAAGAAGAAGAAAGAAGGAAGAAGAAAGAAGAAGAAAGAAGAAAGAAGAAAGAAGGAAGAAGGAAGAAGAAAGAAGGAAGAAGAAAGAAGGAAGAAGAAAGAAAGAAGAAATAGATGTGCAGTCTATTTGCCTTTTATTAAAATCAACCCCAGTACCTTTTACCATGTCCTGTACAATGCTCCAAGTTCTAAGTGAGGTGCACACTATATTGAATTTCCTTTTTCTTTTCCATTATGAACAATATCTGGATATTGAGAGAGAACAGACTTACTGAGGAGCCTTTGATCTTTTTCTTCTCACTGCGTCCTTCCTCAACCTCATCAGAGTCACCATCACTGTCAAACGCCAACAGTTCGGGATCAAGGGGGTCTAATGGAGGCTCATACAAAGCTGTGTTTAATGGCAAGTACCGGAGCTCATTGGGAGAATACCTGTAAAGTAAAAGACACTTTGTGTCTTCTGAACACCAATTTAGGCTCCCAACTATAGAAATCTGCAAAGAAGCTAGAATATTTCCGTAATCAACAATTCCTTTTCAATGTTTTAAACCAATTATTATAAAAAATAATATCATCACAGGAGGGAGTTCGAATACAAGATCACACGGAGAACAAAAAAAGGACACACGCACACACCTCCTTGCTGAGATTGCTAGCAGCAGAACACACAATTACTGCACCTACTTGATTTAAAAAAAAAAAAAAAAAAAAAAAAGAGACTCTACCCTCACTTTCTCTAACGATTTGTATTATGGAAGGGTATTTTGTGTAATCAGTTTAAATGTGGATTTTCAAGCAAACTGTATGAACTGTTGTAAATGTCTATTCATTAATAAATCCGCCTCCTGCCATACTATATAGCCAGTTAGCAGCTAAAAAAAAAGTAAAAGCTAAAGTAAAAATTTCCCCAAAGAGAAGGCAATTCCCACCTCTAACACTGTCTTGACTGAAAGATTTTGCCCCTGCTCCTGTTTAGGGGGATATTTGCTAATTTTTTGATTACACCCAATTTTGGTCTTAAAAACAAATGATTAATAGAACAAACAGTGAATACAAACCACAACGGGCACACACTCATAGCAATGAAACCAAATAGAGTGGGGACGGGTTAAAACCTCTATCAAACTAAAAAAGGAACTTGCAGGCAGGTACACCTTAAAGAACAAGGTCAAAGTGAACAAGACAAGTGCATACAAAATTCAGCTATAGCCTCAGATTAGTGAGCAAAGAGCCAGGTCATACATAAACCCCTGCTGTGTTTACTTATAAATATTTCCCTTTTTACTGTTAGGCATTCTGCCATCCAGTGGTATGAGGATGGCGATGCAAGTTATTTTCTGTATCGTCTGCTTGTGCACACCAACAGACCCTGCTACTGCAGATGAGCATTCTGATACATAAACGGCCAACACTGCTTACACCAAGTTACAAAGTTAACTCCTCTGCATGACTAGGAATTTTTTTTTATGTGGTAGGAATGGAACCTCATTCTGCCTTGTTCCTACTCTTATGCCCTTAAGCTCTTCTCTCTCCTTTTATTCCCCTCTCATCCACTCTTCCTGGGGTGCACCAGATATTAAGCCGTATAAACCCTATGCCCCCCTTAAAGGATAAATTCACCTTTGGGAACATATTGTTCCACCTGATTTTAGGGTGGAATATGTAACATGTTCCCAATGCTGCAGCCGCTGCCCGCCCTCCCTGTGGCAGCATTATGAGAAGAAGTTCCTTGTACTAGCTGTCACGGTTTAAAAAAAAAAAAAAAAAAAACGGCTGTGCGGGGCTCCGCCCACACAGCCACATCATTCATACGCAGAGCTCTGTGTGTGAATAAACTATAAGTCCCGACAGCCTTAGTGGCTGTCGGCTTGTAGTTCTCAATGAACTACCACGGTGCTATGGTAATTCATTGAGTCTTCCTGTCAGAGTATCAGCTTACCAACACAGGATGTACAGGTAAGCAGATACACTGACAGTGTGCAGGAGACGTGCATGGCATTAGCGATCTCTTCGTCACTGGTGCAATGCTTTACAGGCTCCTATTACATAAAATGCACATTTTTTTTACCTGCAAAAAGATGTGCATTTATTATTTTTGTTCAAAGGTGAACTTATCCTTTAAGAGTGCCCTATGGACTTGGCTTTCATATTGGTCTATATTTCACTGTAAACATATATTGGTCAATTGAAATTCCACGTTGCTCTTCTTTGGGATCCAGGTACCATTAGTCATTTATAAATCTCCATTATAGTAAAGGTGAATGTGTGCTAACTCTCCACATATGAGTCTTTATTATGGGATGTCGTGGAGGCGATTTGGTTAAGCTTGGCTTAGCTCTATTGCTTCCTACAGGTAAGCATAAACTGAAAGGTATTTCTAATCTTCCTACAATGGCTATTACACTTATACAGCTAGTACAAAACCTCCCTATCCCCCACGGTCTACAGTCAGAGCCATAGGCAACTATTGTCACTGGAATCTGAGCAAAACTGACACTTCTTTATACTAAACGTTTCTATGAGAGAGAGAGGGGACAAGGCCCAACACAAATCCTTGCAAGGAAACTTCTGTGGTTATGATGCATATTTAGTCCTAATAGCAGACAGCTTTTTCAAAGGAATGAATAGAGAGTGTGGCAATGAGCAGACTGCAGCACCCAGCAAAGATTGCAGTCTTTGTTCCGTTTTTACTGCACCCTTCTCATATGGTAATACGGTTTAGCATTTTGGTAATGTCACTACATATGCCATTATACACAATATCTTTATGAAACAAGAAAAACAGACCTTTTGTAATATTCTTGAAACTGTCCAGGTATGAGGGAAACAGGATAAGGACTCACTTTTGTAATTTCAGTAGGCAGGATTTTGTACTTTCCCTGAGGTACCTGTATTACCTATTCAATAACCGCAAAAACAAAAAACAAAAACACGCAATTAAAAATAAGCTAATAGTTCCTTTAAAAAACAAACGGATAACCAAAAATCCTCTTTTGTACAGTACATTAATGTAGAATTACTGGCAACACTTTTTGCATTCATTTTGGATAGAGTTACAGAGTGTTATAACCCCTGTCAGATTTTTTTTTGCCATATTTGTCACATTGCAGAGATTTTCCTTCACTTTCTGGCCCATAGCAAAACAGGAAGTGAGGGGAAATCCCTGCAAATTAGGGAAATCCTTGGACCCCCCCCAGGTCACCAGAACTCGTGTCCCCCATTGGAAGATTTCCCCGCTATTACTTTTCTGAGGGCAACCCAAAATTTGTGATTTTCAATGATAATGATACACAGAACAATTAGAGGGTGAACCTCCTTAATGTAGGCACAGACAGCAATACAAACTGACAGGGGTTCTAATCCCTCTCCACTCTAGCCAAAGCTGAAAAAGATGAATTCCAAGTAAAGATATTTTTACAAAGTTATATTGATCCAGTTAGGCCAATGTAGCTATGTATACACCATATCTGGCCTATCCCCCTGGAAGCTAGAAACACTGCTACTACAGTGATCTCCAATAGCTTCCAGATCCTCTGTGGAGAGGATGCCCTGCTGCATTGTGAACACAGGAGGCTACTTGGTCTGCACAGGCACCAGAGAACACTTTGCATTATCTTAATAAATGCAAAGCATTCTCTGGGTGAAGTGGAGACTGATTTTACCTCCCTACCTCATCCAATCAGAGAACGTTTTGCATCCATTGAAAAAAAATGTAAAGTGTTTTCTGAATGGTAAGCACCAGAGCCATGGCCTAATACAGGGCCCAGAAGCTAGTGGAGATCACTGTAGTTGCGGTGCCATCTATATTCAACATTTTTTTTATTATTTATTTTAGTTTTTTTACACTGTTCATAAAAAAAAAAAAATAAATAGTGTCACTTTTATATTCCTATTACAAGGAATGTAAACATTCCTTGTAATAGAAAAAAGGACCTCTTAAATATGAGATCTGGGGCCAAAAACCTCAGGATCTCATATTTACACTAAAATGCAATAAAAAATAAAAAGTTGTTTTAAGAGCTATGGGTGGAAGTGACATTTTGACGTCGCTTCCGCCCAGCAATGGTATGGAGACGGGTGGGGGACATCTTCCCCTCACTCGCCTTCATACCAAGCCAGGAAGAGGACCCGATGGCCTCCGCCGCTACCGACGGCTCCGATAAGCAGAGGGCACCGGAGAGTGGCAGGAGGGTGGGGGGTCCCTCTCCCGCCGCCGATAAAAGTGATCTTGAGGCGAATCTGCCGTAGAGACCACTTTTATCTTAAACCGGACTGCTCACTGAAAAGGATACCGGGTTTATGGTAGCTAGCTGCTGCCATAACAAAGATATCCCTCTTCAAAGTGCTGACGTATATCGGTGTGAGCCAGTCCGGAAGTGGTTAAAGTGGAACGTTATCCATAACGACATGACAAAAATAATGTTGTTCTTTGGCTAGGAACATACATTTAACATTAATCTGTATGCTACCAAAATTAATGTGTGCCATAAATTGCCTCCAGCTTTGTTCCGGCTTCTTCTTGCTGGATGCTTCCATTTTGCTGATGCCTAGAGCCCCTGAGCAGTAGCAAATCTTTAGACTGTCAGTTAGCCCTCTAGTGGCTTTGATTTATGGCACAGTGCCTAAAAATAGATGTGCAGAGAGGGGTGAGACTATTTCTGAATTTTACATAGTATAGACACTTATTTTTTTTATGTTTTACTATGCCATACCTGCGAAAAGGACCAGCATGGAGTGATCTAGCAAGACTTAAAGTGGCACTAAACCCACATCATAAAAAAAAAACCAAAACATCAAATGGTGTATAACATGCTGTTCATACTCAGCCACTATGAGATTTGTTTTCTGTATTCTGAAAAAAACAAAACAAAAAACTGGTTGATCCTCCTGCTTGCTCTCTCTACCTTCTGTCCATGTCACCAATTCAGCTAGGGATTTATCAGCTGTACTGGCAACTCTGCACATGCTCAGTTTTCAGCGAGTTTCTATGCTGAGCATTTCCTCCCTATCACATCTGAACAGCCCATGTGAATATATACAGTGAAAAATTACAGCCCACTCCATCCCTCCCACATACCCACTAACCAGCTAAAACACAATGGGGACGGGATATTACATGTGGATTAATGTTGGCTTCACCTCCCTCTTATTCTAAGACACAGGCTGGAGGGGCATAACACAGCCTGTGACTGGCAAAAACCCACCCACACCATGTTATTTCCACAATATAATAAAGATCTGATTTAAAATATATATATATTTGTATGGACAATTTAAAACAGTTTATTGATATTATCGATTTTTGCTCTGTATTCCGAAGGCAGTTTTTTTTTTAAACACGTGACCAGCAGCAGAGGACTAGAAGCTCCTGCAGACAGGCTGCAAAAGAGCTGGGTCATGTGACCGCTGCATATTGATTTGGAAAAAGGTACTTAGATTTAATTAAAAAAAAAAAAAAAAAATGATAGTGCCATCGTCGATATACAGAAATAGAAAAGACAATGTAAATTAACTAATTGTGGGATGTCAATTTTGATTGGGCACATCGTCATTGGATAAAGTGACACTGGAATTTTAAGGAGTTCGGAAGCTCATACCCTCAGCTGACCTGCTACATACCCATGCCTTTTTGCCAAAACACGAGAGTGTGAGGCATTTTGAGTCGGTGAGTGTTGAATTCAAGGGGAGTGGAGGCACTGACACTAAGTGAATTGGTGGACGTTTTTCAAGCTTATCACCTTTCCTGCACGGTGTCCTGTCTATGGACTTTATATGGACTATACTGCCTGATTTCACCTTTTGATTTATTTGCAAATTGATATTACTGGGTGTATGATACACTTTAACATACACTGTTAGGATTTTTATTAGATTCACTGGTTTACTGTACACTGAACAGTGTTTATATAGATTACCACATGTAATTTTATATATTTTCATTTATTTTATATTCATTCAATTTTTTCTGGGTATAGATAGATGCACCAGAATCCTGTTTTGGATGTTGATCACTGTCATTGAGCGCCGCTTATATTGCTTCACAGGGGTCGCCTTGGGCTCTTGGAATCAATAGGAAGTTTTTTGCACTGATCATTTAATAAGTGGCAGCTTTGGATTTACTTTATTAGTTTATTTTACACAGGTGTTTCACACACAGTGTCAGTTTACACCCTTCACAGGGGGTCACACCCCTTCATCTGGCATCGAGCGCAGTGGCGAGAACTCAAGAAGGGCGCGTTGGTTTGAGTTTTCAATTTTTGACAAATTAACCTCTTCAATACCAGGCACTTTCACCCCCTTCCTGCCCAAGCCAATTTTCAGCTTTCAGCGCTGTTAGACTTTGACAATTGCCTGTTCATGCAACGCTGTACCAATATGACATTGTCCCGGAACGAGAGGGGATCCCGCCCATCATTTTAAAATACGGCAGACGGGAGGTCGTTAAACAGTTCCTGACAGGAACAGTCAATGGCCCGCCCTGTGCTTGACGCATGGAAATATGCAAAAACAAAAAACAAAACACCCCACGCGTTTGGGAATGCACGTTCCCTCTATGCCTAGTGTGAATGGACCCTTAATTGCTTCTGACCGCCGGCTGTCAATTGACGGCCAGGTGGCGCAGCTCTCGTTGCGGGCGGGCGTCATATGACGGACTCGCTTTCGCGGCCCACCAGGAGGCGCGCGCCCGCCGTGTCACTGGGCACCCAGTGCGCGTGCCCGGCGGCCGTGATGTCCGCCGGGCACCCGCGATTGCCGGTAACACAGCAGGACCATGGATCTGTGTGTGTAAACACACAGATCCAAGGTCTTGTCAGAGGCGAGGAGACCGATGGTATGTTCCCAGTACAGAGGAACACTGAACAGTCTCCCCCCCTAGTGAGTCCCCTCCCCCTACAGTTAGAAACACTCCCTAGCAAACACAGTTAACCCGTTCCCTGCCAGTCACAGTTATACAGTAATCAGTGCATTTTTATAGCACGGATCGCTGTATAAAGGTGAATGGTCCCAAAAATGTGTCAAAAGTGTCCGATGTGTCTGCCGCAATATCGCAGTCACGATAAAAATCGTAGATCACCATTACTAGTAAAAAAAATAAATAAATAATAAAAATGTTATAAATCTATCCCCTATTTTGTAGACGCTATAACTTTTGCGCAAACCAATCAATATACGCTTATTGCGATTTTTTTTAACCAAAAATATGTAGAAGAATACATATCGGCCTAAACGGAGGAAAAAATTTTTTATCGCAAAAAGTAAAAATATATTGTGTTTTTTTTCAAACGTGTCACTCTTCTTTTGTTTATAGCGCAAAAAATAAAAACCGCAGAGGTGATCAAATACCACCAAAAGAAAGCTCTATTTGTGGGGAAAAAATGATAGCAATTTCATCTGGGTACAGTGTTGTATGACCGCGTAATTGTCATTCAAAGTGCGACAGTGCTGAAAGCTGAAAAATGGCTTGGGCAGGAAGGGGTGAAAATGAACTGTATTGAAGTGGTTAAAGTAATTGTATTCTTTAAAAATAACAAACATGTTATACTTACCTGCTGTGTGTAATGGTTTTGCACAGTGCAGCCCAGATCCTCCTCTGCTCGAGTCCCTTGCTGGCTCTTGGCCTCTCCCTCCTGTTTGAGAGCCCCCCACAGCAAGCAGCTTGCTATGGGGGCACCCGAGCCAATCCACAGCTCTGTGTGTTCATTCAGACATGGAGTCATGGTTTGAGCCCACTCACTCTCTCTCCTGATTGGCTAATTGACTTTGATTGACAGCAGCGGGGGCCAATGGTCTCAAACAGTCAGAAGGGAGAGTCCCGGAAGGCCGAGGCACTCGTGTACATCGATAGAGATAGGGCTCAGGTAAATATTGGGGGGGGGGGGGGGGGTTATCTTAATGCATAGAATGCATTAAGATGAAAAGCCTTCTGCCTTTACAACCACTTTAATGCTGTTGATAAAATGCTGTGTCTTACATGAGTCTGTAGGTCAAAATATGCTCGCCTCTCTTCCATCCTTTCACGGTTTAAATTGCTGTTAAATTCCGCAGCTTTTTTGGCAGCTTTCTTGATGTACTCTGGAACTTTGCTTGCTTCAACTTTCTGTGTATTTTGTTGCTGTTGTTGCTGTAAAAACATAATATTCTAGTTAGAGATAACAGGCAAGTCATTTAGTCTAATATTAAATATAATTTGACAGTAAAACTGTGTTTACTTTCCCTGTTTCATCCTGATCACATACGTCATTCTGATTATCTTCAGTAGTCATCTGTTGCAGAAAAATATTGGTATAAAAGCAGTTTGTGCTGTGGTTCTTAAAAAGCCACTTAATGTATTCTTTAAACCCAACAACTATTATGAGCACTCCAAACTTTTTTAAAAGAATGTTGTGTAAAATTGAATACAGCTGAACAGCATTTATTGTACAAATATTTGAAAAGAGGTTTGTAACCACGCCAACTATGGCAGATTGATTAAAGAAAACCTCGGGTCCAAACAGAAACCTTTGTTATATAGTTTTTAATAGAGCTATTTAGATTTCTAAATATAACCTACTTATTCTGTCTCAGGTTCTGAATTTGCAAGTTTGGCTGAATTCATATACACCGATATCCTAAAGTAGACACCTGGAGAGCTTTAAGATCATATGGCCAACAGGAGCCATATTGTATAAGCCTGCCCGCAGGATTACACCAATACAAGTTGCCAGGACCAGATGCTGCTCAAAAAGATATGTATAGAAAAAATAGGATTTTTAAAAGGGCTTACCTGTAAAATCCTTTTCTTTGAGGTACATCACGGGACACAGAGCTATAGTACTTACTATGTGGGTTATAGGCCACCTTCAGGTGCTGGACACTGTCACGCCCTAAATAAAAAAGTGCCCTCCCTATATAACCCCTCCCACTGGTGGGGGTACCTCAGTTTTGTAGCAAAGCAATACACGTGTATACCAAAGAAGGGAGGGACCTCTGTGTTGCATGATGTACCTCAAAGAAAAGGATTTTACAGGTTAGCCGTTTTAAAAATCCTATTTTCTTATCGTACATCACGGGACACAGAGCCATAGTACTTACTATGTGGGATGTCCCATAGCAATGCCAACTGAAGGGA
Organism: Lithobates clamitans; assembly: GCA_037952925.1. Classification (NCBI taxonomy): domain Eukaryota; kingdom Metazoa; phylum Chordata; class Amphibia; order Anura; family Ranidae; genus Lithobates; species Lithobates clamitans. Next base: position 213,984 of record JBBGZY010001527.1, read on the forward strand.
GGGAGACACCAAAAAGTAGGGCACCAAGAGACAAGAGAACTCATACTGCAGCCTGCAGTACACTGCGCCCAAAGGCGATATCCTCATGACCTCTCACATCTACTTGATAGAATTTGGTAAATGTGTGGACTGAAGACCAAGTTGCGGCCTTGCAGATCTGAGCCAAGGAGGCATGGTGATGCACTGCCCAAGAAGCACTAACAGCCCTGGTGGAGTGCGCTTTATTATGAAAAAGGAGGAATTTTCCTCATTAAAACAATAAGCTTGAACAATCACAATGACGAATCCATTTAGAAATAGTAGATTTTGACGCTGCCTGTCCTCTTTTAGGACCATCTGGCAACACAAACAAAACTTCTGTTCTACAAATCTGAGCGGTCACGTTCAAATAGACCTTGACCGCCCTCACCACATCAAGAGAATGTAGTGATTTTTCTGTCACAGAACGAGGCTCTGGAAAAAAAGAAGGCAGAATAAATATCTTGGTTTAAATGAAAACCTGATACTACTTTCGGTAGGAATTTAGGATGAGGTCTAACACAACCTTATCCTTATGCAGAATCAATTATGGCTCTTTACAAGAAAGAGCAGCCAACTCTGATACTCTTCGAGCAGAAGATATGGCAACCAAGAAAACTATTTTCCTTGTCAAAAGGACCAGGGGAATATCTCAAATAGGCTCAAAAGGCTGCATTTGTAAAGCTGATAAGACTAGATTTATATCCCAAAGGTTCAAGGAGAATCTAACCCCCTGAATAAAGTTACAAACCAGAGAATGTGAAGCAAGTGGTCGTTGAAAAAACATTGATAAAGGCCGACACCTGGCCTTTGATAGTACTCAAGGTCAGCTTCATCTCTAATCCCATTTGTAAGAATTCAAGGATCCTACCTATGACATATTTTCTAGGGTGCCAACCCCTGTATTCACACCAGGAGACATATGCCTTCCACGGTCCTTTAGAATGTGGGTGTCAATAGCCAAACCGCTAAATTTAGCGTTTGTAAGGCAAGATGGAATACCGGACCTTACGACCTCTGGCCACAGCGGTAGGGTCCAAGGGTCCCCTACCGCCATTTTTATGATCTCGGCAAACCAAGATCTCCTGGGCCACAAGAATCACCTCCTTCCCTTCTTGCTTGATCCTGCGAAGAAGCCGTGGAAGCAGCAGAACAGGAGGGAACGCATAGATCAGTGAGAGCTGATCCCAAGGAAAGACCAACGCATCTGTTCAGCATTTCATCGGATCCCTTGTCCTCGACACAAAGTTGTCGATCTTGTTGTTGAACCTGGACGCAAACAGATCCATATCTGGAACTCCCCATTTTTGACACTGGCGAATAAACTGAGGTACTCCCACCAGTGGGAGGGGATACAAAGGGAGGGCACTTTTTAATTTAGGGCGTGCCAGTGTCCAGCACCTGAAGGTGGCCTATTAAACCCACATATTAAGTACTATGGCTCTGTGTCCCGTGATGTACGATAAGAGAAAAGGAGCACTGCTGAGCCGTAGATGTGAGGTGTAGTAGGTGTCAGCGCTCCCTTGTTCTGGCCTTCCTGGTTGACACAGCCCAGATATCTCATCTCCTTCAAATTTGAGGGTGGCTGGTGGGAGTGCAGCATTAAAGCCAAGCCAAAAACATTCCTGTCTGTGCCAGTGAAATATGAGAGTCCTGAGGGTAGTATACCCACAAGAATGATGCTGCAGGCTAAGCAATGGGAGTGGAGTGGTACCAATAAATAGGCTAACCCACCTTCCCTTCCAGTAAACTCTTCTAGGCCGAGTTTCATGGGGTCAGAACTTATCCCAAAAGTCAACTGTATATGTGTAACAAAGGATATTTCGTCAACAAGGCACTACTTGCTTAACTGAAGTTCCTTCCGTACTGAATTTCACCATTTATCAATGAGTAACTGGCTCAGAGATGGCACAGAAAGAGTAGGAAAAAAATAAAAAATAAATCAGCAAACACACGGATAAAAACCAGGATTCATAAAATTCTGCCTTTTGTTATATTAAAAAAAAATGCATGCCATAATTAAAAGTACTTTGAAACGTTCTTTTAAAAACGTGTTATTGCTACTGACATAGCGCATGCATGAAAGCACATTCTTACGTGTTCTTGTTAAACATATTCTGAGGAAACTGTTCTTGCATAATTGCAAATTAGGATTCCTCTCCAAGAAAATGCATTAGCAATTTTAATGCATGCAGGGACAGCAACAAGCACATTTGAAAATATATCCCTCATCTCTTTCTTCTCTTTCCTTGTTCTTTGGAACAAAAAAATAAATAAAATAAATAAAAAAGGCCCATGTCAAAGTACGGTAAGTTTTTTAAATTAGTCAGGGCCTGGTTGTGTGTACAATGCACTGAGACTAACTCTTTTGAAACTTCTCTGGATAGGTTATAAAAATATATTCAAATTTTAAATTCTGAGTGATGCCAAAAAAAGCTTTTCCTTTCAGGCAGCATTGGTGCCGTACTTACTACTTGTGGGATCACCTACCACTTCACCAACAGGTAGTATATGGACCACACTTGAACAAATGAGGGGCCTACAGCAGTATTAAACACAAACAGCACTAACAATGGCACATATTAAAACCTCACACAGATAGTTTTCAAAAACTGACCCTTAATAGGTCAAGTCCCCCTCAAATCGGGGATGTCACTTTGGTGGGTACTGAAATGTAAGAATACCCTGAAATCATGGAGCGTCATTTAACCCTTTAATATCCACCGAAGGACAATTATTTGACTTGATCTCCCTTTATGCAGGTTATACAAAGTTAACGAGTTTATAGTTTCATTGATTAGATTTCATCTAATTTTATACAACATCAAATGAACAGAAAAAGTTCACAAAATCACAAGTTAAGGATCACCCATATAGAGAATGTACCTGAGTAATAAAACTTAATTTTTTTTGTACTTTTTTTATTATAACAGTAAATGAGGGCAGCAGAAAACGAGTGCGATATTTGAAACAGTATTTGATAAATGAACGCATCAATATCTGCTTCGATGGATGTAGTAGCAATTCCCAATTAATATCTCAAGGGGCTTATCAGATATTTTGGTTCTAATTGTGCCCTTCATATGCCTTAACCTTAAAATGCAAGTTCACCTTTACAGAAAAATCCCCCTCCCCGGGCCCACTGACCTGTCCAGTTCTAAGCCCCGGTATATTCGCGCCAGGAGTCCGGGGTTTAAAAACCCTCTCTGCAGCCATACGTCTTCTCTATAGCTGACAGGACGGGCTATGCGGCTGCTGATTGGTCGGCACCGTCCATGTGATGGCGCTGACCAATTAGAATGCTTCAAAAACTTCCCTCCTGATGTTTTGGACATCCAGCTCAGGGGATTTCCAAGTCCCGGACTCCTGGCACAGATATACCAGGGCTTATTGCTGCATCAAACTCCTGATGAGTGGACCCTAGTGAGATCCACGAAATGCGTAGAGATCCATAGATGCTACAATACATTTACGGACCAATTGTGCATTTTGTTGCGATATCTTCATGATTATTATATACGTATAGTGTCTCATTATATATGGATCTTTTTACTGCTAATGTTTTTATGACTTTTTGCATAGATATATTACATTTTTGACATATTTTTGTATATCATGAATTTTTATAATAAATTCTCAATTGTATCCTAGTTGTGCCTAGTCTGTGACCCACCTCATTTAAAGTCCCATGACCACTCTTTTTTGTCTTTATATGTATAACCTGGGATGGAGGTGGGCCATGGTGTATGTTCCAGACCATTTTTTTCTTGTTTCTGTAACAAAAGAACTAACTTTGATTTAGGGAAAGTTAGTTAAAAATCATAATCCCAGTAGATGGAGATTAAATGAAAAGAGTGTACTTAAAGAAATACTCAGGTTGCCACTGCTTAACAATGGATCAAAATACTTAGAAGAATATCAAGCATTGAATATAGTTTTTAATTGCACAAACAGTTTACTTACCGAGTACTCTTTGTAATGGTCTGTAATGCGCTGGCGCTCTTTTTCTTGAAGAATGACCGAGTACTCTGCATGCTTGGTTGGATATTCCTTCATCATAAGGTCAATTACTTCATCACTTCGTAAAGCTGTCAGACCTTTAAAAAGGGCAAGGGGAGAGGAGTCTAATGTTCTAATAGTCCAACCAGCATGAAAATAATATTAGATTTTAGAAGTGCAAGAGTGCGAGGCAAGGGTCCACTGAAAATTAGTCTAAAGAGCTTTAAAAGGAAATTATACTTTGCCCAAGCAGAGCAAAGTGACAGGTTCATGTTAAAACCAGCCCCTGAAGCATCTTAGAACTTGCCTTCCTTCAATCCTCCACTGCTCCATTTGTGGCTCATAAGGAGAAAAAGCCCTCCATCAGCTTCAAGACAATTTCAGTTAGAGCTTTCACAAGGCAGGCAAGTCTCACCCTGCCTTATGGTTTTTAAGTAGCCAATTGTCAGGCAGGCATGTCACATTGAAGAAAGGGAAAGGAGTCACACGATCCACTAAACCTGGAAGAACCTGGTGTTACTATTTGCTTCCAGCACTGAACAGACCAATGAGGTAGCAAACTAATGTAAGTTAGGAAAGCAGGAAGGAGGACTGGGCATTAAAGTAAACCTGTTGCTTTGTTCTGCACAATCTTAGCAAAAGGCAAACACACTCTAAATATTCTGACTTGTTACAGATAAGAAAGAACTCCGGTCTAAACAATAGACCCGATTTTGATTTATATTGGTAAAGTTAGGTTTTTCAAACAAACTATTCATAATTTTCTCCCTTTTTCTTAAATCACAATGAACATGTAATGATTTTCTCTTGAATCAAACAACCAGAATATATGTGTCTGCTCACCACTGACAACCATGTCAATCTAAAGAGGAAGATTGCCTGCACACAGCCTAACCAAACCCAAACCTAAATTTTGTTGCATTGACTGCTTGAAACATAGCAACCTGCTGTGTTTTTTCCTGTAGAAAGTTGCTTTTGGATCACGTGGTTAGACGAGTGCTCAACTGCCTTTTTTAAAAAGGTGTGTGTTTTCTATATAGAAATGGAAGTAAACATGGCCTTGGTTTCGATAAGAGGAAGATTAAGATGCCCCAAAAGGGATAGTAAGGGCAGAAAACCAACACAGGATCAAAATATGGCGAGTACAGAAATAGATAAAAAAAAATATATACATTTTATTCAATATACAAAAATAGCAAATAACATTTCTAAAAACATTAATGACAAAATGAGGTACAGGAGTGTCAAAAGAATACTACACGCTGCAGCAAAACACACTTCTGAAAACTGGGGATCAGAGACCAAAAGTGGCTGCACTAGGACCAAACATGTTTCGGAGAGCATAAAAAGATAAAATTTCTTTTCATGACATTATATTTCCTTCTTCAGTGGATCAGATAAGGCGTGCTGTTATATTTCTAGCCAAAAAAGAAAATGTGTATGTATACATAAAATAAATATTAAATCCATGCATGTAATAATCAATTTATCATTTTTCAAGGATGCAAGCATGTACTAAAATATGCACTGTTTACATTAGTAAACAATATTGCTGTGTATCTTCGTCATTGCAGAGGAACATGCGTTTTTGTGAGTACTAATGTAAACAGTGCATATTTTAGTACATGCTTGCATTCTTGAAAAATGATAAAATGAATATTAAATACATGCATGTAATAATCAATTTATGTATACATATACGTTTTGTTTTTTTTTGCTAGAAATAAAACAGCACTCCTTATCTGATCCACTGAAGAAGGAAATATAATAATGTAATGAAAAGAAATGTATCTTTTTTATGCTCTCCGAAACATGTTGGGTCCTAGTGCAGCCACTTTTGGTCTCTGATCCCCAGTTTTCAGAAGTGTTTTTTGCTGCAGCGTGTAGTATTCTTTTGACACTCCTGTTCCTCATTTGTCATTTAATGTTTTTAGAAATGTTATTTGCTATTTTTGTATATTGAATAAAATGTATATATATTTATCTGTTTCTGTACTCACCATATTATGATCTTGTGTTGGTTTTCTGCCCTTACTATCCCTTTTGAGGCATCTTCCTCTTCCAACATTAGTTTTTGGGATGTGGCAGAGACCCTCAGGACTAGCTTCGTAACTAGTTCCCCCCCTTTATATTGGTTTCGATAAGAATACGCTTACTGGGTGACAAGCAAAAGAATGGTTAGTTGTTGACAAATAGTGGGGGAAAAACAAAAAACAAAAAAAAAAAAACTACACTTCTCTTATTAGAAAACAAAGGAGGATGAAGGCGATGGAAGAAAGAAGAAAGGAGAAAAGGAGAAAAGGAGAAAGGAGGAAGGAGGGAAAAGTATCAAATGATAAAGAACATGAAATATTAGGCCTCTTTCACATGGGCAGACAGATTGGGTCCGTCTGTCTTTTTTTTTTTTCGGTAGACTCGATCGGACCATCCATTGCCCTCTATGGAGTTGCAGCTGTCACCTTCCAACATTTATCCAATTGAATCCAATTGAATTTATCATAAAAAATATATTAGTACACAATCACCGCACCTATCCCCTACAGATAAGTTTTAACTCTACTTTGCAGCAAGCAGCTGGTGTATTTTTTTTTAAATCAATATAAAGTTCGCTTTATGCTGTGCAGAGGGGAGAAGAAAAAAAAAATGTATAATTGTTTTTCCTCCTTCTATCTGCACCTCTTAAAGCACTTAAAGCAACCTTGTAAGGAGTTAAAAGAAAATTAAACTGGCAGTTTGCAGCAAAGCAAAAGCATTATTACCTATTCATACCACCAACCTCCACTACATTGAAGGAGAAGCTTGCTCTAATATCTTCAGCACGCTTCAGGGTGTGTGGGATGATGGACAAAATTATCAGTGTGCACATATCAGTGTATGTCCACTTGGTACTACTTACATGTGAATTTCAGAAGTTACAGGTCTGAGCAGTAAAACCCCATATAGGAAAACTTGCTTTACAAGCAGACGTTTGGCATTAAAGTAAGGTTAAAATCTGCCATATATCACTGCATAATGCAATTATATATTTATTACTGAATTGTGTTTTTTTTTCTAGTTCCCTTTAAAACTACTTGTCTTATTTAAAAGCGCCTCTATTTTTTTTTTTTTTTTATTATTCAGCCTACACTTGTGCTCAGAGAAAGGAGCAGTAATGTGTGTGTATGTATATATATATAATATAATATATATATATATATATATATATATATATATATATATATTTTCACATCAGTACAATTTTACTCACAGGCGCATGCGCTTCCGACTTACGAACAAATTCAACTTAAGAACAAACAGGCAGTCCCTAACCCGTTCGTAAATTGAGGACTGCCTGTATATATGCTCTGGAACAAAATCTTCCCTGTGACTAGACCCACCTGTGCAGTGAGATTCTAAATGAGGAACCCAGCGCTTAAAATGCTAGCCACTAAGCCACTGTGCTACTCACTAATAAAACATTCTGCGTTCAAGAATGACTGTTGACAGCTGAGCTTAGAACTATAGTAGCTTTATAGTTACCTAAAGTACACTGAGTTTCCGTAATGACATTTTGCTCTCGCAGATACAACTTCTCCTTGTGCGATAGGTCTCTTCGTTCTAAATCTTTTAGGAAAATGAAGCATTCTTGTTAAAAAACTGTTCCAGGCAACAAATAAAAGCATTTAAATGAGATACAAAGGCCATTAAGTAAACACAGTAAAAGCTGAAAAGTTCACTTTATTTATCTTTCTACCCAATCTAGAGAATATGAATGATAACACAAAAACATTTTTCACTCATGGTTAGTGTTTGGCTGAAGCCAATTATCAAATCAACTGTGTTTACACGTTTTAAATCATAATGGCAACAGAAATTACCCAAATGACCCTGATCAAAAGTTTACATACCCTGGTGATTTTGGCCCGATGACATGCACACAAGTTGACACAAAGGGGTTTAAATGGCTATTAAAAAAGGTAACCATCCTTATCTGTTTGCTTGTAATTAGTGTGTGTGTATAAAAGGTCAATGAGTTTCTGGGCTCCTGACAGAACCTTGCATCTTTCATCCAGTGCTGCACTGACATTTCTGGATTCTGAGTCATGGGGAAAGCAAAAGAATTGGCAAAGGATCTGTGGGAAAAGGTAGTTGAACTGTAAAAAAAACAGGAAAGGGATATAAAAAGATATCCAAAAAATTAAGAATGCCAATCAGCAGTGTTGAAACTCTAATCCAGAAGTGGAAAATTAAGGGTTCTGTTGAAACCAAACCATGGTCAGGTAGACCAACTAAAATTTCAGCCACAACTGCCAGGAAAATTGTTCGGGATGCAAAGAAAAACCCACAAATAACTTCAGGTGAAATACAGGACTCTCTGAAAACATGTGGTGTGGCCACTTCAAGATGCACAATAAGGAGGCACTTAAAGAAAGAAGCACTGCATGGTCGAGTCACCAGAAGAAAGCCATTACTATGCAAATGCCACAAAGTATCCCGCTTATAATACTCCAAACAGCACAAAGACAAGCCTCAAACTTTCTGGCACAAAGTCATTTGGAGCGCTGAGACCAAAATTGAGCTTTTTGGCTACAACCATAAACGCTACATTTGGAGGGGAGTTAACAAGGCCTATGATAAATGGTACACCATTCCTGTGAAACACGGAGGTGGATCGCTGATGTTTTGGGGATGTGTGAGCTACAAAAATGCACAGGAAATTTGGTCAAAAATGATGGCAAGATGAATGCAGTATGTTATCAAAAAATACTGGAGGAACATTTGCATTCATCAGCCAGGAAGCTGCGTATGGGCGTACTTGGACATTCCAACATAATGATCCAAAACACAAGGCCAAGTCGACAGTTCATGCCAGACAGCCCAAGTATTTACAGAAAATGGAGGCTTTTTGCCAAGAGGAATGGGTAGCTTTACCATCTGAGAAGATAAAGAGCCTCATCCACAAATACCACAAAAGACTTCAAGCTGTCATTGATGTTAAAGGGGGCAATACACAGTATTAAGAACTGGGGTATGCAAACTTTTGATCGGGGTCATTTGGGTAGCTTCTGTAGTTGATTGATAATAAATGGCATCAGCCAAACACTGACAGAACCATGAGTGAAAGAAAAGTTTTTGTGTCATTATTCATATTCTCTGAAAAATGGCCAAGAAATCAAATTCTGCCAGGGTATGTAAACCTATGAGCACAAGTGTGTGAAGAAAAAAAAAAAATGAGAGAGATATAATAAAAAAATTATATATATATATATATATATATATATATATATATATATATATATATATATATATATATATATATATATATATATATATATATATATACACTATGTAATAGATTTCTTTTTCACTCATGGTAGGACACTAGCAGTTTCAACAATGAATAGTATTTTGCAGTGCAGTACCATTCATTTAAAACACAATTGAGGGCCATAGATCATCTCTTAGTACTGCTTTGCTACAAAACTGAGGCATGCTGGTAGCTGGAGCTGTTATTCTGGCCTGAGCTACAGTTTTTTTTTGTTTGCCACTGAAGGTTTAAGACATCGTGTCCTTTAATGGACAAGAAAAGGATGTCAGAGAATACATTCAATTTTACAAATTGTACGACATTAATACACAACATTTACTACAAGCTATTCTTTATGCAACCATTTTAAAATCACAGAAATCATGAAAAACATTAAAAAATACTAAACAACTTCTTCAGCCCCCGTTCGCATTGGAGCGACTTGTCATGCGATTTGACAGGTCAAGTCACATCCAATTGCCAGCAATGGCACCATTCAAAATCAGTGCGACGCCAACTTTGTGGTGCCACATCGATTTGAAAATGTAGTACATGTACTACTTTTGCCGATTTCAGGTGCAAATTGAATAGGCATCTGTGCATGAAGTCGTACAGATGTCTTCAAAGTCTCTCTGACATGCGGCTCTGAAATTGCACAATTTCAAAGCCATAGTCAATGCGACCAAGGGCTCAAACATTACTTTCCTTGCATGGGATCACAATTGATTACCTGGGTATTTGCGTTTAAAGGAAGTGACACCCAAATATTCACTGACTTGCTCTTGTAACATATAGTATTCTCCTGTTTCATCTGATGGCCATTTGTATTCAACTAGATTTTCCGCTGGGAAATAGCTGGAGCTGATGGGGGAAAACAAAAATTTAAAAAAAATTACACACTGTTTAATCATTCAAGTTATTTTAAATTATATGAAAATAACCTATCCACCCAATGAGCAAATACACACACGGATATTAATGCCCAGCCATAAACCAATTCATCTCAGGAAATTTGTATTTCTCCACAGTCGCTATAACAGAAAGTGAGAAACCAATCAGACATTAACTTTCCTCTGGTCCCCTCTAACCCATCCTCATCATGTCAAACACAAAAAAAACTCAACTGGATGCAGTTACTGCTCAGACCACAAATTTCCCCCTGGCTTCTTCGATTTTAGAGTTGATGTTAGCCAAGCTGGGTGCTGTTGATAGGACCACCCAGAGCTCAAATTTTGTCCAATTCAGCAGGCTGAAATCAGTCAGGACATCTTCCGAGAGTACTAAAGTGAAAGCTGTTTGTCAAAGCTCATATGAACGTTCCCATACAACTCAGAATATATCCATAACTCTCAGCTGTAGGCAAAGTTTTGCAAGTGACCAAGTGGGGAGGAGGTGGTCCTCGTGTTTAACAGATATGTGGCAATGATCAGTGTCAGCAGTAAGCTGGAAATCCAGCAGTAGCTGTAATATCTGGGAGAACTCATATTGCTTTCAAAACGATCAACCAAAAAGTAAGCTACACCCCCACTATGAAGTCGAGGTAAAGGCCTCCTTGGAAATCTTATTCCAGCTGAATTATAATGCCTAGGCAAAAGTCAACCAATTTTTTCAGATCTTAAAAAAAAAAAAAAAATTCAGCATTCTACAGCTATAAAATGGAACTTCTGGATTCTCTGCACACATCTCTGTGCTCACAAAACTATGGAAACCAGAACGTTGACTGGCCTGAGCAGCCTATAGATATTTCTCCATTGGAAGGCAAGTGATTTCGGAGCAGCTCACAGCAGGGGTCCGTGTGTCCCTGTTCACCTTTTCAGGTCCGATTTCAGGTCCAAATTCAGCCAAAAATTCAGACCGAAAGGGACCAGTTGCACAGGACTCTTGTGCAATTCGCTCCACAGCCACTCGGGAGATGTGTGAACCGGCTCCATTGAGAGCCGGGCACAATCTCCTGACTTGTGAATTGGATGTGGAGGAAATCTGCATCCAATTCCCAATAGTGTGAACCCAGCCTCAAGTGCACATTAATATAGGACTCACGGACATTATCAAGACCCTTTGTGGTCCTGTCCCTCTCTTTCTCAAAGCCTCACTCCTAGGGTGGATTTGATTTAAATCACTAGTAAAAAGACTTGATTTAGATGGCTTTCACACCGAGCCGAGGGGGGCGGTGGTGGTAAAACGGCGCTAATCCTAGTGCCGCTTTACCGTCGTTTTAGCAGCGCTACTCGGCTGCTAGCGGCCGAAAAGGGGTTAAATCCACCTGCAAAACGCCGACGTTTTGCCGGCGGTATCGCAGTGCTGCCTCATTGATTTCAATGGGGAGCAGCGGTGGAGGAGCTGTTAGTTCACCGCTCTAAAGAAGCCAATAAAAAAAAAAGAAATCAGAATTACTAAGTAGTCCTGATCCCAGCGCTCAAATGGAACAAATTTACTGCACTTTCAGCCGCTATTATATAAAAAAACAATAAAATATGCCTAATTTAAAACCAAGCATTAACAGCGCTTCTTATGGATGAAAGATATCCAACGATGTAATAAATCCTCTAGTGCAACAATCAGTCACAGGTCAGGTGTATAAAGCTCAAACAACAAGGGATTCTCCTGCAATCATTCATCAATCCCTCTCATCCCTTATAATGATAGACCTAGAACGATGTAATCAGTCCTTTCCTCCTCCTGTCAGCTCAATATAATCCTTGCATGGAAATAGGTAAATGGAGCCCTCGGGCTTTCACACTGGAGTGAATGGAGCCGCTTTTTTTTTTTTAGGCGCTATTTTTAGCGCTGTAGCGTCTGAAAAAACACTGGCAGTGTGAAAGGGGTCTTCAATCATAATTTTTAAAGAGCAACTGTCATCTCTGTCCCGCAGCGGCTCCTCCTCTGACCAACTGTTGGCTCACCGACAGTCCAATTCGCTTTAATGGGATGGCTGGTGATGTGGCAGTGACACAAGGTGAGGAACCTAGCGGCAGCAGGTGAGTGGATGCCCACTAACAGGTGCTGCCATGGTTGATCTGAAATGACAGGCGCACTTTAAATTCCTGCTGGTAGTTAGAATCTTTAATATTTGCAAACAAAATGAAGGTTTCCTATTTAGAATAATAAGCTGTCAGGTTTCTAAAGCAGCGATATCAGAAGATTAAATCAGTTTGTAGTATACTTAGATTTGCAAAACAATGGGATAAAGGAATATTCCTGAACTTTGTTTTATCCCATGGATACTGTGAAATTGTGTGAATGCATCATATTAGTACATGTTATCTCAGCTTGCAGAGCTTGGATTCATTGAATGATTTTACCAAAAATGAAAATATTGCAGAATAAGTAGCCTCATGCTACATAACTAAGCTCCAAATCATGCTGAATAAACTAAATTATGAATGCATCTTAACCACTTCAGCCCCAGAAGGATTTACCCTCATAATGACCAGGCCATTTTTTGAGATACGGCACTGCGTCACTTTAACTGACAATTGTGCAGCCATGCAACGCTGTATCCAAACAAAATTGGCGTCCCCCCCCCCCCCCAAATAGAGCTTACTTTTGGTGGTATTTGATCACCTTTGCGTTTTTTTTATTTTTTGCGCTATAAACAGAGACCGACAATTTTGAAAAAAAAAAAACAAAACAGTTTACTTTCTGCTATAATACAGAACAAATGTATTCATCAGTTTAGGTTAATATATATTCTTTTATACTTTTGGGGGGAGGGGGGGGGGGAAATCGCAATAGGCATATATTGATTGGTTTGCACAAAACTTATCGCATCTACAAACTATGGGATAGATGTAAGGATGGCGATCTGCAATTTTTAGCGGGACTGCAACATTGCAGCGGACAAATCTGTCCCCAAATGACACTTTTTGGGAACCAGTGACATTACTACATTGATCACTGCTATAACAATGCACTGATCAATGTAAAAATGACACTAGAAAAGAAGGGGTCAACAGTAGGGGGCAATCAAGGGATGTGTTCTAACTGTAGGGAGGAGAGGGCTGGCAGGGACATGACAGATCACTGTTCCCAATGACTGGGAAGAATAGATCTGTCATGTCATCTGGCAGAGTGGGGATCCACTGGCAGATCCCCATTCTGCCTCTGTACTAGGCGATCGTGAGCCGCCGCCGGACAGTCCGCCCGACCCACGGGCACGCTTCTGCAGCGGTGCGCGAGCCGCCGTACAGCTACGGTGATTTGCGCAGGAGAGCCAACCTGCCGCCATATAACGACGGCGGCTGGTCGGCTAGTGGTTAAATAGAAGGCTAGATAGATTTTTACTCCAAAAGCATTTTATTAAAATAAAAATTTGATTAAAATCATAAGAAAAAAAATAAAAAAATAAGTAAATAAAAAAAATAAATGGTGTGTGCTAGCTGATCCATAATGGCCTACTCATTAGAAAAAAAAAAAAAAAAATCAGAGTAGAACATAAGAATTTTCATTGAAACTGAAGAATCCTGGTTCATGAGTTCTGTGGCAAACTACCGTATATACTATATGCTGAAAGTGCCCCCCTCGACTTATACTCGAGTCAAGCACTTTTCTGCAGGAAAAAATTTCATTTTCCGAACCGACTCTGGGGCCCCGTATCTCAGGGCCACTTGGTGCTAGAAACCCCAAATTTGGTATGCAAACCCAGTGGACCTAGTACCACAACATATCCGAAGCTGAAGTTCCTAGCTCTAAGTGACCCCGAGATACGGGGCCCCAAAATCGGTTCGGAAAATGTCATTCTCTGCTGCAGAAAAGTGCTTGACATTTTCTGAACCAATTTTGGGGCCCCATATCTCAGGGCCACTTGGTGCTAGGAACCCCAAATTTGGTGTGCAAACCCAGTGGAACTGGTACCATAACATATCCAAAGCTGGGATTCCTAGCACCAAGTGGCCCTGAGATACGGGGCCCCAAAACTGGTTCGGAAAATGTCATTCTCTGCTGCAGAAAAGTGCTTGACATTTTCTGAACTGATGTTTGGGGCCCTGTATCTCGGGGCCACTTGGTGCTAGAAGCCCCAGCTTTGGAAATTCTATCGTGCTAGTTCCACTGGGTTTGCACACCAAATTTGGGGTTCTTAGCACTAAGTGGCCCCGAGATACGGGGCCCCTAATTCGGTCAACTGTGTCTATCTGCAGCAATGTCATTTCAGGACCCTTTGGGTTCAGAGACCCCAAATTTTGGCTGCAGCTAGGAGGCATCTAGGAACCCTTAACTACTGAGTTTGAAGTTCAGGGGACCTATGGCTGCAAATGGGCACAGTGAGGCATGCAAATGGGCACAGTGATGCTGCAAATGGGCATTGTTGACCCTCTTTTCCACTTACAGTAGCTGTGCATTTCTCACCCTCGTCTTATACTCGGGTCAATAAGTTTTTCCCATTTTTTTGTGGTAAATTAGGGCCTCGACTTATACTCGGAACGACTTATACTCGAGTATATACGGTACCTCTTCAGGACCAGGTTTTGTGATCGAAATATTAAAAGATGTTATCCGCTAACACAAAGACCAAGCCTTTTCTGGTAGTTTTTGTTTACAACCAGTATTTTTTGCTAGAAAATTACTTATAACCCCCAAACATTGTTAAAAAAAAAACCAAAACATTAAAAAAAAAAAAATTAAATCAGACACCGTAGGGAATAAAATGACAATCATTGCAATTTTTTATGTCACATGGTATTTGTGCAATGGTTTTTCCAGAGCAATTTTCAGGTAAAAAAAACCCAAATTATATATATATATATATATATATAATGTTACGCCTAGTAAATCAATACCTAAGATGTCAAGCTTTAAAATTGCGCACACTCGTGGAATGGCGACAAACTACGATGCTTAAAAATTTCCATAGGTGACCCTTAGGATATTTTTACAGGTTACATGTTTATAGTTACAGAGGAGGTCTAGTGCTAGAATTATTGCTCTCGCTCTAACGTTCGCAGTGATACCTCACGTGTCGGGCAAACACCGTTTACATATGTGGGCACGACTTACATATGCGTTCGCTTTAAACTGTCTCTAATTTTTTTTTTTTCCATCACTTTTATTCCCATTAGAAGGAATGGAAACATCCTTTGTAATAAGGATGATAGGTCCTCTTTATGGAGAGATCGGGGGTTAAAAGACCCCAAATCTCTCCTTTACCTTTAAAAGCAAAAAAAAAAAAAAACCCACTTTACCTCCGGAAGATTTACCCCCCTTTATGGGTAGGCCATTTTTGCGATATGGCACTGTGTTATTTAACTGACAATTGCGCGGTCGTGTGATACTGTACCCAAATAAAGTTTTTGTCCTTTTCTTCCCACAAATAGAGCTTTCTTTTGGTGGTATTTGATCACCTCTGCGGTTTATATTTTTTGCGCTATAAACAAAAAAACAAAAAACAAAAAAAGGCAGACAATTCTGAAAACAAAAAAAAAACAATATTTTTTACTTTCTGCTATAAAACAAACATACTCGATAGAAAAAGAAAAAAAAATTAAGTAAAAAAGTTACATTTCCTCATCAAATGTAGGCCAATATGTATTCTGCTATATATTTTTGGTAAAAAAAAAAAATCCCAATAAGAGTATATAGATTGGTTTGCGCAAAAGTTATAGCGTCTACAAACTATGGGATATTGTTATATTTTTTTTACCAGCTTCTGACACCCTTTGGGGACCAGTGACATAAATACAGAGATCAATGCTAAAAAATACACAGTCACTGTACTAATGACGCTGGCTGGGAAGGGGTTAACATCAGGGGAGATCAACAGGTTAAAAGTAGAAGTCCAGCCTGAGCTCGTTTGGCTTTACTTCTATGGGTCACAGGAGTGCAATTCGTTTTTCACTCCTGTGACCCGTTTTCAGCAGAGAGCGGTCTGAAGTCCACTCTCTGCTGACATCACAGTAACCAGTCCAGGCACCACGTCATCATGGCAATAAAGTCCGGATCCGCCAGGTGCCTGGACTGATGCCTGTCTCAGCGAGCCGCTGAGAGCCAGAGATGGCCGCTCCCACTCCTTCACAGCTCAGAGCTCCAGTGAGCGAGGGGGGGCAGAGTGGAGAGTTGCCGATTGACAGGCAGCAGCTCTTTGCTCGGAGAGCTGAGAGAACCGAGCCATCAGCGATGTTCGATGGCTCGGTTCTCAGTGCAGAGTCGCCGGGGGACAGATGCAGCATCGGACCGATGCTGCATCCACCTAGGCAAGTATGATGGGTAAATAAAAAAAAAATATATACTTCTCTTTTATCTGTGTGCCTTAGCTTATGCTTATTCACCGTGTGGGAGGTGCTTTGACTAGGTGAAGGGAAAAATCTGTGTTCCTGCTTAGTAAAAACACAGGATCAATACCTTCCCTTCTGACAGAACGACAATCTGCCTTGTTTACACGTGTCCTGTGAAATTGGCGAACATCGAGTACGCGGTACCCGCCTCTGGGCTCCTGCTGGGTGTGATCACAGCGGGAGCGGGCCGGAGGCGGCGCATACACGCCACCTAGACCCGAAAGTATCAGAGCGGCCGCCCTGCTGCAATAAATGTACAGTGGGCAGCCTGCATGTGGTTAAAAAAATATATTATTTACTTCCATCCTGGACCGGAAGTGATGTAATGACGTTGCTCCAGTCCTCCAAAGCCATAGAGGCGATGAGAGACAATCTGGTCTCTGTGACTAGCTGGCTGCACCGTCAGATCGTTTCTCGGGCGCACCTGTAAAATGGTAAGCCAGAGAAATACCAGCGATTATTCTGAGAGCGATCCAGCAACTAATGAGCTGCTCGGACCACTTTCATAAGAAAGCCAACCGTCGGCTGAAAAAAAAAAAAAATACAGCTTGAGCCATAACCCTGGTGAACCACTTGCAAACCGCAACATAGATATGCGTATTGCAGTCGGCAAGTGAGTAAATAATGGTTTTAAAAATCTTTATGTTGTTGCTCCAAAGAGTGAGATGGGATGGGGACATCTTTAAAAGTTACATCAGGAAAGCTGGTCCTGAAGAAGCAGATCACCAAAGGACACATTGATGGGGGTTCTTAAATTGTCAATTCAATTTCTGATGTACAGTGGATATGAAAAGTCTCCACACCCGTTAAAATGTCAGGTTTCTGTGATGTAAAAAAATTAGACAAAGATAAATCATTTCAGAACTTTCTCCACCTTTAATGTGACCTATAAACTGTACAACTCAATTGAAAAACAAACTGAAATCTTTATGGTGGTGGGGGGGAATAAAATAATGTGGTTGCATAAGAGTGCACATCCTCTAATAACTGGGGATGTAGCTGTGTTCAGGAGAAGGGTACAAAAGAATTTCCAAGGCATTAGATATACCATGGAACACAGTGAAGACAGTCATCATCAAGTAGAGAAAATATGGCACAACAGTGACATTACCAAGAACTGGATCTCCCTCTAAAATTGACCAAAAGACGAGAAGAAAACTGGTCAAGGAGGCTGCCAAGAGGCCTACAGCAACATTAAAAGGTGCAGGAATATCTGGCAAGTTTTGGCTGTGTGGTACAAGTGACAACAATCTCCCATATTCTTCATATGTCTGGGCTATGGGGCAGAGTGGCAAAAGGAAAGCCTTTTCTTACAAAGAAAAACATCCAAGCCCGGCTATATTTTGCAAAAACACATCTGAAGTCTCCCAAAAGCATGTGGGAAAATGTGTTATGGTGTGATGAAACCAAGGTTGAACGTTTTGGCCATAATTCCAAAAGATATGTTTGGTGCAAAAAACAACGCAGCACATCACCAAAAGAACACCATACCCACAGTGAAGCATGGTGGTGGCAGCATCATGCTTTGGGGCTGTTTTTCTTCAGCTGGAACAGGGACCTTATTCAAGGTAGAGGGAATTATGAACAGTTCCAAATACCAGTCAACATTCGCACAAAACCTTCAGGCTTCTGCTAGAAAGCTGAACATGAAGAGGAACTTCATCTTTCATCATGACAATGACCCAAAGCATACATCCAAATCAAAGGAATGGCTTCACTAGAAAATTAAAGTTTTGAAATGGCCCAGACCTGAATCCCATTGAAAATCTGTGGAGTGATCTGAAGAGGGCTGTGCACAGGAGATGCCCTCACAATCTGACAGATTTGGAGTGTTTTTGAAAAGAAGAGCGGGCAAATATTGCCAAGTCAAGATGTGCCATGCTGATAGACTCATACCCAAAAAGACTGAGAGCTGTAATAAAATCAAACATTACTTCAACAAAGTATTAGTTTAAGGGGGTGCACACTTATGCAACCATAATGCTTAAGTTTTTCATTTTTACTTCCCTCCACCTAAAAGATTTCAATTTGTCGTTCAACTAAGTTGTACAGTTTATAGGTCGCATTAAAAGGAGGGAAAAGTTCTGAAATGATTTGTCTCATTTGTTTACATCACAGAAATCTGACATTTTAACAGGGGTGTGTAGACCATATCCACTGTATATATTCTACCATTACCACCAATCCAGCCAGTACACACCAGTCAAGTATGGATATGTACACTATGACAATAGACTCTGTAACCCCCCCCATTCCGTTTTAATAGTTGCATTAAGTGACATATGTAAAGTACTTACCCAAAATCTTGATTTGAATTTTCACAACTTGGAGAACTTTCACCAGATGCTGTTCTTCTCCTCTTCGATTGCTGACTTCCATCATTAGAATTTTCCTCTGTGTCTCTGCCGTCGTTGGAATTATCTTCCTGAAGAACACAACAAAAACTATAAAGATCAAACATGCACATAAAAAACGTTATGCATCACAGGGAGAGTGCTGAAAAGTAAATCTAAGGCCCAGCTCACATTTCTCATTGCGGGAATAGGCATTCCTGCTATGCGATTTTCAAAGCTTGATTGTCATGTGATTCCGTGTGTCGCATAGGGCCAGGCCATTCCCGTGAATGGGCTGCCCAAAAAGAAGCTCCTGCTCCTTTTCAGGTGACATGCTTCACTTAATTTTTAAAGGTGTGGCCTGACACGATTGCTGTGCGACAATCGCAGGAGAATTAAAGGATAATGGCACCCAAATGTGCTTTGCAGCGATTCTGCTTGCGATTTCAAAATGCGAAGTGTGAATGGGGCCTAATGCTTTTGGAAGCATCCCAAAACCAGTAAGAGCCCATTTACATTCAGAGGCTTTCCCTTCAAGTGTTACTAAACCCAGGACCCTGTATTCACTATATCTGGTCTCCTACAGTACACAGAACATGGAAATTTAATTATTTTAGTAAATATAAAACGGCTAAATACCTTTTCTTATCACCAGTATATTGCAGTCTTGTGACTTCTATCAGTGTCTGACTAAAGCTTGTAGGAAGAGTTTTCATTCTCCTCTGAATGTCCTATGAGGCTGCATGACACCTGACCTTCTGCTTGGACAGTGCTGATCACAGGCTCCCAATTATATATAAAAAAATAAAAATAAACACTCTAGCAACACACACCAAACTGAGCATGTGCAGAGTGCCTCCTAGGGCTCTGTGCTACCAGCAGATGGATTGGGGACAGTAAAGAGGATCAGAGAAGTCAGGATCAAACAGCCTCTTTACACAATGCAGAGGGTTAATCCCTTAGGTTCCACAGTGAGTATAACAAGCATGCATCAGGCTCAATTCACACTGACATCGTCCTGCACCGCCCAATCAAAATGATTGAAGACGTACACCTGAAAGAACTCAGGGAGAAGATGCAGGTGAGAAAGTACATGAACATTAGAGCATAGGTAAATACTTGTGCCTTTAGTTCCACTTCAGGGCTACATTCAGACAGGTGATTAGCGAAACCCAGAGAATTCCTATGTCTGGAATGACAGGTCTGTGCGAAAAGCTGTAGCTGCTCATCCCATGCTTCCTTGCAGGAATTGGACCTGTTGACACAGCCAAAATGCGCTGCTGTGTAAAAACGTGCAGGACTGCCATTAATTCTTAAAGGAGTTGTAAAGTCTTTAGGTTTTTCACCTTAATACATTCTATGCTGCCCCCAGACTCCCCCCTTTTACTTACCTGAACACGATTTTTCCAGCTACGAGAACGAGCCCAGCAGCTCCAGTCCCTGTCTCGGGTTCTCATTGAACAGACTGATAGCAGCAGGAGCCATTGGCTCCCGCTGCTGTCAATCAAATCCAGTGACACGGGAGCTGGGTGGCAGTGCCGAGAACCTGCTGTCTGTGTCAATGGACACAGCAGCAAGACTCGGGAGCGCGCCCGCACGAGTGCCCCCATGGAATGCAGCTCTTCGTGGGGGCACTCGATGCGGGGAGGAACCAGGAGCGCCGCCGGGGGGACCCCAGAAAAGGAGGATTGTGGCTGCTCTGTGCAAAACCCTTGCACAGAGGAGGCAAGTATAACATGTTTGTCATATTTTTTTTTAAACACAAACCTTTATAATCACTTTAATGCCTGGTTCACACTAGTGCGATGCGAGAACCCTGCGAATCCAGTGCGGGTTCCCGCGTCCCACCTGAATCGCACAGTGGTTTATACTGAGATCTGCGAACCGCTGCAGGCGTCAATGTAAAGTTAATGACACCCCAGATCGGTTCGCAGATCGCAGTGCAGGAATCAGATCGCGTGGGTCTGAACACCCATGCAATCCGATTCCAGTAGGGAACAAAAAAAAAAAAAAAAAATGGGTCCTGCACCATTTTGGTGCGAATGCGATGCGATTTCAGTCATACGGTTTGTATGGCTGAAATCGCATCGCACAGACATCGCATGTGATCTGCACAGCAATGCAATGCGAATCACATGCAATGTCTGGCATCACAAGTGTGAACCGGGCCTAATATTACTCCGCGCATCAAAAAAGAAATGGCAGAGCTTTGTGGGCGTGGGAACCGCTGGGAAATAGCATGGTACAAAAGTGCCATATGATTGTGTGGCCACTGCATTTTAAAAATGGTGCAGGCACCTTTTTGATGCCTAAAACTCAGACACATCAGCCCATTTGCACTTTTTTTTTTTTTCTTACCTGCACGGCAAATGGATAATGCACTAGTATGCAAAACGAACCCTTCCAGCGAAGCGATCGCTGGCGACAGCGTCCATCTTCACTTGGGTATCCTTCTCGGTTTGCGGACTCCGTAACTGGCCGGAGCCACGATGACATCACTCCCGGGCATGCGCGCGGGAGCCGCCGGTGACAGCACAGTGCTCTGAAGAAATAGGAGAGGCAGCCGTTCCTTCAGAGAGCATGCGCCAATGAGGTCACTGGCTACATGCAATGTAAATTAAGAGATATTAACACTACCTATAGGTAAAGTTTAACCACTTCAATATCGGGCACTTACGCCCCTTCCTGCTTAGAACAATTTTCAGCTTTCAGTGCTGTCGCACTTTGAATGACAATTGCGCGGTCAATGCAACACTGTACCCAAACGAAATTTTTATTATTTTCTTCCCACAAACAGAGCTTTCTTTTGGTGGTATTTGATCATCACTGGGGTTTTTGTTTTTCGGTAAACAAACTAAAAAAGACCGAAATTTTTGAAAAAAAAAAAAAAGTTTTTCTTTGTTTCGGTTATAACATTAATGGGCACCAATAGGCAGAACTGATGAGGTTTTGACAGGTGTTACTGTAGGGCACTGATTGGCACTTTATTGGACACTGACAGGCGATCCTGAGAGGGCACTGACTGGCAGCTGATGGGCACCTTTTTGGCAGCAGTGGTGGCACATCTGATGGGGCTGTGCTGATAATCAATGTGCTGATTATCAGCAAAGACCCCCCCCCCTCCCTCGACAGGTAGAGCCGCCGATCGGCTCTCCCTGTCAGCGCAAACCAAGGAATGCCGTTTACCGGCACTTCCTGGTTCATGCAATGACCAGCTGTGATTAGTCACAGCTGATCACATGGTAAGAAGCCTCTGACAGATCAGAGATGTGGCTTTTCAAACTAATGCCACGATCGCCGTGCTGCGCGCACTGGGATGTTATCCTGTTGGACGTGATATGACGCCCAGTCAGGATAACAGACCCACTTCACGCCCGTCAATCTGCTATAGGCCAGGTGGGAAGTTGTTAAAGATACTTCCTCTTTAATTGGACTAGGGCCGGTGTTTCGTCAGATTAGGCAACCCGTCAGATTTTCTGTATCCTTACTGTGGACGAGCGCGGGGTGTAGCAAGATGGCGGCAACAGAACGTCAATTCCGTTACAAAATCTGACGGGTTGCCTAATCTGATGAAAAGTTGGCAAGAGTAAACAATGCCCCACAGTTGGTGTCAGTGGGAGAAATTGCGCTCGACCATTTCTATCCATGGCTGAAATCATGCCCCATTCGATGGTGTCAGTGGGAGGAATAGCGCCCCCCAAGGCCCGGATAAAGGCAAGCAAAGAACTACATCCGGGCCGCAGTTTGGAGACCGCAGATCTACGCCAACCAACGCAGTGCACCAGATCCGGTGTAAAGAAGCCCGTAAAAAAAAAATTATATATATATATATATATATATATATATATATATATATATATATATATATATATATATATATAACTTTTTAGTTATCAAAGCAGATCTAGAAGTCATGAATTGCCTCTTGCATACAATATAATGTACAGTGCTGCAGACACTGTTGGTGCCATATAAATCCTGTATCATGGTGATGGAAAGGGTCAAGGTGAGCCGACATACACACAGCTCACATATATTGATGTCTAGAGAAGTCACTGACATATACATGACAACACAGGAGAGTCACAGCTGTGAATGGTGTACAGAACATAGGGAGTGTGCGCTTTCCACAGCCAGCTCCATGCACCGCACACTCACACACTCATACATACACACTGCACTCTCACCTTCAGGGAGGGGGGGGCCGGAGTGGATGGCTCACTATCGCACGGAGGCCCCATCAGCGTCAACACAGCGGCCATATTGGAGCCAGCACATGAAAACACAACAACGGGAGCACGGCAGTACGCTTGCCCCGCCCCTAGTACGTATTCCGACCTCGCACAAAAGCCACACCCCCTTTGCCTTAGTCACCACAGCACAAGGAACCTCCTAAGACACACCTTATTCAGCTAAGCACCGCCCACTGGCAGTGTACACGGTGCAGTCGCAGTACCCGCCATTTTCCTTAGACGTGCGTGAGGAGGAAACTTAGAAAGAGCGGCCATGCTTTTCACACGTTTGCTGTTCATTTCAGTAGCTTGCAATGTGGAACTAGAGAGGAGAATCTAGCAATACCTAGTACACATGATAAGAATATCGGACGAGTAATCACCTTTTTTTTTTGTCTCATTTCGAAAACCAATAGGTTATGAAAATTCTCGTATGACGGAATACAACTTCGGAAGTGATGTAATGTTTTCTTTCGTTTCTGAGCACACGTGGTCCCAAATTTTTTTTTCCCATACAAATTAGTATTCGTTCTGTTATTGTACGAGAAAACTTGTTGTGTTTGTCCCTTTGGACAATTTCACATGAATTGTACCTGTGTCATTCGGGTTTAAAGGGATGAGGTGGCAACCTACCTAGTATATACAATAAGAAAATCAGACAAAAAAAAAATACCGCTTTAGGAGCGATCATCTCTGTGCTGTGTGCTAACCACCAGACGATCGCTCCTAAGCGGTATACTAGGTAGGGTTTCCACCTCATCCCTTTAAAACCCAAATGACACAGGTTCTGAGGCTAATTTAATGCAGATATGCATTAGACACACTGAGAAAATTGGAAGAAAATTCCATATGAGGCATGATCGTTCAATTTTCCTATAGTGTGTACACATCCGAATCAGACTATGGCATTTTTTTTTTTTTTACCAGTAATGGCGGTGATCTGCGATTTTTAGAGGTATTGCGAGTGACAGATCAGACACTTTTTTGGGGGCCATTGACAATTATACAGCGATCAGTGCTATAAATATGCACTGATTACTGTGTAAATGTCACTGTCAGGGAAGGGGTTAACACTAGGGTGCAATCAAGGGGTTAAATGTGTGTTCCCACAGTGTGTTCTAACTGTGTGGGGATAGGAGTGAGAAGGAGAGGAGACATATCGTTTTTCCTACTTAGTAAGAACAAACGATATGTTTCCTCTTCCCTGACAGCACAGGGATTTGTGTGTTTACACACACAAATCCCCATGCTGGCGCTCGTTGCACGTGTGCCCTCTGGTGGCTGAAAAGCAGGACGACGTACCCGTATGGGGTTTTGCCCAAGGGAGCCATTCTGCCGCAGTATATCTGCGTGAGCTAGTCAGGAACCGGTTAACCCCTTCAGCCCCGAAAGGATTTAGCCCCTTAACCGTTTAGGTTACTTTCACACTGGGGAGAGGGGGGCGTTAGCAGCAAAGCGCTGCTAGTTTTAGGGGCGCATTACAGCTGTTATATTGGCGCTTTTCGGCCGCTAGGGGGCACTTTTAACCCCGCTAGCGGCTCTGAAAAGCGACACTGCCCATTGATTTCAATGGCAGGGGCGGTTTAGGATCTCGCACTGCCCTAAAATTGCTGCTTGCAGGACTTTTTCCTGTCCTGCAAGCACGCCATCCCAGTGTGAAAGCACTCGGGCTTTCACACTGGGGAGGCATGAAAGGCGCTTTACAGGTGCTGTTTTTAGCGCTAAAACGATTGAAAAGCGTCCCAGTGTGAAAGGAGTGTTAAGGACAGAGCCTCGTTTTGAGATTTGGTGTTTAACTAACACCGTTACTTTGTCTTTCTAAAGCATTTTTTAGTAGACTTTAGTAGAATAATAGACTTTCTTTTACTATCTTCTCTATTTGGAACACTGGATGAACTTCATCAATGGACTTTATCTACTATGTTTAATTAATTTTTCATTCTTCATTCATGGTTCACTTATTATGGTGTGATATTGAAGGTTATGCGCAAGATCAATGTACATTATATATATATATCTTTACATGTGTAGTTGTGAACACTTTTTAGGTTTTGCAGCATTTCCACCAATTTAATTTGATTTATTATATTTTTTACGATTATTTAGTAGCGGAGAGGAATATTCATATATTTTATTAGTTCTGAGGAAATGTTGCGAGCACTGAACTTATTCTGTCTGGAGAAGAGACGCTTGAGAGGGGAAATGATTTCAATTTACAAATACCATACTGGTGACCCCACAATAGGGATAAAACTTTTTCGCGGAAGGGAGTTTAACAAGACACGTGCCCACTCATTAAAATTAGAGGAAAAGAGGTTTAACCTTAAACTACGTAGAGGGTTCTTTACTGTAAGAGCGGTAAGGATGTGGAATTCCCTTCCACAGGCGGTGGTATCAGCGGGGAGCATCGGTAGTTTCAAAAAACTATTAGATAAGCACCTAAACCACCACAACATACAGGGATATACAATGTAATACTGACATATAATCACACACATAGGTTGGACTTGATAGACTTGTGTCTTTTTTCAACCTCACCTACTATGTAACTATGCAACATGGCACCCCATAGCAAAGAACTCTCCGAGGATCTGAAAAAAATAATTGTTGCCCTACATAAATATGGCCTAGGCTATAAGAAGATCGCCAAGACCCTGAAACTGAGCTGCAGCATGGTGGCCAAGACCATACAGCGGTTTAACAGGACGGGTTCCACTCAGAACAGGCCTCGCCATGGTCGACCAAAGAAAATGAGTGCACGTGCTCAGTGTCATATCCAGAGGTTGTCTTTGGGAAATAGACGTATGAGTGCTGCCAGCATTGCTGCAGAGGTTGAAGGGGTGGGGGGTCAGCCTGTCAGTGCTCAGACCATACGCCACACACTGGATCAAATTGGTCTGGTCTGGTCCTTGGACCCTACCAATCTTAACACGGAGGACAGATGGGTTTGCTTTAAGAGCATATTAAATAAGGGCATTAGCCAGTGCATCCCATTGGGAAATAAATTTAAAAGAGCGAACAAAAGTCCTGGATGGCTTAACGCTAATGTAAAAATGCATATATAAGCAAAGGAGAAGGCCTTCAAAAAATACAAGGCTGGGGGATCATCATCAGCATTCAGACTTTACAAAGAATGCAACAAGATATGTAAGGGTGCAATTAGGGCAGCTAAGTTAGAACACGAAAGACACACAGCGGAGGAGAGCAAAACAAATCCCAAAAAACTCTTGAAGTATATAAACCGTAAAAAAGGGAGGACAGACCATATTTGCCCCATAAAGAATGAGGAAGGACATCTGGTTACAAAGGATGGAGAGATGGCGAAGGTATTAAATGTATTCCTCTCCTCAGTCTTCACAAGGGAATCAGGGGGCTTCCGTAACCAAAACTGCAGTGTTTGTCCTCATGACACATCACAGGAAGCACCCTAATGGCTAACAGAGGACAGAATTAGAAATAGACTTGGAAAACTTAACATTAATAAATCACTGGGACCAGATGGCTTGCACCCGAGGGTACTTAGGAAACTCAGTCAAGTAATTGCCAGACCATTGTTCCTAATGTTTACTGACAGTCTACTGACTTGAATGGTACCAGCTGATTGGAGAAAAGCCAATGTAGCATCAATATTTAAAAAAGGATCAAAATACATCCCTGGAAATTACAGACCAGTTAGTCTAACATCAATAGTATGCAAGCTCTTGGAGGGGATGATAAGGGACCATATACATGATTTTAGTCATGAAAACTGTATCATTAGCAGTAATCAGCATGGATTCATGAAGAATCGTTCTGGCCAAACTAATCTATTAGCCTTCTATGAGGAGGTGAGCTGCCATCTAGATAAAGGAAGGCCGGTAGACGTGGTGTATCTGGATTTTGCGAAAGCATTTGACACAGTTCCCCATAAACGGTTACTGTACAAAGTAAGGTCAGTTGGCATGAACCATTGGGTGAGTACATGGATTGATAACTGGCTACAAGGGCGAGTTCAGAGGGTGGTGATAAATGGGGAGTACTCGGAATGGTCAGGGGTGGGAAGTGGGGTCCCCCAGGGTTCTGTCCTGGGACCAATCCTGTTTAATTTGTTTATAAACGACCTGGAGGATGGGGTAAACAGCTTAATCTCTGTATTTGCGGATGACACTAAGCTAAACAGGGCAATAACTTCTCCACAGGATGTTGAAACCTTGCAAGAAGATCTGAACAAATTAATGGGGTGGGCAACTACATGGTAAATGAGGTTTAATGTAGAAAAGTAAATATAAAATAATGCATTTGGGTATCAAAAATGTGAATGCAATCTACTCACTAGGGGGTGAACCTCTGGGGGGAATCTAGGATGGAAAAGGACCTGGGGGTCCTAGTAGATGATAGGCTCAGCAATAGCATGCAATGCCAAGCTGCTGCTAACAAAGCAATCAGAATATTGGCATGCATTAAAAAGGGGATTAACTCTAGGAATAAAGCGATAATTCTCCCACTCTACAAGACTCTGGTCCGGCCTCACCTGGAGTATGCTGCCCAGTTCTGGGCACCAGTCCTCAGGAAGGATGTACTGGAAATGGTGCGAGTACAAAGAAGGGCAAAAAAGCTAATAAAGGGTCTGGAGGGTATTAGTTTTGAAGAAAGGTTGCAAGCAGTGAACTTATTCTCACTGGATGAGAGACACTTAAGAGAGGATATTATTTCAATTTACAAATACCATACTGGTGACCCCACAATAGGGAGTTTAATATGACACGTGGCCACTCACTAAAATCGGAAGAAAAGAGGTTTAACCTTAAAGTGCGTAGAGGGTGCTTTACTGTAAGAGCGGCAAGGATGTGGAATTCCCTTCCACAGGCGGTGGTTTCAGCGAGCGGCATTGATAGTTTCAAAAAACTATTAGATAAACGCCTGAACGACCGCAACATACAGGGTTATTCAATGTAATACTAACCTATATTCACACACATAGCAACCTATGTGTGTGACTTGATGGACTTGTGTCTTTTTTCAACCTCACATACTAAGTAACTATGTAACAATCTACGCCCTATCTCCTTGCTCCCCTTTTCCTCTAAACCCCTTGAACGCCTGGTCTACAACCAACTGAGTGATCACCTCATAAAGAATAACCTTCTTAATCCCCTTCAGTCTGGATTTCGCCCTCAACACTCGACAGAAACTGCGGTTCTAAAACTCACAAATGCCTTACTTACTGCAAAAATCAACGGACACTATTCTGTACTCGTACTTCTGGACCTTCCAGCTGCCTTTGATATGGTTGACCACCCCCTCCTCAAAAAAAACTTTACTCCCTCGGTCTCCATGACAGTGCTCTTCGGTGGCTTTCATCCTACCTATCCCAACACACCTTCAGTGTCACTTACAATTCTACTTCCTCCTCTCCTCTTCCCTTCTTTGTCGGGGTCCCCCAAGGTTCTGTTCTTGGACTTTTCCTATTTTCAATCTACACCTCTTCCCTGGGTCAGCTGATTGCCTCACGCGCCTTTCAATATCATTGCTACACTGATGACACACAAATCTATCTCTCCACCCCTCAACTCACTCCATTAGTCCCCTTAGGCATCACTAACTTACTAACAGACATATCTGTCTGGATGTCACACCAATTCCTCAAACTCAACTTGTCCAAAAACAGAACTCACAATATTTCCTCCCCCACGTGCCTCTTCTCCTGACTTCTCTGTCAAGAGCAATGGCACAACCATCCACCCATCCCTACATGCCAGGGTGCTATATGTTATCCTGAACTCTGAACTCCCCTTTTGGCCCCACACCCAATCCCTTTCCAAAGCTTGCTTCCTTAACCTCTGCAACATCTCCATACTACGTCCCTTCTCAACCAATGAAACCACAAAGCTCCCGATTCACTCTGGTTATCTCTCGCCTTAACTACTGCAACTCCCTCCTCATTGGCTTACCTTTAAATAGACTATCCCCTCCTTCAGTCCATCATCCACCTTACAAACCGCTTATTGTCTGCTACCCCTCTCTGCCAGTCCCTCCATTGGCTGCCACTCACCCAACAAATTAAATTCAAAATACTAACAATAAGTTACAAAGCCATCCACAACTCTTCCCCCAGCTACATCACTAGCCTAGTCTCAAAATAACAACCTATTTGTCCCATTCGTTCCTTCCAAGACCTCCTGCTCTCTAGCTCCCTCATCGCCTCCTCCCATATTAGCCTCCAGGACTTCTTACAAAGCCTCTCCCATCCTCTCGAATATCCTACCCCAATCTGTCAGACTAGCTGAAAATCTATCTACTTTTAGGCAATCCCTGAAAACTTTTCTCTTTGGAGAAGCTCACCCTGCCTTCACCTAACAACTGCACTTTTATTTTCTTCATCAGCTCATCCCCCACAGTTATTACCCTTTTGTATCACTTGACCCTCCCTCCTAGACTAAGTTCTAACAAGCGGGGCCCTCTGATTCCTCCTGTATCGAATTGTAATTGTAACATCCGCCCTAATGTTGTAAAGCGCTGCACAAACTGTCGGCGCTATATAAATTCTGTATAATAATAATAATACAGGAGATGGTCAGAGACTTCAGACATAGTACAGGAGATGGTCAGAGGCTGTGGACATGGTAGTGTACTCCTCAGCCCCCCCACAGTAGTTTCCTCCTTTGTCCCGCTACATATTACCATACCATCCCCACATCATTTTCCTCCTCCCGTGCCCCTTCACGGCGTCACCCCCTTTTTATTATCCTCCTCGGCTCCCCCTCTACACCTGCTGTAGCAAGTCACTGGTGAGGCGCCGCTGCGGCACCGCTGAGAACGAGTGCATTCAATTTAGAAATGGTGCCAAGCATGTACAATCTTTTATGAGCCAAGCAGGCTTCAGATATGTGCATGCGCAGTTGCATGGTCAGCCCATAGCAATCTTTTTTACGGGCGCCACTGCCCATAACAGGCGGTTGGCAACACTGCTACACCAAATGTGCTCACTACTTACTAGTATATTAATAATAAACACCTTAAGACTAACAAGCACAATAAATATTCAAATATACATCTTTCATAAAGTATACAGACACACAATATACACCAGCACTTTTTATCTGAAAATCAGCCTGATCTGTGATATTGCTGCTACCTCCCCTCTCTTGGCATGCTTGGATTTGTAGTGCCCCAGCCTGATACATGAGGTAGTAATGCAGGAAAGTAGGCTGGGCCTGTACTGGACTACAGAAGGGAGCTGTAATAGTGATTGGGGGAGATCACAAAAAAACAACAATGATCTAACAGCATCAGACAGACAGGGCTACAGAGAACCCATCCTCCCCCATACCCTCTACAAGCCACCACCGACATGAACAACACATTTTTCTTTCTGCTCAGCCCAGTCAGCTTACTGGCTTCTGCTAGGCTGTCTCTCTCCTCTCCGTGCTCCACTCCAGACTGTCTCCACTCCTACCCCTCCCAGCAGCTCCTGTGATGAATCAAATAAGGCGTGCTGGGAAAGGGGGAGAGTAGAATAACAGCAGCTTTCAGATCGGAAAGGAAGCTGATCGGAGACTTTCGGCCAGCTCCGGCCCGGAACGGCACATGCGCAGTTCTGAGGCGGGAGCGTCACAGGCCGACAGCTTGTCTTTAACTTTAAACTTTACAGGCTTTTACGGGCAGGGAAAAAATGCCGGTCTTTATGCGCTGCCTGTAAAAACAGTTGGCAACAGTGCCACCGATGGCTCGGTTCTCACAGCTCCCCGAGTGGAGAGCTCCTGTCTGTCAGTCAGCAGCTCTCCTCTCTGCTCGTCTACGCTCATTGAAGAGCTGAGCTGTGGAGGGGCAGGGAGCCGCCGTCTCAGTCTCTCGGCGGCTCGCAGGCATCAGTCCAGGCACCTGGCAGATCCAGACTTTATTGTCGTGATGACGCGTGCCTGGACTGATTCCAGTGACGTCAGCAGACAGCGGACTTCAGACCACTCTCTGCTGAAAACGGGTCACAGGAGTGCAAAACAAATTGCACTCCTGTCATCCATAGGAGAAGCCCAGCCAAACAAGCTCAGGCTGGGCTTCTCTTTTAAGACAGCACTGGAAAATAATGGTGGCCACACAAAATATTGACACTTTGGGCTAAATTTGGACATTTGGCCAGCGGTTTAGACATTAATGGCTGTGTTGAGTGAGTTGAGGGGACAGCAAATTTACATTGTTATACAAGCTGTACACTCACTTCTTTACATTGTAACAAAGTGTCATTTCTTCAGTGTTGTCACATGAAAAGATCGAATAAAATATTAACAAAAATGTTGGGTTTGTACTCACTTTTGTGAGATACTGTATATACAATAGTTTGTAGACAATATAAAACTTTCACACAGACTAAATAATATACACTA
Organism: Lithobates clamitans; assembly: GCA_037952925.1. Classification (NCBI taxonomy): domain Eukaryota; kingdom Metazoa; phylum Chordata; class Amphibia; order Anura; family Ranidae; genus Lithobates; species Lithobates clamitans. The sequence goes on from JBBGZY010001527.1 coordinate 245,481, forward strand.
ATTTGGGGGGTATTTTTACCAAAGAAATGTAACAGAATATATTTTGGCCTAAATTTATGAAAAAAGAATATTTTTTACAAAATGTTATAACAGGAACTAAGAAAAACATGTTTTTTTTCAAAAATGTTTAGTATTTTCCTGTTTATATAGCAAAAAAAAAATAAAAACCCAGTGGTGATTAACTACTTGAGCTCTAAAAGGTTTTACCCCCTTCATGATCAGGCCATTTTTTGCTATTTAGCACTGCGCTACTTTAACTGGTAATTGCGCAGTCATGAAATGCTGTACCCAAAGGAAATGTATATATTTTTCCCTTATCGTCTTTCAGGACAGCACTTGAGAGAGTGACTGCTCCCCTTGCCAACAGGAAACACCTCTTCCACCAAACTTTAAAAGGAGGCTCCTTTCCACATCTTGTCAGTTTTTGTGTTTCCTCCGGAGGGAACACTTCGTGGGGAAGTCAGGGCTCTCAGGTGCTGTCCTGGGAGCTCAGGTTTCCTGGTTTTTTCATCAAACACTTTGTTACCTCATGAGAGCTGTTCCTCCCATTCCACAGCTGAGGTGAAGTGCTGCTGGCTGGGCTCCCTCTCCCTCTTCATATGGGCTCAGGGTGAGTCCGACTGTCGTGGGCATCGCTCCTAGGCGGCGGCAAGACAGGCGGTGGCCGTTTACTGTGTTTTTTTCTCAGGTCCACCGCCTGTTGCTTATTGCACCGCCGCCATCTTGGGGATGGCAGCGGGGCTCCATCCGCCGGAAGTGAGGCATCCGGAGGGGGCGGAGCCCACGGAACAGGCGTCAGGCGTCATTTCCGCCGGAAATCGCAGAGGGAAAGGGGAGGAACGGGGCTGGTGCTTATTTGGCGGTTCCGGTCCGGCGCACAGGCGCTATTTGAGTCCGGAACCGGCGTTTAGCCACACAAACACAGCAAGCGCTCCTCGATGGAATCGATGGCGGCAGCAAGTGGGACAGGCACAGGCACCAGCAAGGCCCAGGTAAGGGGCAGTTGTATACTGTCCTCCTTGTACTGTGGGGTCTCTCTCTCTATCTCTCCCCCCCGGTGGCAGGGGCCTGTCTGGGCACATAAGGCAGTTTAGTTCTTACTGTGCACCTGTGGTGAGCATCTTTGGGTATAGGACAGGTTGTCTCATTGGGATGGTTTCTTCTTTTGTCTCATGGCAGGCCAAGAGCTCTGATCCAGTGGCAAAAAGAAAATGTCCTTCATGTAAATCCAAGCTACCTGAAGGATGGAAGAAGACGTTATGTCAAGCTTGTATTGATTTGCTAGTTAAAGAAGAAGCTTCTTCCGCTTGCAGCGACTTGATTGCATCTGTTAAAAAAGAACTTGATGCGACTATTCAATCATTTCGCTCTTCCCTAGCAAACCCATCCCTGAGTCAGCCTACTACCTCACAGTCCTCCCAAGGCTCACTTATAGTCCCGGCGGTGGAGACTGAGGCATCTCCTACCCCAGAGGGACATTTCCCCTCTCAATCTGAGGATTCTGATGAGGGTGAGGAAGGAGAAAACTTACCTTCAAAATTTAAATTGTCTTTAGAACAGGTAGATGGCCTGTTAAAAGCAATCTATACCACACTGGGTCTGGAGGAGGAAAGAAAGGAGTTATCTCTGCATGATAAAATGTATGCAGGACTTAGCGAGCACAAAAATCGCAATTTCCCAGTGCACTCTGTTATTTCTGAAGCTATTAAGAACGAGTGGGCAGAGCCAGAGAGAAAGCCTTTCTTTCCCAAAGCCTTAAAAAGGCGTTTTCCTTTTGACGAAGATCCAGCGGCGGTTTGGAACAAAAACCCCAAACTAGATGCCGCGTTTTCCCAGGTCTCGAGGTCTACAGATTTGGCATTCGAGGACATGGGGGTGTTGAGAGATCCCATGGATAGGATGGACCAGGTTCTAAAAAGGGCTTGGCAATCTATCATGGGAAATCTTAAACCGGCTATGGCAACTACAGTGGTATCCAGAAATATGGAGTTCTGGTTAGAGCAACTTAAGGCCCATATCTCAGCAGACTCACCAAAACAAGAGATTTTGGATTCATTCTCAACTCTGTCGGCCGCTGTCGCATTTATATCTGATGCATCAGCGGAATCAATTAAAATGACAGCTAGATCTGCTGCCCTGGCCAACTCAGCCAGAAGGGCTTTGTGGTTGAAAACTTGGCCGGGGGACGCGGCATCCAAAAACAAGCTGTGTGGGATACCGTTCCTGGGTGACTTGCTTTTTGGGCCTGACTTAGATGCGGTTCTAGATAGAACAGCGGATAAAAAGAAGTCTTTTCCCATCAAAAAGAAAAAACAGCCAGTTAAACGTTTTTTTCGTTCCCAAAGGGCTCAAGAACAAAACAAACCCCAGGAGAAAAGAAAAAATTGGGCTTCGCAGAAGGGAAAGGGAAAAGGAAATGTCCTTTTCCATCCTCCTGCAGCCTCCGGTAAAACACAATGACTTGTGCGTACCGGTGGGGGGAAGGCTGCAAGGTTTCCTTCCCATTTGGGCCAGCATGACAGAAAGTCTATATATTTTGGACATGCTGTCCCAAGGTTACAGGATAGAGTTTTCGGATCGCCCGCCAGAAAGATTCTTTGTAACAAACCTACCAAGGGATCAAACAAGGGCTCTGGCCATAAAGAACCTTTTAAGAGATCTGAGGCACCAGAGGGTAGTGATACCAGTATCCCCAGAAGAACAGGGTCAGGGTTTCTATTCTCACATCTTTCTGATAAGAAAACCATCCGGAAACTTCCGTCTTATCCTCAACCTAAAACCCCTAAACAGGTCAGTCCTATACAAAAAGTTTTGTATGGACTCAATCTTCACGGTCAGAAGCATTCTGACAAAAGATTGTTTTATGGCATCAATCGATCTGAGGGATGCTTATCTTCATATTCCTGTAGCACCTCAGTCTCAGAAGTTCCTGAGGTTTGCGGTGAATATGGGCAAGGAGGTTATACATCTTCAGTTCAGGGCCCTTCCCTTCGGTCTGTCGTCAGCTCCTCGTATTTTTACGAAGATAATGGCGGAAGCCCTCGCCCCTCTTCGACTCCAGGGGATTGCGGTAATTCCATATCTGGACGACCTCCTCTTTTTTGCCCCATCCAGGGAAAAGTTGCAGGAGGATTTGAGCAAATCCCGCAGTCATTTGGAGTCAATAGGGTGGATAGTGAATGTTCAGAAATCAAATTTCATCCCAGCTCAGCAGGTACTGTTTCTGGGTTATTTGATAGATTCAGTGGAGCAAAAGATTTTTCTCCCAGAAGAGAAAAAGATCAAGGTCCAAAAGGTAATAACGGCACTACAAACAAATCAACTGATTTCAGTCCGAAAGGTTATGTCGGCTCTGGGGACATTAACCTCTTCAATGCCAGCCATCCAATGGGCAAGGCTGCATTTCAGGACTCTACAGAGGTTCCTTCTAAGGACCTGGAACCACAGGATGGAGAGTTTAGATACAAAAGTAAAGATTCCCACCAGAGTCAAACGTTCACTTTGGTGGTGGAAAAGTCAGGTGGTACTGCAAAAAGGTCTTCTTTGGTCTTTTCCGACCGGGAAAGTGGTCACAACAGACGCCAGTTTGCAGGGATGGGGGGCCCACATGGGTCAGGCCTTAGCGCAGGGAACATGGTCCCAGTTCGAGGCCCAAAAATCCTCAAATTGGAGAGAGCTGAAGGCGGTTGCTCTAGCATTAGCTTTCTTCTCTCAAAACCTCATAGGTTGCCATGTCCAGATTTTGTCAGACAATGCCACGGCCATAGCCTACCTGAACAAACAGGGAGGCACAAGAAGCAGGGCTCTTCACTTACTGTCAGTAGAGATTCTGGAGTGGGCAGAGAACCACTTACTATCTCTATCCGCAGTCCATCTAAAAGGCACATTGAGCGAAGTAGCGGATTATCTGAGCCGACAGAAAGTTCAGGAATCAGAGTGGAGTCTGAACAGGAAGGTGTTTGCATTAATCACCAGTGTTTGGGGCCTTCCGCAGGTAGATCTGTTTGCTTCAAAACACAACACGCAGCTCCCGAATTTTTTCTCCCTTCAGAGAGACATTTGCTCTCAGGGGATAGATGCTCTGGCACATCCATGGGATTTTCACCTAGGGTATGCTTTTCCTCCATTCAGGTTAATCCCTCTAGTGTTGAGGAAAATACTAGAAGAGAGAGTATCAATAATTTTGATTACTCCATATTGGCCAAAGAGGGCTTGGTTTTCCACGATTCTTCAGTTGGCAATAAAACCATGTTGGCATCTTCCGCTCAGTCAGGATCTGTTGACTCAGGGGCCAGTGCATCATCCAGATGTAGGCAGGTTAAAACTCACTGCCTGGTATCTGAGGAGCAGTTAATGAGAAGCAAAGGCTTTTCTGAACGTTTAACTACGATGTTGCTTTCCAGTCGGAAAAAGGTAACCAGGGATATTTACGCCAAAGTATGGAAAGTCTATGTTTCTTTCTGTCATTCTGAACATAGGGAGGTTAAAGATCTAGTTTCAGTGCTGGAGTTCTTGCAAAACGGTGCAGACAAGAATTTGGCGGTCAGCACCCTTAAGGTGCAGGTGGCCGCCTTGGGAGTTTATCTGGAGAGATCCTTATCTTCAGAAACTCTGATCATTAGATTTTTCAAAGCACTTTCCAGGTCTAGACCGGTCCCGGTGAAGCATTTCCCAAATTGGGATCTCTCGGTGGTTCTGCAGGCTCTGGCAAAAGAACCATTTGAGCCTTTACAGGCCATATCCCTAAAAAATTTAACTTTGAAGACTATTTTTCTGGTCGCAATTACTTCAGCAAGAAGGATTAGTGAACTGCACGCTCTATCAGTAAAAGAGCCTTTTTTGTCAGTTTTTCCTGATAGGGTTGTCCTTAAAGTAGATCCGGGGTTTTTGCCAAAAGTGGCAAGCTTTAGTAACAGGTCTCAGGAGATTACTCTACCAACCTTTTCTGCTAACCCTTCGGGTGCAAAGGAAGAGCAGTTTCACAATTTAGACGTAAGACGTATCCTATTACAGTATTTGGAAGTAACAGGAGGGTTTAGAGTTTCAGATTCATTATTTGTTCTTTTTTCTGGAAAAAGGCCAACAAGCATCAAAAGCATCATTGGCTAGATGGCTTAAGACAGCTATTTCTGTAGCCTATTCTCAAATGGGTTTATCTTCCCCGCTGGGAATTAGGGCTCATTCAACAAGAGCCCAGGCCACTACATGGGCAGAAAGAGCTGGTGCCACCCCAGATCAGATTTGTAAGGCGGCTACATGGTCAAGCTACTTAACGTTTGTCCGTCATTACAGACTGGATCTCCTATCAGCAGGTGATCAGGCTTTTGGCAGAAAGGTTCTGCAGGCTGTGGTCCCTCCCTAGGGGGGTAAGTCTCTCTTATCCTCTCAAGTGCTGTCCTGAAAGACGATAAGGGAAAATTCAAGTTAGACTTACCGGTAACTTGTTTTCCTTGAGTCTTTCAGGACAGCAGCATCCCGCCCTATTGTTTTTACATATATATACTGTGACTAATCATATCTCGATTATGTGTTCCAGTTTGGGGCCGGAGGTTCTCTACTACTACTGACAAGATGTGGAAAGGAGCCTCCTTTTAAAGTTTGGTGGAAGAGGTGTTTCCTGTTGGCAAGGGGAGGAGTCACTCTCTCAAGTGCTGTCCTGAAAGACTCAAGGAAAACAAGTTACCGGTAAGTCTAACTTGAATTTTTTTTTACACAAATAGAGCTTTCTTTTGGTGGTATTTGATCACCACTGGGTTTTTTCTAAACAAAAAAAGACCAAACAATTTGAGAAAAAACCTCAAATTTTCTACTTTCTGCCATAAAACATATCCAATAAAAAATCTAATTTGTAAATTCAGGCCAAAATGAATGCTGCTAGATGTCCATGGTTAAAAAAATTCCAGAGGAGCCGAGACACACAACAATGGGTGAGAAAAAACAAAACTCCCAGCTGAACAGCAACACAGCAGGAAATTTTGTCAGGGAGCAGTGCAGACTGGGGTACCTGGGGTCCACCAGAGGAAATAGTAGCAAGAGCACCCCTTCACGTGTTGAATTATTGCAAGATGTTCTCGCTCTTGGTGTATCCAAAATCCAAGATAGAGCTTCCAAGGAATCCAGGGCTGGACGCACCCCATCAAGATTTACCTTTAAAGTGTAGCTTTAAAGGTAAAGGCCAAAACTTTCTTTTTAGTTTTGAATAGATTGTGAAAGGACTAGAAATTCTGTTTTTGTGTCTGTTTTCTTGCCCTAAAGAAGGCAGACATCTTTGAGGCCACCAAAACACGTTGGATATTTTGTGTTCTCTCAAGATTAAGGCTTTGTTCCAGGTTTTTATTGCTGTCTGTGAACCTGTTGGGTAGATTCACCCTCTCCATTTGTCCTGGTGACCAATGTCACCTTGACTGAAACTGAAATCTAAAATGATTAATTGACACCAGAACAGGAACCAAGGAGAAACATTCCAAGGGGGACACCTTTTCTGCCGACAACTGACAAGGAGGGGATTCTGCTCACCTTGGAGAGATTTCCTTTCACTATTGTGTCTACAGGACAGGAAGTGAAAGGAATCTAGGATGGGAAAAGGTTTAGGCTTTTTGGTGGACTGACCCTTCAACCACTTACGAACCGTCCGCCTTCGTTGTACGGCGGTACTTTAAAGAGGAATGTCGTTGTTATAGCAGCAGCTAGCTGCCATAACCCCGGTATCCTCTTCTTCAGAAGGCGGTCCGCTTTTAGCTAAAAGTGGTCTCTGCGGCAGATTCGACACCAGATCACTTTTATCGGCGGTGGAGAGGCCCCCCATCCTGTGCCCTCCGCCGGTTACCTAATCTGTCGGTAGCGGCGGAGGCGATCGGGTCCTGTGTCCTGTTAGGTATGGAAATAAGTAAGGGGAAGATGGCCCCCACCCGTCTCCATATCTTTGCAGGGCGGAAGCGACATCAAAATGTCACTTCCGTCCATAGCTCTTAAAGATACTTTTTTTTTTAGATGACATTTAATTTTTTTTTATTGCATTTTTGTGTAAATATGAGATCTGAGATCATTTTGACCCCAGATCTCATATGTAAGAGGTCCTGTCATGCTTTTTTTTTTATTACAAAGGATGTTTACGTTACTTGTAATTGGAATAAAAGTGACCCCATTTTTTAATTTTTAAATAACAGTTTAAAAAAATCAAAAAATAATTAAAAGGTAAAATAAATAAGAAAAAAAAAGAAAAATGTTTTTTAACCACTTCAGCCCCGGAAGGATTTACCCCCTTCCTGACCAGAGCACTTTTTACAATTTGGCACTGCGTCGCTTTAACTGCTAATTGCGCGGTCATGCAATGCTGTACCCAAACGAAATTTGCGTCCTTTTCTTCCCACAAATAGAGCTTTCTTTTGATGTTATTTGATCACCTCTGTGGTTTTTATTTTTTGCGCTATAAATGGAAAAAGACCGAAAATTTTGAAAAAAAATGACATTTTCTACTTTTGTTATAAAAAAAATCCAATAAACTCAATTTTAGTCGTACATTTAGGCCAAAATGTATTCGGCCACATGTCTTTGGTAAAAAAAATGTCAATAAGCGTATATTTATTGGTTTGCGCAAAAGTTATAGCGCCTACAAACTAGGGTACATTTTCTGGAATTTACACAGCTTTTAGTTTATGACTGCCTATGTCATTTCTTGAGGTGCTAAAATGGCAGGGCAGTACAAACCCCCCCCCAAATGACCTCATTTTGGAAAGTAGACACCCCAAGGAAATTGCTAAGAGGCATGTTGAGCCCATTGAATATTATTTTTTTTTGTCCCAAGTGATTGAATAATGACAAAAAAAAAATTACAAAAAGTTGTCACTAAATTATATATTGCTCACATAGGCCATGGGCGTATGTGGAATTGCACCCCAAAATACATTCGGCTGCTTCTCCTGAGTACGGGGATACCACATGTGTGGGACTTTTTGGGAGCCTAACCGCGTACGGGGCCCCGAAAACCAATCACCGCCTTCAGGATTTCTAAGGGCGTAAATTTTTTATTTCACTCCTCACTACCTATCACAGTTTTGAAGGCCATAAAATGCCCAGATGGCACAAAACCCCCCCAAATGACCCCATTTTGGAAAGTAGACACCCCAAGATATTTGCTGAGAGGCATGTTGAGTCCATGGAATATTTTATATTTTGACACAAGTTGCGGGACTTTTTGGGAGCCTAGCCGCGAACGGGGGCCCCGAAAACCAATCACCGCCTTCAGGATTTCTAAGGGTGTAAATTTTTGATTTCACTCTTCGCTGCCTATCACAGTTTTGGAGGCAATGGAATGCCCAGGTGGCACAACCCCCCCCCCAAATCACTCCATTTTGGAAAGTAGACACCCCAAGCTATTTGCTGAGAGGCATAGTGAGTATTTTGCAGCTCTCATTTGTTTTTGAAAATGAAGACAGACAAGAAAAAAACATTTTTTTTTCTTTTTTCAATTTTCAAAACTTTGTGACAAAAAGTGAGGTCTGCAAAATACTCACTATACCTCTCAGCAAATAGCTTGGGGTGTCTGCTTTCCAAAATAGGGTCATTTGGGGGGGTTTAGAAAGCCTGAAGGCGGTGCTTGGTTTTCAGGGTCCCGTACGCAGTTAGGCTCCCAAAAAGTCTCATGTGGTATCCCCGTACTCAGGAGAAGCAACAGAATGTATTTTGGGGATTTTGGGGTGTAATTTCACATATTCCCATGGCATGTTTGAGCAATATATCATTTAGTGACAACTTTGTGCAAAAAAAAAAAAAAAAATTTGTCTTTTTCCCGCAACTTGTGTCACAATATAAAATATTCCATGGACTCTCAGCAAATATCTTGGGGTGTCTACTTTCCAAAATGGGGTCATTTGGGGGGGTTTTGAACTGTCCTGGCATTTTATGCACAACATTTAGAAGCTTATGTCACACATCACCCACTCTTCTAACCACTTGAAGACAAAGCCCTTTCTGACACTTTTTGATTACATGAAAAAATTATTTTTTTTGCAAGAAAATTACTTTGAACCCCCAAACATTATATATTTTTTTAAAGCCAATGCCCTACAGATTAAAATGGTGGGCGTTTCATTTTTTTTTTACACAGTATTTGCGCAGCGATTTTTTTTCATTTTTTGGGGAAAAAACACACTTTTTTAAATTTTAATGCACTAAAACACACTATATTGCCCAAATGTTTGATGAAATAAAAAAGATGATCTTAGGCCGAGTACCTGGATACCAAACATGACATGCTTTAAAATTGCGCACAAACGTGCAGTGGCAACAAAATAAATACATTTTTAAAAGCCTTTACAGGTTACCACTTTAGATTTACAGAGGAGGTCTACTGCTAAAATTACTGCCTTCGATCTGACCTTCGCGATGATACCTCACATACATGGTGCAATTGCTGTTTACATTTGACGCCAGACCGACGCTTGCGTTCGCCTTAGCGCGAGAGCAGGGGGGACAGGGGTGCTTTTTTTTTTTTCCTTTATTATTTTTTTGCTTTTTTATAATTTTTTTTGTTATCCAAGGGAATGTAAATATCCCCTATGATAGCAATAGGTAGTGACAGGTACTTTTTTTTGAAAAAATTGGGGTCTATTAGACCCTAGATCTCTCCTCTGCCCTTAAAGCATCTGACCACACCAAGATCGGTGTGATAAAATGCTTTCCCAATTTCCCAATGGCGCTGTTTACTTCCAGCGAAATCTAAGTCATGAAATGCTCGTAGCGTCCGGTTTCTTAGGCCATAGAGATGTTTGGAGCCACTCTGGTCTCTGATCAGCTCTATGGTCAGCTGGCTGAATCACCGGCTGCTTTCTCAGGTTCCCTGTTGAGACAGGAGAGCCAGAGAAAAACACGGAAGACGGTGGGGGGGGGGCATTCCCTCCCACTGCTTCTAAAAGCAGTCTAGAGGCTAATTAGCCGCTAGGATTGCTTTTACATGAAAGCCGACCGCTGGCTGAAAAGATTGATCTGAAGTCGTGAATTGCGTACCTGAAGACAAAAAAATGGTTAACAATAAAACACATTAAACGGTAAAGTATAAAAAATTGCATACCTGAAAAGCAAACATGATACCACATAACAACAATAAAACATTGCAGAATAGAATACAGTAAAAAAGAGCAGAACAATAGAGAGAGAGAATGAAACGACAACTATTTTTTTTTTTTTATATATATTTTTTGTGTTTTTTTTTTTTTTTGTAACTGTAACTTTTATAACTATAACCGGTTCCAGGTTCGGGTCTCTGAAAATGTGATGGCATCTTGGGAGACCCTGTGAAAGTGTGCCTAGTCTGTGCAATGCTGTACCCTACGCTAATACGCAACTAGTGTATGGTAGCGTTCAAAACATTCACAAATGCAAAGACCAGGATTGTCAGGACAGGAGGGACAATAATAGCGGGTGTCACGCCTATATCCGCACTTGCTGCAGACACAACATCTTTTTGGGGGGGTTCGTTGGGTAGGGGTACTCGGGAGGACATAAAAATGCCTCTCATGCAGCCGACTGCATTTGGTTGGGGATGTGAATGGGGGATGTACGGGCGCTGCAGAAGTGGTGGGTTCCCAATTATTAGGATTGGCGAATTCAGCAGGAAGGGAATTATGGGCACGACGGGCCTGTTTTTGTCTTCTTGGTGGCAGCGGGACACTACTTGTGCTTGCCACCTCACCAGCTTGATCTGCACTTATGGGACTCGCCACGTCACCAAGTGTTACTGCAGTGCTGGTTTGACTACGACCGGGGTGTACTAGGCCGCTGGCGCTTGCCAGTTCACCAAAACACTACCAAAAAAACTGTTAGCGATCGCAGGGATCAGGCCTGACTCTGCAAACGCTGCAGTTATGCGTTTAGTGTTTTGTAAGTGACAGCGATCGATTGATACTGCACTTGGGTGGGCTGGGCCGGGCGGAGGGGCAAAACGCAGGTGCTAGCAGGTATCTGGGCTGATCCCGCTAACACTGCGTTTTTGGGAACCCTAAACTGCTGGGGACGCTAGTATAGATCTGATCGGATCAGATATTGATCCGTTCAGATACTATACCACTAAGGGAGGTGTACGGTGCGTGCATGGGTGGGTGTTAGCGGTACTGGCGCTAACCTGATGCTGCCTGGGGCTGGTGCTTGCCAGTTCACCAAAACGCTACAAAAAAAAACTGTTAGCGATCGCAGGGATCAGGCCTGACTCTGCGAACGCTGCAGTTATGCGTTTAATGTTTTGTAAGTGACAGTGATCGATCGATACTGCACTTGGGTGGGCCGGGTGGAGGGGCAAAACGCAGGTGCTAGCAGGTATCTGGGCTGATCCCACTAACACTGCGTTTTTGGGAACCCTAAACTGCTGGGGACGCTAGTATAGATCTGATCGGATCAGATATTGATCCGTTCAGATACTATACCACTAAGGGAGGCGTAATAAACGGCGGGTTCCCTGACACTATAAAAAATAAACAAACTAACCAGCATCACCCGTAACAGTTATACGGTGATCAGTGGTGAAAGGGTTAACTAGGGGGCAATCAAGGGGTTAAAACCTTTATTAGATAGTATATGGGGGTCCCTGTCGCTATAAAACGCTGACGGCGAACCTAAATATTTACCTCCCTAACTAGCGTCACCAGTGACACTAATACAGCGATCAGAAAAATGATCGCTTAGCGACACTGGCGACGGGGGGTGATCAAGGGGTTAAAACTTTATTAGGGGGTACCCTAGACCTAAAGGGGGCTAACAGTAACTGTCCTGCCACACTAACTGTCACAAACTGACACCATGCAGTAATCAGAAAAAAACAACAAACTGCTTGGTGTCAGTGTGACGGGGGGGGTGATCGGGGGGGATCGGGGGTGTATTGTATGCCTGGCATGTTCTACTGTGTGTGTAGTGTGCACTCACAGTGAAGTCTTCTCTCCTCGGCGCCGTAACGGAAAATACCGAGCCGAGGAGATATGACATCATTTCCTCTGCTGCTGTTTAGCATACAGCAGAGGAATGATTCTGATTGGCTGGGAGCGATCGCAAGGGGGGGGCCACGAACGGATGGTCTCCCCCTCACCTCTCATCGCTCCCAGACCAAAGCCGACCGCCTTGGGCACTGGGGGGGGGTTCGATCGGACCCCCCACCCGCGGGAAGGCAATCACGTACCAGGTACGTGATTTTTCCTGCCCGTGCCATTCTGCCGCAGTATATCTGCGTTAGGCGGTCGGCAACTGGTTAAACGCACCCTATCCCACCGAGCTCGCGTGCAGAAGCGAACACATACTTGAGCAGCGCCCGCATACGAAAACGGTGTGCAAACCACACATGTGCATGTGAGGTATAGGCGTGATTGTTAGAGCGTGAGCAATAATTCTAGCCCTAGACCTCCTCTGTAACTCAAAACATGCAACCTGTAGAATTTTTTAAACATCGCCTATGGAGATTTTTTTAAGGGCAAAAGTTTGTCCCCATTCCAAGAGCAGGCACAATTTTGAAGCATGACATGTTGGGTATCAATTCACTTTGCGTAACATTATGTTTCACAATATAAAAAAAAAAATTGGGCTAACCTTACTGTTGTCTTATTTTTTTAATTCAAAAAGTGTATTTTTTCAAAAAAAAGTGCTCTTGTAATACCGCTGCGCAAATACGGTGTGAAAAACGACCACCATTTTATTCTCTAGGGTGTTTGTCAGGTTACCTGTATCCAGGTGACAGATGCACACCGTTGGGATCAGGAGTGCACCGCAAGGTAGTGGACCCTATGACTGACTGCTGCGGATTGAACCCTGGGAGGTTCAGGAAGCAGGTCTACTGGATCACTGACAAGATCCCACTGGGAGCTAGAGCATAGATTCCCCAGGGCGCGGAGTCTAAGAGCCAGCAGGTGTTCACCAGAGCCTTTAATGGTAAGGATGGACTACGCTGCAGTCTGGCTCCAGGTCGCGGCCCCCAGGGTCTCACAGCTCACGCTCGACTACAGGAGAAGAGGAAGGGGGCAGCAGGAAAAGTAAGGGACAAGCCAAGGTCGGGGCCACAAGCAGACAAGGACAACAGAGTACACGCCAAGGTTCAGGGTCACAGGCAAACAGGGATGGTCGGGAACACGTCAAAGGTCAGGGTCACGAGCAGACAGGAATAGTTAAAAACAGGCCAAAGTCGGTAACAGGAATCAGATGTAGGAAACACAGCAAGTACACACAGAGGATAACACGCAATGGTTGATCAGCACTGCTGGCTTGCAGTGAACAGGTTAATATGATAGGGCCTGGGGTGGGGCCATGCTTAGAGGAGAGGTTACAAAAGCAGTCAGGTGAGGGTCAGCTGGTCTCTAGAGATGAACACATGGAGACAGGTATGCTTATCGACAAACTATTGCATAACCATGACAGTACCCCCCCTCTTAAGACCTCCCCCTCCCCCGCCTGTGCCCAGGCTTAAAGGGAAACTCCAGATGAAACCTCCTCAATAGACGAGGAGCAAAGACCTCAGATGCAGTGATCCAAGACCTCTCCTCAGGACCAAACCCTTTCCAATGTACGAGGTACTCAAGAATGCCTTTACGGAGCCGGGAATCCAAAACTTGACTAACCTCGTACTTTAGATTATCCTCAGAGGCCGGAACCGAGGTAAGGAGGGGATGAAAGGACTTATTGAGGACTAAAGGCTTTTTAGAAATGGGTAAAGGCACGAGAAGGCCATCAGAAGTCTGAGCAGGGTCCCCCAGACCCTTAAAGATGTGCTGGACATCCAACACAGGACCATCAGACTGGGTAGAGGTCAGTGGATCCCTGGGGTCAGGTTGTTTAAAAGGTGACGTGTCACAAGAGTTAAGCTGGATAGCTGGAACACAAACAGAATGCAGAGAGCCCTGAACAAAAGATTGAAAACCCCACCTGGCCGAATGAGGCAGTCTATCCAAAAGATGGATTGAGCCTCTTAAACAGGTTTGAACGGACGTAGTAGCAGTAGGGTGAGGCCAGGTTACACAAGGTCAAGAACAAGAAGTAGGAAGCTCACTGGGCATAGGCTGGACTGGTGCAGAGGCCGGCTAAACAGCATTGCCAGGTGCAGCGACCACCAGAATTGCATCGCAGGGTGTAGCGACTGTGGAACTGGTGGACGAGTCAGCCTGGGTGTGTGTCCAAGGGAGTCCAGGGACAGGCAAAGGGAAATGACCATGCAAACTGGAGTGACTGATCGGCTCAGGTTCACAGGTAGGCTCCTCATCCAGAGTGCCACACGACCCAGAGAGTGCCTCAGGCCGACTACTGCAGGAGACATTCCAGAAATCGCTAAAACACAGTGGGAAGAGCAGAAGATACTGGGATGGTGGCAACAGGAGGATTCTATTTTGGGGTAACCTTGAGTAGGCAGGAGGAGAAACAGGAGGAACCCCAAGTCAAGATCTGTCCAGCAGTCCAGTCAACATGTGGAGAATGGAGCCGTAACCAAGGAAGACCTAATATGATAGGAGACGAAGCCTTAGGTAAGACAAGGAAGGATATCCACTCCTGGTGGAGTGTCCCTACCGACATCCTAACAGGGAGGGTCTGGAAGCGGATAGGGCCCCCTGGGAGAACAGTGCCATCAATCGCCAAGACCACCAATGGTGTTGTAAGGGGCAAAAGGGTAAGTCTCATGGTAGACGCAGTTTCCCAGTCCATTAAATTGCCAGCGGCTCCGGAATCCAGATGTGCCGAGACCAAACGAGAGGAAGCGCCGACATGAAGGAACACAGAAAGAAGAAGACGAGAAGGTGAAGATGATACTTCAGGGTCTAATACTCCACCTTCCAGATGTATTAGCCCCGATCGTTTTTCTGGACGAAGAGAACAAGTATCACGAAAATGACCTTTGACGCTACAGTAGAGGCACAGGCCCAGAGTTCTGCGCCTAGTGCGTTCTTCGGGAGATAACTTGGTCCGGCCCAGCTGCATAGGTTCCTCAGCAGGCAGGAGGTGCTCCTTGGAATGAAGAGAAGGGACATGGAGCTCAGGCTGCCTAAAGAACGGGGAGTGCTGGCGTCTTTTTTCCAGGGCCCTCTCCTGAAAGCGAATATCGATCTGGTTACACAAGGTGATGACACCATCCAGATCAGCAGGGAGAGATCTTCCTGCCAATTCATCCTTCACTCTATCAGAGGCCAAGTAAAAAGGTTGCAACTAGGGCCTCATTATTCCAACTCAGCTCAGCAGTCAAAGTACGAAAATGAAGAGCATACTGTCCCACAGAAGCGGACTCTTGACGGAGACGTAAAAGGGCGCTGGCCGCTGAGGAGACACGACCCAGTTCCTCAAAGATATTCCGAAAAAGTTTCAAGAAATCAGACAGGCTAGAAACCACTGGATCATTTAGATCCCACAGAGGCGCAGCCCAGGCTAACGCCTCGCCGGACAGGAGGGATCTAATATAGGCTACCTTTGCCCGATAGGACAGGAAGTTTTGGGGCTGAAGCTCAAAATGAATTGTGCACTGGCTAAGGAACCCCCTGCAGGCCTTGGAGTCCCCAGAGAAACGGGCCGGAGCTGGCAGATGTAATGAATGTGTGGCTGCGACTGGTGCGATAGGTGCAGCAGCAGATAGCATTTGAGGTTGTTGAACCGGGGATCCTAATGAGGCCTGAACCTGTTCAAAACAGGATGCCAAATCCTGAAGGAATCGCATCACCTGGGTCTGATGCGATTCCTGGGTCTCAAGTCTGCAAACTAAGCCCTGCAATGGATCATCCGCGGGTAGCGGCACATCAGCCGGGTCCATGACTGATTAAACTGTCAGGTCACCTGTATCCAGGTGACAGATGCACACCATTGGGATCAGGAGTGCACCGCAAGGTAGTGGACCCTACGGCTGACTGCTGCGGATTGATCCCTGGGAGGTTCAGGAAGCAGGTCTACTGGATCACTGACAAGATCCCACTGGGAGCTAGAGCATAGATTCCCCAGGGCACAGAGTCTAAGAGCCAGCAGGTGTTCACCAGAGCCTTTAATGGTAAGGATGGACTACGCTGCAGTCTGGCTCAAGGTCGCAGCCCCCAGGGTCTCACAGCTCACGCTCATGGTAGACTACAGGAGAAGAGGAAGGAGGCAGCAGGAAAAGTAAGGGACAAGCCAAGGTCAGGGCCACAAACAGACAAGAACAACAAAGTACACGCCAAGGTTCAGGGTCACAAGCAAACAGGGATGGTCGGGAACACAGCAGACAGGAATCAGCCAAAGTCGGTAACAGGAATCAGCTGTAGGAAACACAGCAAGCACACACAGAGACTAACACACACTGGTTGATCAGCACTGCTGGCTTGCAGTGCACAGGTTAATATAGGGTTCCCTGATAGGGCCTGGGGTGGGGCCATGCTTAGAGGAGAGGTTACAAAAGCAGTCAGGTGAGGGTCAGCTGGTCTCTAGAGATGAACACATGGAGACAGGTATGCTGGTTGGCAAACTCTATTGCATAACCATGACAGTGTTAGAAAAAACAAATATATAATGTTTGGGGGTTCTAAGTAATTTTCTAGCAAAAAAAAAACTGTTTTAAACTTGTAAACACCAAATCTCAGAAAGAGGCTCGTTCCTTAAAGCGGAGGTTTCCTGAAAAAAAATATTAAAAGCCAGCAGCTACAAATACTGCAGCTGCTGACTTTTAATATATGGACACTTACCTGTCCAGGGAGCCCACGGTGTCGGCAGCTGCCGCATGCACATTCTAACACTAACTTATCTAGCCCTGTGAAGAAAAAAATCAGTATACATCCCTTTTCTGAAGCTGATCCAACCTGATCTCCAGAGGCGGAAGCTCTGCAGAGGACACGGCCGACAGCGTCCGTGAAATTAATGGGGAGTGACGTCACCCATAGAGTTACTATGGGGCTTCCATTGTTGAACGTTTCCTCTGCACCCTCCTCCACAGCGAAGCCGTGGCTGACAGATCAGTGTGCAATCTGGTCGCATCGCCTGCAGAAAAGGTGTGTATATGCTGACTTTTTCTTCACAGGGTTACATCGTCGATCTCTGTAGATGCAGGGATTTTAGTTTTAGGGTGGACTTCTACTTTAACCACTTCAGCGCCGAAAAATGTACCCCCCTTATTGACCAGGCCATCCTTTGTGATACGGCAAGGCAGTTTTTAACAATTGTGGGGTTGTGTTACACTGTTGCCAAATAAAATTTATGTTAGAGCTTTCTTTTGGTGGTATTTGATCACCTTTGCAGTTTTTATTTTTTGCGCTATTAACAAAAAAGACTGACAATTTTGAAATAAAAAACAATTTTTAATTTCTATCAAACACTTCCAATAAAAAAATTGAAAAAAAATGAAATTTCTTCATTTAGGCCAATATGTATTCTGCTCTATATATTTTTATATACATATTGGAACTATCACTATACTAGACCAAGTCATCGGAGCTCTTCTCTACCGTACCGAGACCGCCGGGCTGACCCGCCCTGCACCCACCACCCCGCCCGGGGGCGCTGCATGTCCCGGTCACTTTCATTGAGACCAAGTTAAAAGTTGGAGTCCCTAGTGAAAATCCTTGATGCTATCCGGATTACATCGTTGTCTGGCTGAACCACCTTATTCCATTGCCGGCTGGCAATATAAGCCTTATTGACTCATTAAGCGTATGTTTGTATGAGTCCAACTTATCCGGTAAGCCTGCACTGCTTCCATGTGGGGGATACACTATATCTGTCCGCGGTCCTATTAACCACTCACACGGGAAACGGAATCATTGTATTTACAACAAGGGACTTTTTCTTTGCAACTTGTTTATATCCAACAGATATCTGCTGGAGCATTTTATACTACGGGTCACATGATATCTGCTGGAGCATTTTATACTACGGTCATATGAAGTGTGTCATATATATTTATGTGTCTTTAATGTATATACTGCATGCAATATTACGATTGTGTTTTCTCATTATAAGTAGCGCTACACGTTTTTATACATCAATATGTATTCTGCTACATATTTTATTATATACATATTGGAACTATCACTATACTAGACCAAGTGATTGCTATAGGGCCCACTGACATGGTGTTGGATCTGATTTGTCCAATCCTGTTTGGTCATCACCTAATTGGTTGCTGCATGATTCTGCTCTTTGAAGTATTGTATTTCTTTGAGGGGTTTCTACTTTATAGATTTATCTCAACTTTTCGGACTCCTTAACCAGTTGCCGACCGCCGCACGAACATATACGTCCCCCTGTAGGTCTAGGATACCCCCATAACCCCCCCTAATAAAGTTTTAACCCCTTGATCACCCCCTGTCGCCAGTGTCACTAAGCGATCATTTTTCTGATCGCTGTATTAGTGTCGCTGGTGATGCTAGTTAGGGAGGTAAATATTTAGGTTCGCCGTCAGCATTTTATAGCGACAGGAACCCCCATATACTACCTAATAAATGTTTTAACCCCTTGATTGCCCCCTAGTTAACCCTTTCACCACTGATCACCGTATAACCGTTACGGTGACGCTGGTTAGTTAGTTTATTTTTTTAAGTGTCAGGGAACCCGCCGTTTATTACCGAGTAAAGGTTTAGCCCCCTGATCGCCCGGCGGTGATATGCGTCGCCCCAGGCAGCGTCAGATTAGCGCCAGTACCGCTAACACCCACGCACGCAGCATACGCCTCCCTTAGTGGTATAGTATCTGATCAATATCTGATCCGATCAGATCTATACTAGCGTCCCCAGCAGTTTAGGGTTCCCAAAAACGCAGTGTTAGCGGGATCAGCCCAGATACCTGCTAGCACCTGCGTTTTGCCCCTCGGCCCAGCCCACCCAAGTGCAGTATCGATCAATCACTGTCACTTACAAAACACTAAAAACATAACTGCAGCGTTCGCAGAGTCAGGCCTGATCCCTGCGATCGCTAACAGTTTTTTTGGTTGCTTTTTATTGAACTGGCAAGCACCAGCGGCCTAGTACACCCCGGTCGTAGTCAAACCAGCACTGCAGTAACACTTGGTGACGTGGCGAGTCCCATAAGTGCAGTTCAAGTTGGTGAGGTGGCAAGCACAAGTAGTGTCCCGCTGCCACCAAAAAGATAAACACAGGCCCGTCGTGCCCATAGTGCCCTTCCTGCTGCATTCGCCAATCCTAATTGGGAACCCACCACTTCTGCAGCGCCCGTACTTCCCCCATTCACATCCCCAACCAAATGCAGTCGGCTGCATGAGAGGCATTTTCTTTATGTCCTCCCGAGTACCCCTACCCAGCGAACCCCCCCAAAAAAGATGTGTCTGCAGCAAGCACGGATATAGGCGTGATACCCGCTATTATTGTCCCTCCTGTCCTGACAATCCTGGTCTTTGCATTGGTGAATGTTTTGAACGCTAACATACACTAGTTGAGTATTAGCGTAGGGTACAGCACTGCACAGACTAGGCAAACTTTCACAGGGTCTCCCAAGATGCCATCGCATTTTGAGAGACCCGAACCTGGAACCGGTTACAGTTATAAAAGTTAGTTACAAAAACAAAACAAAAATATAAAATAAAAAAAATAGTTGTCTGTTTTATTGTTCTCTCTCTCTAGTCTCTCTATTGTTCTGCTCTTTTTTACTGTATTCTATTCTGCAATGTTTTATTGTTATGTTTTATCATGTTTGCTTTTCAGGTATGCAATTTTTTATACTTTACCGTTTACTGTGCTTTATTGTTAACCATTTTTTTGTCTTCAGGTACGCCATTCACGACTTTGAGTGGTTATACCAGAATGATGCCTGCAGGTTTAGGTATCATTCTTTTCAGCCAGCGGTCGGCTTTCATGTAAAAGCAATCCTAGCGGCTAATTAGCCTCTAGACTGCTTTTATAAGCAGTGGGAGAGAATGCCCCCCCCACCGTCTTCCATGTTTTTCTCTGGCTCTCCTGTCTCAACAGGGAACCTGAGAATGCAGCCGGTGATTCAGCCAGCTGACCATAGAGCTGATCAGAGACCAGAGTGGCTCCAAACATCTCTATGGCTTAAGAAACCGAAAGCTACGAGCATTTTATGACTTAGATTTCGCCGGATGTAAATAGCGCCATTGGGAAATTGGGGAAGCATTTTATCACACCGATCTTGGTGTGGTCAGATGCTTTGAGGGCAGAGGAGAAATCTAGGGTCTAATAGACCCCAATTTTTTCAAAAAAGAGTACCTGTCACTACCTATTGCTCTCATAGGGGATATTTACATTCCCTGAGATAACAATAAAAATGATTTAAAAAAAAAATGAAAGGAACAGTTTAAAAATAAGATAAAAAAGCAAAAAAATAATAAAGAAAAAAAAAAAAAAAAAAGCACCCCTGTCCCCTCTGCTCTCGCGCTAAGGCGAACGCAAGCGTCGGTCTGGCGTCAAATGTAAACAGCAATTGCACCATGCTTGTGAGGTATCACTGCGAAGGTCAGATCGAGGGCAGTAATTTTAGCAGTAGACCTCCTCTGTAAATCTAAAGTGGTAACCTGTAAAGGCTTTTAAATGCTTTTAAAAATGTATTTATTTTGTTGCCACTGCACAATTGTGTGCAATTTTAAAGCATGTCATGTTTGGTATCCATGTACTCGGCCTAAGATCATCTTTTTTATTTCATCAAACATTTGGGCAATATAGTGTGTTTTAGTGCATTAAAATTAAAAAGTGTGTTTTTTCCCAAAAAAATGCGTTTGAAAAATCGATGCGCAAATACTGTGTGAAAAAAAAAATGAAACACCCACCATTTTAATCTGTAGGGCATTTGCTTTAAAAAAATATATAATGTTTGGGGGTTCAAAGTAATTTTCTTGCAAAAAAAAATAATTTTTTCATGTAATCAAAAAGTGTCAGAAAGGGCTTTGTCTTCAAGTGGTTAGAAGAGTGGGTGATGTGTGACATAAGCTTCTAAATGTTGTGCATAAAATGCCAGGACAGTTCAAAACCCCCCCAAATGACCCCATTTTGGAAAGTAGACACCCCAAGATATTTGCTGAGAGGCATGTGGAGTCCATGGAATATTTTATATTGTGACACAAGTTGCGGGAAAGAGACAATTTTTTTTTTTTTAAATACATTCTGTTGCTTCTGAGTATGGGGATACCACATGTATGGGACTTTTTGGGAGCCTAGCCGCGCACGGGACCCCGAAAACCAAGCACCGCCTTCAGGCTTTCTAAGGGCGTAAATTTTTGATTTCACTCTTCACTGCCTATCACAGTTTCGGAGGCCATGGAATGCCCAGGTGGCACAAACCCCCCCCAAATGACCCCATTTTGGAAAGTAGACACCCCAAGATATTTGCTGAGCGGTATAGTGAGTATTTTGCAGACCTCACTTTTTGTCAGAAAGTTTTGAAAAAAATAAATAAATAAATAAATTTTTTTCTTGTCTGTCTTCATTTTCAAAAACAAATGAGAGCTGCAAAATACTCATCATGCCTCTCAGCAAATAGCTTGGGGTGTCTACTTTCCAAAATGGGGTCATTTGGGGGGGGGTTTGTGCCACCTGGGCATTCCATGGCCTCCGAAACTGTATTAGGCAGTGAAGAGTGAAATCAAAAATTTACACCCTTAGAAATCCTGAAGGCGTTAATTGGTTTTCGGGGCCCCGTACGCGGCTAGGCTCCTAAAAAGTCCCACACGTGGTATCCCCATACTCAGGAGAAGCAGCTAAATGTATTTTGGGGTGCAATTCCACATATGCCCATGGCCTGTGTGAGCAATATATCATTTAGTGACAACTTTGTGCAAAAAAAAAAAAAATGTCACTTTCCCGCAACTTGTGTCAAAATATAAAATATTCCATGGACTCAACATGCCTCTCAGCAAATAGCTTGGGGTGTCTACTTTCCAAAATGGGGTGATTTGGGGGGGGGTTATGCCATCTGGGCATTTTATGGCCTTCAAAACTGTGATAGGTAGTGAGGAGTAAAATCAAAAATGTACGCCCTTAAAAATCCTGAAGGCAGTGATTGGTTTTCCGGGCCCCGTACACGGCTAGGCTCCCAAAAAGTCCCACACATGTGGTATCCCCATACTCAGGAGAAGCAGCTAAATGTATTTTGGGGTGCAATTCCACATATGCCCATGGCCTGTGTGAGCAATATATCATTTAGTGACAACTTTTTGTAATTTTTTTTGTCATTCAATCACTTGGGACAAAAAAAATAAATATTCAAAGGGCTCAACATGCCTCTCTTGCCTCTCAGCAATTTCCTTGGGGTGTCTACTTTCCAAAATGGGGTCATTTGTGGAGGTTTTGTACTGCCCTGCCATTTTAGCACCTCAAGAAACGACATAGGCAGACATAAATTAAAGGCTGTGTAAATTCCAGAAAATGTACCCTAGTTTGTAGGCGCTATAACTTTTGCGCAAACCAATAAATATATACTTATTGACATTTTTTTTTACCAAAGACATGTGGCCGAATACATTTTGGCCTAAATGTATGACTAAAATTGAGTTTATTGGATTTTTTTTAGAACAAAAAGTAGAAAATATCATTTTTTTTCAAAATTTTCTGTCTTTTTCCGTGTATAGCGGAAAAAATAAAAACGGCAGAGGTGATCAAATACCATCAAAAGAAAGCTCTATTTGTGGGAAGAAAAGGATGCAAATTTCGTTTGGGTACAGCATTGCATGACCACGCAATTAGCAGTTAAAGCGACGCAGTGCCAAATTGTAAAAAGTGCTCTGGTCAGGAAGGGGGTAAATCCTTCCGGGGCTGAAGTGATTAATAGCTTACCCGCAGGGGATTCAAATTTCATAAAAGCCTTCCCTTCAGTCTTGCACAGTTGTACAGGCTCCTCTCCTGTACTGAAACCCTTATGCCCTGTACACACGTTAGGACATTGATCGGACATTCCAACAACAAAATCCATCAGATTTTTTCAGACGGATTTTGGGCCAAACTTGTCTTGCATACACACGGTCGCACAAAATTGTCGGAAAATCCTATCGTTCTGAACACGGTGACGTAAAACACATACGTCGGGACTATAGATGGGGCAGTAGCCAATAGATTTAGTCTCTTCATTTATTCTGAGCATACGTGGCACTTTGTGCGTCAGCTTTGTGTACACACGATCGGAATTTAAACGATCGGATTTTGTTGTCGGAAAATGTTATATCCTGCTCTCAAACTTTGTGTGTCGGAAATTCCGATGGAAAAAGTCCGATGGTGCCCACACATGATCGGAATTTCCGACAACACAATCCGATTGCACTTTTTCCATCAGAAAATCCGACAGTGTGTCTGATTGTACTGCATACTGTGAGAAGCACACTGTGACTTTATCACAGTGTTCATTAGAAACTGCATAATTCCAAAAAATATTTTGCTGTGCCTTTAAATCACAATCTACCATGTAAGTCCATTCAAAATGTGCAAATCATGCACATAAGTCATAAAGAAATACATAAAAGTCTACCACTGATAATTCATAAATCCATCTGTGACCTCTTGTGAATTCCAGCACCACATAGAAAACACCAGCCTCTTACCGGAACACAAGATCCCAAATTATAGGAGGTCTGTGTGGTGTTAGAGATCAGCCAAATGCACTGTAATGTATGGACCAAATGATTCCCATTTGTCCCATTACCCAAAGGCCTCTCCAGCGGGGATGTATCCCAATACCGGCAAAAGAAAGAAATCAAAGAAACTCCATAGCATAAAGCGGCATATACCATTTATTTAATATAGAGAAAAGGTACTCCCATTATGCAAAGTAATACAGAGCAGTATACAAATGGACATCCAGCATCCTCTAGCTCTTCACTGAGATTTTACTTTTCATAAAACAGACCACTAAGAGGTTTCATATTTATACAAGGGTGCCATCTAGTGGAATATATTGTGTAACACAGCCATTGAAAAAAATCCAAAAAAATCTCTCCTTGCAAACACAATAGAACTGGTAAAATATGTACTATATTTGAAGCAGCATTAAAACTGAAGTATTGTCAATGATTTTTTTTTCTAATCCAGTACTAATTATGCATCAGAAACCACCCACATACAGATAATACACTTTAAACCCTAATGGTGGACACACACTTTGATAAAGCTTTTCTGATTGATCTCCTTTAATAGGAATAACCGATCTATAGATGTCAATATAACACATTTGGGGAAGTGGATTTCAATCGAAAGGATACAATTGTAATAGTTATCAAATGCATTTCTGTTTCCATCATGTAATCCCATAATCTGGTCACAATAGTAGAGTGGGAGTGGTTTAGATCCCTTTGACAGGTCTTTATCACTGTCTGGGTCCCCATTGTGGAGATTTACCCCTCACTTCCTCCGGGGTCAGAAGGACAGGAAGTGAGCAGAATTTCTCCCATAGCTACCCAGACAGCAATAAATAAGGGGATAAGGAGCATATACTGTACACATGGTGGCCAATGTGACTTGCAGAGTCTCTTTCCAGGGATGAATGCTTTAGGGAACTACTAGGATTCCCCCAAATGGTTAGAAGGGAACCCATCCTGAGAGAAATATGAAGATGTCCATCGCTGACTGTCCTCTGAAAATGCTAGACTCCTGGCTGGCTCTGGCTTCCATGCTTTCTTCATCACTACATGTTTATTCAGAACTTCTGTTCTTACTTGATCCCAATCAGTGATGGAGAATGAACAGAAATCAATGGATCAGGATAACAGCCAGGCAACTAGTATATTCAGGAGACGTCAGCAGTCAGTCTCTGTATTCTCTCAGTACAGGTTTCCCATAATAATCAATCCATGGACTTTACAAGATGCCCCCACTACCTTCATAGAAAACAAACACTGTCATTTCTTCACAAAAAAAAAAAAAATGGAACCTCTGGTTGCTATTGGCAACACGTATGTATACTTGTTCTAGAGAACATATGGCCCTATACATGAGATCGTCAGCTAAAAAGGTAAACAACCATAGCAACCATTTTGTTTACAAACCTGAGCTGTCAAAAAAAGAGCCTTCCGCTGTCTATATTACAACTCAGGATTGTAAACAAACTGGCTGCTATGGCAACCAGGTTGGTTACCCTTTTAGCAGATATCTCATATATAGGGCTATGGTCACTATGGGCAACAGGCAATTTTTACCAATCTTTTTCTTTTTACCAATAACACGCTTCATGTAACAAGCCTATAAAGTCGAATAATTCAAACACCGCCATTTTTTTCACGCTGTATTTTAGTAAAATGACACTCTGATTGGTTGCTATTGGCGACATGTTTGTACAATTGTCATTTACACTTGGAAGGGAACATAGGGTCTGATAATATGAAATGTCTGATAATGATACAACAGTCCTGTTGACTATGGAAACCAATCAGCTTCCTTATATCTTTTCAATCCTGGCTTTAAAATAGACAACTGGAGGCTCAGTGGTTGCTATGGGCAACACAAAAATGTGCCATTAACATAGATTAGGTGACAAGCCCATTAAGTAGATGAGATTGAACTGACAGATTAATTATAGAGCAGAACAGAGCTTTATTGAGGTAAGAGGTTGAAGTAATTCCACAGACCTGTATCTTCTTCTTTAAGAGGCTCCTCTGTCCTCCACTAATTACCTGTATTAATGGCACCTGTTTGAACTTGTTATCAGTATAAAAAGACACCTGTCCACAACCTCAAACAGTCACACTCCAAACTCCACTATGGTGAAGACCAAAGAGCTGTCGAAGGACATCAGAAACAAAATTGTAGACCTGCACCAGGCTGGGAAGACTGAATCTGCAATAGGCAAGCAGCTTGGTGTGAAGAAATCAACTGTGGGAGCAATAATTAGAAAATGGAAGACATACAAGACCAAAAATCTTGCTTGTTTGTAGGTGACCAAATACTTATTTTCCACCATAATTTGCAAATAAATTCTTTCAAAAATCAGACAATGTGATTGTCTGGATTTGTTTCCACATTTTGTCTCTCATAGTTGAGGTATACCTATGATGACAATTACAGGCGCCTCTCATCTTTTTAGGTGGGAGTACTTGCACAATTGGTGGCTGACTAAATACTTTTTTGCCCCACTGTATCTCTCCCAAGCAGGAGTGCTATCTGAGCCTGGGGATCAAGCATAGGGATGAGATGTGCTATGCTCTTCAGATGTTTGTGATGGAATGCCACTTCAGGTGTAGGGATCTCCCCTCTTTCAGTTGGGAACTGATTGTACTCGATTAAGGTTGGCAAGGGCAGGGATGTTTGGCCATCAATGGATTTAATTTGGTAACCAATGGCCCTTCTCCCAGTTTCTTCGCTCACACCCTTACAAGTCTTGAGTATGAAGAGCTGGCTCCCTCGATTTTAAAGGTGTTGAAGAAGGCTGAGCTAGCAAGTGATCTGTTGCTTTGATCGTCCAAGATTGCGTACAGCTTTACTGCTTTTTGTCTGTGACCTATGGGGTAAACTGTGTCAAAACAAATCTTGGAGCAGGATTTGCCAAAGAGACCTTCTCTGCAGTCTTGGGTGCGCTGGGGTTCCACTACAGAAGGTACTGTGTCTCACCTCTCCCGGCCGTGCTATTCAGCCTGGTTTGAGGGGGTAAGAGTCCATGGCGCTGGCCCTGGATGTAGAGCCGTATTGTGCTCTGTGCTGTCACACTCTGAACAGTTTATGCCCGCTTTGCATTTTTTTGCAAGGTGCAAAGTTGATGCACAGCACCTGAAGAAAATTCTATTTTCTTTGAGGAAGGTTTTGCGATCTTGGGGAGTTTTTTTTCTCTGAAACCTCTGCACTTTAGCAATGGGTGGGGTTTCTTGTGAAGGGGACACTCTTTGCTTGGGTTCTCTGTTGGTGATACGCTTGTTTTGTGTACTGCAACAGATATGTCTTTGAAGTTGCGAGTTGAAGTAGGCTTACCTGTCCTAGAGTAAATAGTCGGATGATAAGTCAAACCTGGGGTAATTTTTAATCTTTGGTTGTTGGTGAATAAAGTCCACAAAGAAAGAGAATGGTGGGAAAAGGACATTATGCTTTTGCTTGTAGTGGGAGCCTCATGTAACCCACATTTCTTGAAGGCTGTAAGGCAGTTTTTGCACTATGGGGTTAACACCACGGGCTGTATCTAGGAAAACAAGGCCTGGCAAATCATCTGCCTTGGCTAATTGGAGCTCTGTCACCAGGTCACTTAACTCTCTCAGCTTCTGGAAGCCTTTTTTAGTAATCTTAGGGAAGTCCTCTATTCTTTTAACTGCTTCAGCCCAGGAAGACTTTACCCTCTTCCTGACCAGAGCACTTTTTGCGATTCCGTACAGCGTCACTTTAACTGACAATTGCGCGGTCATGCGATGTTGGACCCAAACAAAATTGACGTCCTTTTTTTCCCACAAATAGAGCTTTCTTTTGGTGGTATCTGATCAACTCTGTGGTTTTTATTTTTTGCGCGATAAACAAAAAAAGATTGACCATTTTGAAAAAAACAATATTTTTTACTTTTTTGCTATAATAAATATCCCCAGAAAATATATATAAAAAAAACATTTTTTTTCCTCAGTTTAGGCCTATACCTATTCTTCTACATATTTTTGGTAAAAAAAAAATCACAATAAGCGTATATTGATTGGTTTTTGCAAAAGTTATAGCGTCTACAAAATAGGGGATAGTTTTATGGCATTTTTATTATTATATTTTTTTTTTTTTTACTAGTAATGGTGGCGATCTGTGATTATTATCGGGACTGCGACATTATCGACACATCGGACAATTTTGACACATTTTTGGGACCATTGGCATTAATACACAGCATTCAGTGCTATAAAAATGCATTGATTACTGTAAAAATGTCACTGGTAGTGAAGGGGTTAACACTAGGGGGCGATCAAGGGGTTAATTGTGTTTCTAACTGAAAGGGGGAGGGGACTGTGTAGAAGAAGAGATAGATCGCTGTTTATACTCTGTATGAACAGACGATCTGTCACTTCTCCATTCAGAGAACCAGAAACTGTGTGTTTACACACACAGATCCCGGTTCTCCGTGTCTCAGCGGCGATTGCAGGAGGCCGGTGGTAATTGTGACCGCCGGGCTCTCGCGTTGGCTTGGGGGGCATGCAGCGGGTGCGCGCCCCTAGTGGCCACAGCCGTGCCATTCTGTCGCAGTAAAACTGTGGCAGCTGGTGAATTTTCTATGGCTTCTGGGGAACCTTAACACTCCTATCTCCCATATCATGCTCGGTCTTCTGCTTGGATAGTTAACATTGGTGTCCCTGATTCTTCTTGCATGCTTTGCTGACTCAGTCCCCAGCCATTTGACTAAGAGATCAACCTCCTCACTTGCAGATAGATCTAGATCTTTTATTGCATTTCTGAAAGACGATTGCCATGCTCTATAGCTCTCAGGTTGGTCTTTAAATCTCGCTGTGCAAAGGACAGAAAAAGTCAGACGGAAGCTTTTCATCGTCTATTCCGATCGTGTGTAGGCCTCATCGGACTTTTTTTTTCAAAAATTCTGACGGACCTAGAAATAGAACATGTTCTAAATATTTCCGACGGAACCAATTCCTATCGGGAAAACCGATCGTCTGTATGCTGTTCCGACGGACCAAAAACGACGCATGCTCTGAAGCAAGTATGAGACGGAAGCTATTGGCTATTGAACTTCCTTTTTCTAGTCCCGTCGTAAGTGTTGTACGTCACCGCGTTCTGGACGGTCGGACTTTGGTTTGAGTTTATTCCGACAGCAAAACCGGTCGTGTGTACGCGGCATAAGTGTGAGTAGTCTAGAGGTGATCTGCTGTGCGGGGCACTTGGTGGGTATTTGTGGTTGTCAGAAATGCTGTTGCTGTTATTTCTACCCCACAACCCTTCCTTTCTGAAGTGGGTGACTGTATCATAGGGGTTTGATAGCTTGGATGCAGGTTGCACTGAAGGCTGACCGAGTATGGGATTATTTTCTTGTTTGATGTAGGGTGTATAGATGGCAGAAGTCAACTCTGGGAGCTGAATGCAGGCAGTCATCTGGCTTGGCATGTTGCAGCACATAGTCTGAAGTACGTTGTGAATTGTCATGATGCTCAGGTTTAATCTCAAGTATGTTGCTGAATCTCTCACTGATGGGGTTGGCAAGTTCCTCTAAGATCTCTGCCTCAGCTACTGCAGCTGCTGCTTCGTTCTCTGTAGCCAATTTCTCTAACACAGCTTCTATGCGTAGCTTCTCTAATTTAATTTGCATCTCTTTTTCAGCAAAGGCAGCCTTTACTTTTGCAGCTTCTGCTTTTGCGCAGGCGATAGCGACCAAGTCACTGCTCCTTGACCTCTTTGAGGCGCTAGGTCCTTTTTTCAACTTTTATTGCAGGGAAGTTAGAGTAAAACTACAAATAAAAGAAACATTCAATCAGTATACACGATATACAACATAGACAGTCCTGACACCCTAGTCTAACTAGGGAAAGGGGTTATAAACATACCGGCGATGTTTCCGTTGACATTAGAATTGCAGTTGTATAGGTGTGGAGTCCTCTGAAGATGCATGGATGAAGAAGGAAGATGGCTACTGGGGGGCTGTCAGACCTCATGGTATAGACCAATGGAATTATGGGAAACTACGGTGGCTTTTAAGCAACATTCTCTACCCACACTAATAAATCTAGAGAACGATAGGCATGCAAAAGAGCCACTAGACAATATTACAATTTACTTTACATACATTAACATATTCAACCATTAACAAAGGAACATAGGAAATACTTGCTGAAGGCATGACAATGTGAAAATATGTTGTGCGTAGTTGCTTATTGTGTTAAAAGGTTTTTGGGTTCCAAATGAATAAAGGGAGAAATGTGGCCAAAGCTTTTTTGGCTATACTTCTCCTATGGTTTACAGGAGTACAGTTCGTTCTGCACTCATGTGTCACTCAGCCGATCCAGGCTGGAGAAAGAACTAGACTTTACTGTCATGATCCACTCAGATGCCTTTACTGGCTCAGCCTCTCAGCTGGGCCACTGGGAGACTGGGCCACTGGGAGACTGGGCCACTGGGAGACTGGGCCACTGGGAGACTGGGCCACTGGGAGACTGGGCCACTGGGAGACTGGGCCACTGGGAGACTGGGCCACTGGGAGACTGGGCCACTGGGAGACTGGGCCACTGGGAGACTGAGCCAGCTCCCCTCACCAGCTCTGCGCTCCAGTGAGCTCAGGAAGAGCAGAGAGCCGGTGTCTGGCATTTACGGCTCTCTGCTCATGGCAGAGTGATCAGCAGTGTTTGAGCTCTCAATAATTCTTAAAAAGGTATAATATAAAGATTATATTAGTGCACAGGAAAAGGCCAATACAGTCCCAGCAGTGGGAAAACTTTGCCCCCTGGGCAGACGAACATATATAAAACAGGACCAGCACTTTTCTTAAAGTGGAACTTTATCCATAACAACTTGATAAAAAAGTTCTTTAGCAAGGAACATACATTTTGCAATAATAATTATGCTACCAAAATTAGTGTGTGCTGTAAATTTCCTCCAGCATTGCTCCTGTTTCTTCTTACCAGAGTCTGCCATGTTGATGCCATGAAGAACTGAGCCCCAGCAGTAAATCATAAAGCGAAAATAAACCCATCAAATTAACAATTTCAAAAAACTTCTAAAGAGATCTTATTATGAACAAACTAAAAAAGGAACAAAGAGGGGTAGGACTTGACCCCAGGGATCTAGCCTCTCGATAACATCATGAGTTTCAGTTCCTATCACACAAAAAATATTACTGGTCAGGCAGAGGAGCATAAAGATATTTTATGCTCTCAACGGAAAAACAGACCCATGTTTAATATTAGGGCCCCTTTCACACTTATGCGACTTGTTCTGTGACTTGGGACTGCAAAGTCGCATGACAAGTCATACCCCATGATTTCTATGGAGTACCATTCATATCTGTGCGACTTCAAGTCGCACCGGCTTCAAAGTAGTCCCTGTACTACTTTGGTCTAACTTTGATGGGAGTTGAGGTCCATAGACCTCAAGTTTACACAGGCACTCCCTGAAATCGTGAAAAAATTGCGTCAAAATTGCAGTAAAATCACGCGACTATGAAGCCATGGTGGTGTGAAAGGGGCCTTAGGGTCTGTTTTTCCAGTGAGAGCATAAAGTATCTTTATGGACTGCATTGGACATTGGGATCTTTGAGAAAAGCACGGGTCCTGTTTTATATATTCTTGAAAAAATTCTTTACTTCATGATTGTCTTCTTGTAGAACCTCTGTATGTTACTTAAAAAAATATAACTGTACCAGGATTGGCAGAGCATACTTGGGTTAACTGTAATTCTGGAGAAATCAAGTCTAACTCTTTCAAATGTGGTTTTGTGGGAAATGCTATAGTCCAAAAAAATCTATTTGCCAGAGGACAAACATTCGATGTTGAGCACCATCTTTTAAAATGATTATGTCAGTGTTAGGTCTGAACTCATCTTCTATCCTAGCAGTGAAATTGACCTGCTTCCATCCAAGACCCATTTGGTCACTAGACATATGCACTGTCGAAAAATGTGTTCGTTTTCGTTTTCATTTCATTTGGTTTTTTTCAGAAATTTGAAAATTCTAAATTTGAAAATTTGAAAATTTGAAAATTCGGAAATTTGAAAATTCGGAAATTTGAAAATTCGGAAATTTGAAAATTCGGAAATTTGAAAATTCGGAAATTTGAAAATTCGGAAATTTGAAAATTCGGAAATTTGAAAATTCGGAAATTTGAAAATTCGGAAATTTGAAAATTCGGAAATTTGAAAATTCGGAAATTTGAAAATTCGGAAATTTGAAAATTCGGAAATTCGGAAATTCTGAAATCCGAAAAATCCAAAAATTAGAAAATCCAAAAATAAGAAAGACAAATCCGAAAATTAGAAAGAACAATCCGAAAATCCAAAAATTCAAAATAACTAAATGAGACTAATGGTAACACTGCACTAACCCAATGTGAAAAAAATCAAAGCTGCTACACACAGATGTGACCAATATTCAAAGTGAACTAAAGTAAAAAATGTATTTCTTGTTAGAAAAAAAAAAAAGTAAAAAATGTAGCGCCAAAACAAAACCAAAATGTGAACATAAGAATAAAATTCAGTGACCAGTGGATACTGCCCACTGGAACAAAAACCAAGATTGTATGTGAATAAAGTTCAATGACTCATGAATGTTAGCAACTGAGACATGAGTATAAATAAGTGAAATAATAGAGTCCCGTAGTGCAATAAATGTGGAATCCAATATAAGTGAAAGATCTTCTAGTATGTGATTCATGAGCATGGAAATCTTGAGATGGAAATAGATGAAATACTCTTACTAGAACAGGTGGATTCGAATGTCAGTGACACCGAATCAAACAGGCTTAGAGATCCAAAGGGATGGTTATCCTGGAGGGAGATGGAAGTCCCGGATCTCAAGGGACTCTCCTTCTTGCTCCACCAGCCGCGATGATGACCATCGATCAAAGGGAACCGTGTGGGAAAGATGGAGGTATCCAAATCTCGTATCAGATCCCAAGGGTATGGGGAGAGAAATAGTGCGGATCAAAAGATAAATTTATTGGATGAAACTAATATACAAAACAATTAAAAGCATGATCACGTAGAGTAAAATCAAGTGTAGGGAATAGTGTGCCTTGTCCAACGCGTTTCCTCCAATTGGACTTCTACTATATATATATATATATATATATATATATATATATATATATAAATAAATGTATATATATAATATATATTACAAATAATACAGCCAATCAGAATCAATGATTTAGACCACAAGGTGGTTTGGCTGGTGACAGGGCAGAGAGGGGTCAGCTGGTAACAAACATGCAAATCGGGAGTCACAATAACCAGTGAGGGAATGGCCCGAAAATCCTAACCAATAGCCCACTTGCTCATAAGGATCATGTGGAAATGAAACATACATTAGCGGCAAACACCGCGTGTAGAAAGCCCGCGAAAACAGAATGTTAATTGCTGTTGTGGGTCTCTCTGCCCAATCAGACATCCAAAAGTCAGACACGTGCGTGGCGTAATGCTACACCACGCGTGGATGTCAACAAAAAACACGTGACCCCGCCGCTCGGCTGCGGCCACGTGACTGAGGGCGTCAGCAGTGCAGGAACACGTGCGGCCTGATGACGCGTCCCGCAGAGACCGTAATAAGACACATGACCGCGTCGTCAGACATCGGTCATGTGATCGAAAAGACGCCAATGACATGCCTCCGCCAGACGGCCCAGCATGTATAATGCGTCCGTCTCAGAGGCACATGCCTGCGTTACAAGCCCTGATTGGGTGACACCCGGAAACAGCCACCGATAATCTCAGCTACTGTGCACAGGTGTCACCCAGGCAAAACCCGCACGCATGATGATATGTCTAAAAAGGAGTTAACATAGCCACATAGATTATGTCCAGCCATGTCAGGGATATCGAAGTGAGTTACCACATCTAATTGACAAATAATTCCAGCTAATAATATAAGTAAGATCCCAACTCGTAGGAAATACAAAAAATATGAAAAAACCTAAATGGACACTAGACAAAATTATAATCAGATAAATGAAAAAATCCTAAATACAAAACGCATGAAGATTGCATATATAGAATACATGACACATATGTAAAAATAATAACATATATATATATATATATATATATATATATATATATATATATATATATATATATATATATATATATATATATATATATACAAAAGAGAAATAGACAAGGTATTAATAAAATGCTATATCTGAAACTCCAAATTGTACCAAATATGGAGATAAAAAATATACGAAATGTATATATATAATGAAAAGGACATAGAGCGTATATAATCAGGAGCCAAAGAAAACAACAAAAATAATCAGAGGCACTGATAAAATACAATCGCTAACCAGAAAGATATCTATTCTCAAGACAAATCGTGTGTTGTATAGAAACACTAGGCCTGATTAATGAAAGAGTTGATGTCCCATTCGACATTCATCCCGTAAGCCGAATAGGACCGCAACTCAAATATCCAATAAGTCAAGTCTAGAGACACCACGGACACGAGATTTGCCCCTCCAATTGTGGACGAATTTGTCAATAACTAAAAACTGTGTGCCCGTAGGGTCTCGATTGCGATGTATCGAATAATGTCTAGGGACTGTATGGTTAGTCTTGCCCGCCTGAATATTGACGATGCTCACCTACTCGAACAGAAAAAGTTCTTTTAGTACGACCCACGTATTGTTTTTTGCATGGACATGTTAAAAGATAAACTACGTATTGAGTGGCACAAGTGGTGAAATGTTTCATAGGATATGTCCGTTGCGTAACTGTGGATTGAAAGGTCTCAGTTTTGCGTCTACCGCTAGTATTGTGGAGACATACCCTGCACTTCCTACAAGGGAAAAAACCTTTACAGTCTTGAAAGAATGAAATGTTTCTGGGTGGGTCAATGATTTTAGGAGCAACTTGTCCTTGGATGGATCGGGCTCCCCGGAAAACAACTCTTGCCTGTTCAGGAATGTCAGGTCCCAAAAATCTGTCATTTCGAAGGACTCCCCAGTGTTTTTTAACCACTTCCCCACCCACATATAGCCATATGACGTCCTGGGATGGGATCTCCCATCCTGGGTGGACGTCATATGACGTCCTGGGATTCCCGGCCCTTTAGGGGGTGCACGCCCGCCGCGTTGCTCGAGACCCGGTGCGTGTGCCCGGCGGCCACGATGACCGCCGGGCACACGCGATTGCCCGTTAACCGGGCCGGACCGTGGATCTGTGTGTGTAAACACACAGATCCACAGCCTGTCAGGTGAGAGGAGAGCGATCTGTGTTCCCAGAACAGAGGAACACTGATTGGTCTCCTCCCCTTGTACGTCCCCTCCCCCTACAGTTAGAAGCATTCCCTAGGAAACATATTAACCCCTCCTCGCCCCCTAGTGGTTAACCCCTTCACTGCCTGTCACATTACACAGTAATCAATGCAATTTTATAGCATTGATCGCTGTATAAATGTGAATGGTCCCAAAAATGTGTCAAAAGTGTCCGTTGTGTCCGCCATAATGACGCAGTCACGAAAAAAAATTACGATCGCCGCTAAAAAAATAAATAAATCTTTTTTTTTTTTTTTAAAATGCCATAAATCTATCCTGTATTTTGTAGACGCTATAACTTTTGTGCAAACCAATCAATTTACGCTTATTGCGATTTTTTTTTTTACCAAAAATATGTAGAAGAATACGTATCGGCCAAAACTGAGGAAAAAATTTGTTTTTCAAAAAAAAAATTGGGATGCTTATTATAGCAAAAAGTAAAAAATATTGTGTTTTTTTTAAAATTGTCGCTCTTCTTTTGTTTATAGCGCAAAAAAATAAAAACCACAGAGGCGATCAAATACCACCCAAAGAAAGCTCTATTTGTGGGGAAAAAAGGATGGCAATTTTTTTGGGTACAACAATGCACGACCGCGCAATTGTCGTTTAAAGTGTGACAGCGCTGAAAACTAAAAATTGGCCAGGGAAGGAAGGGGGTGAAAATGCCCTGTATTGAACCGGTTAAAGATACTGCAAATTTGTCTTGCTTGGACTGAATAGGTGGCAAAATAACTGACTAATAATAACTAACAATTAAATTATAGGTATTGGAATTTCCTTTCAAATTTGGCTCTTAGTGAACGTAATGAATACAAATTTATCTGAAGTAAAGAATGCCACATTTAAACAATTGGAACAGAACTAAATAATAATAAATAATAATACATTTTTTTTATTATTATTATTTATTATTAATTTGTTACATTCCATTTGTTTAGATACAGCATTCGTTATTACGCATAATTCATAACTTCGGATAAATTCGTATTCGTTATGTTCACTAACAGCCAAATTTGAAAGGAAATTCCAATACCTACTTTAATAGTTAGTAATAGTTAGGTTATTAGTTATTTCAGATTTTAGAATTTTCGGGTTTTTGAATTTTCGGATTTTAATTCTTATAGTTGGATTTCCTTATTTTTTTGGTTTTCGAATTTCCGAATTTTCGAACTTTGAATTTCCGAATTTCTGAAATTTTCAATTTTCGAATTTCAGAATTTTCAATTTCAGAATATTCGGAAAAAATTGGAAATTTGAAAATTCGGATATTTCCGAATTAACGAATTTGTCTAGATTCTTAAAAATATGAATTTGGAACTAAACAAATTGCACATGTCTATTGGTCACTCCTACTAAGTCAAAAGATGCCTTCGGTGGAAAAGTCACTTTCACCTGTCAGAAGTTGTGGTTCTTTGCACATTTCTGGAGGGTGAACAGGAAGGCAAGCTCATGTGATTTGCTAACCCACCTGGAGCAACATGAGGTTCCAACTCACTCATCTCAATAAGAAACTAAAAGATCCTCAAATGGCCCATCTATATATGTTTTTTTTCTTTTATTTTTCATTGCCGGTGGCCAGCTTCCCATCCCGTTCCTTAACAACCAGCTATTCCTCACACAGAATTCTAATTGGTCGATACATTTTCGACCGATTTTAAATTAGAATCGTTATGGAAATTTGGAATTGGAAAACGAATAAACAAAACAAACGTTAACTAAATTTGTTACTATTGTTATTCGGAAATTCGGGTACACCCAAATCTCTGAATAACCAAAAATTTGTCGGAATTTAGATTTGTATTGAAACTAATTGCACATGTTTAAAAATAAGAGCAGCCATGCATGCACAACACTCAAACACACTCTACCCAAGCTCCATCCCCCCTATTCCTTTGGCATGTTTAGTGTGGGAAGCCGGCTTTGACTCCTTGTGGCTCCTTGCGCAGCACTTAGTCAATGGTCCTGCAGCCTCTTGGGACCTGTGATGGGGAGGGAGGGGGGATTCTGGTGGATTCGCTTAGGCGATTCCAGCAGAAGTGGGAGCGAGTACCTGCCAAATCTAGGTACTCCCCCCCCCCCCAAAAAAAAACAAAGTCTCCAATAATGTTAGGGGGGGGGATTCTTAAAAACATTTAGGGTGAAGTTCCACTTTAATTTCCAGTTTTCTCTGACCCTATAAGCAGTGAGCAAAGAAAAGGCAGTAGGAGAATTTACCACTTGTAAATGTGGACTCCCATTGTAATACTCTCACTGTCAGATTACACTGATCAGCAGCTGCAGCTGATTGACTGCAGCCTCTATTCGATGGAAAATTTTCCAACAAATCCCTTTCGTGCCTTTCCCCAAAAAATACTTGCCTTTACAAACGTTTTAAAGGGGTTGTACACCCTCAAGGTTTTTCACCTGAAAAATCTTCTGTAGTGCAGCAGCCCTCCCAGAGCCCCCCTTTTACTTACCTGAACCCGATCTTTCCAGCGATGAGAACGAGAACAGCAGCTCCAGCCGCTGTCTGTCCTCATTGGACAGAATGATAGCAGAGGGAGCCATTGGCTCCCACTGCTGTCAATCAAATTCAGTGACACGTGAGTCGGGTGTGCGCCCGCACGAGTGCCCCCTTGGAAAGCGGCTCCCAGAGGGGGCATTTGATGCGGGGAGCAGCCAGGAGCGCCGCTGGGGGACCCCAGAAGAGGAGGATCGGGGCCACTCTGTGCAAAACCCTTGCACAGAGGAGGTAAGTATACCATGTTTGTTTAAAAAAAACAAAAAAAAACTAACCTTTACAACCCCTGATTAAGTTGCACCTTTTGTATAACAAGCGCCTGCTGGTGTGAACAGACCCTTAATTTATTTTTTACCCAAAGGATATGTAATAAAATATTTAAAACAAAACTGCAAAAACAGCAAAGTAGTAACATTTCTAAATATGGGTCGCCTGAAAGGGTAAGTATACTGCCTTTGCCACAAGAAGGGGAATTGGGGAAATTGGGACTTTAAATGAGGTCATTAGGAGGAGCAGGGCAGGTAAGTATAGACACGTTTGTTATTTTAATTTAAAAACCCAAATGTTTAATATCACTTTAATGCATTCTATGCATTAAGGTAAAAAACCTTCTGGGTGCAGCTCCTCCCCATCTCGATCCAGCGATGTCCATAAAAATAGCCGCTCTCCCAGGTCTCTCTCTCCTCATTGGTTCACACAACAGCGGGAGCCATTGAGGAGAGAGAGGGAGGCGGGGGGCCGAACCATGATCTTTGTGTGAATGAACACACAGAGCGAAGCTCGGGAACAAGCCTATTCAAGTGCCCCCATAGCAAGAGGCTTGCTATTGGGCGCACTCGGCAGGGGGGAGGAGCCAGGACCACCGGCAGGGGACCCAAAAAAGAAGATTGGAGCTGCTCTGTGCAAAACCATTGCACAGAACAGATAACAATAAGATGCATGTTATTATTATTTTTTTTATTCTTTCCTCTAGAAAATTATTTATTTTTTTGCAAAAAGTGGACTTAGCCTTTCAGCAGTGTCCATCCTGTACATTTCTCCCAGATAAGTAAAAATTGCATCATTTTTTTCTTCTATTGTCACAGCACAAGACAAAGTCCTCGAATCTCATTCAGTGAATGGAAGAGTAGTAGCTCAATTGATTAAATGAGACTTTGCACGGCTTCCGTAGACTCTGACCGGAGTGCTGATTATGTAGATTATCCAGGATCAAAACAAGTTTCAGCAGCTGTCAAGATGTGTTCTCTTGTTATGATCGCTGCTTGTTTCTGGGCTCATGTATGAGCGTACTCTTCTGATTTGAGCTTTATTGATAAATCCAGCATTGTCTAGGTGATGAAAACTAGGAGAGAAAATTTATGAACTTCGACTTCTAAAGCTACAGCAATGCCTGAGACTGTGGGATCCTTGATGGGAACTTTCTGCTCTGTAAGTTGAAATTTTACACAGTGGCTGTGGGCCAGCATTCTATTTTATTCAGGTCACGATGCTGTTGCTCACAATGAACACAAATCCTCTTTACACACGATCTTGGGAAAGGGTTAATGCAGCTGAAAGCTTTAGTTGGGGAAGGAATTTGTATGGAAAGCTCTTCACTTATGTTGAGGAATGTCACTGCCTTGTGCAGATCTCCTTACCTGCAAAGAAAAAATAGCATATAATTTAGGACTGTGCATTGAGGTTACATGTCAGCAGTTACTGTGACCATTGTCCCGAATTTACTCGCTGTTTAGACTGGGTTGCAAAACAGTAGCTAGACATTGCCTTGTGTGCATGGACTATGATACCTGTGACAAGAAAGCAAAAAAAAAAAAAGTATACAGTATGAAAATCTTTTACTATATGATCACATTATGAACTACTAGGGAATGCAAATGACATCCTAAATGTTTTTTTTACAGCAGTAATATGTGTCTGATTTAACACAGGTATTTATCAAGAGTGACTTTACAGTGTCTGTTTGTTTTTTTATTTTACAGCAGTGGAGTTGCTTAGTGATTAGTGAAGAGATCCCTTGGGTTCCTTAGAAACAGATGTTTGTTTCACTCTGCACAATAGTCTATAGAGATTGTAAATTTTATACTGTTTATTTAGAATTTAGTAAGTCATTTGAGCACTCAAATACGTTTGAGTTTATAAAGCAATTCCACTTAAATATCACCTTCAATTCTGCTTCTCTGCTTCAGTCTATTCGTAAATCATTAAAAGGCAAATCAAGAACCCGCCCAGCACCTTCACAATGCCCCAAAAATTAGTAGTGGCAGTAGCACAAGAGGCTATGAGATGGGTACAATGGGGATCCGAGCAACAACATACCACTAGTTTTTATATTACTACTGAGCTGACAATATCCCTCTCTTTCCATGCTTTGTCTCCCTGCCTAGCTGTGGAGGGAGTGTCCGCTCAATGGTTCAATATGGGAGCTGGAATACCCAGATGGAGAGGAGTGGTGCAATGCGTGTTTGTTTCACTAGCACACTTAGAGCTCTATTTATTGACATAGTCTTCCAAGTTAGTCAAGAGGAAAGACTCAGGAGGATAGCATCAAGAAAAAGAAAAAAACTGGAATGCTTAAAGGTGAATTATCGCTAAAGCTATCTTGGCTATACTTCTACTGAGGTTCACAGGAATGCATTTTGTTCTGCACTCCTGTGACTCATTTTCACGCGACAGCGGGCTTAAGTTTGAAGTCACAGAGCCGGTCCAGGCTCTGAAAAGATCCTCATCATTTGGTCAGGATCTGCACAGATGCCTGGACAGGTAACTGGCTCAGGCTTTCAGCAAGCCACTGAGAGCCTGAGCCAGACAGTCCCATCCCCTCCACAGCTCAGCGCTCCAGTGAGCATTCGAGGGGCAGAGCAGAGAGCCGGTGACTGATAGTCACCGGCTCTCTGCTCACTGAAGGCTTCTCAGTCTTAGACCTGGTGGGGGACAGATGCTGCACCCATCTAGGTGAGTATAAAGGTTTTTTTTTTTTTTTTTTTTTTACAAGCCTATACTTCTCTTTTAATCAAAAGAAGGAAAGTTTAAGTTTGAAAGCAACATTTTGCATGTTGATCTTTTCTTCATGTGTCACTGCAACCTTGTGAGTGACGGAGGTCATCTAAAGTGTATGTCAACAAAATAAATCTAAAAAAATATGACATACATCTCTGCAATAAATGCACATTTTCCCCATGTTTTATCCATTTAAAGGGTAAAAAAAACTTTCCCACAAAATGTATTTTCAATTTTGCCCTCACTTGCCTCAGTAAGTCTTTACTGTCCACCCCAATCGCTATACTTACCTAGATCTCCCACTGATGCCCACACATTTTGGCCCCATTGGCTGCTATGCACCTACCAGCCCCACAGAAGCCTGATAAGGTCTGGTGAACACAAAACAATCCTTAGAACAGCGCATTTGCGCCCTTTTTAAAGCTGGCTTCGATAGCTCGTTTGTGAGTATAATCTTTGCTGTTTTTATGCTGCAATAAAGTTTAATAGTGGTAATGCACTAGGTTAGTGCGCCCTCCTTCTTTTTCTGTAAGGTCTGGTGAACCCCAAACTGAGTGGGGGAAATAGAGAAGTCATACTGAGCACATTGCCCCCCTCATTTCAAGTACATTTGATAAACCACAGACTAGCTCGGAGCACTGTTGGCAGAAAAAAGGCCAAGCTTAAAGCAAAGCAGACATGTCATGAACCTCCATTAGCAGGAGCTTCAAAAGACTCCTAGTTATGGCGTAAAATGGCCAGAATGTAAACAGTCTGCAGAATAGTTTGATCAATACACATTCCGAGTCTGTTTTTTTTTAACTATCAGAGACAAATTCTGTCCATATTTCATAATTCTTACTGTGATGATGTTACCTTCATAAAAATTGATCAAACAAATGTATAAGAAGATACCAAAGATGCCTACTACAAGATCCAGAAGGAAGATTGGACACATTACAATTATATGAGAGAGGCAAGCAAGTGTAGTAGCTTAGAATTCTGTCTACATTGTTCAATGTTGTGGGATAGCAGTGGTGAGAGCTGGAACCAACTATCCAACATCTGCTGCTTTGAAACCCCCAAACAAATTTGAACAGGGAGAAGTGCTATGGGCACGGGGTCCCTTGGGGGCTGTAATAATTTCTGGTAATAATTCTTTAATGCCTGTTTTGTAATATCTTTTCTGTAAATATTTGTCAGTAATCTCTACTTGATGTGATTGTAGCCGTATTAGTGCAATTGTGACAGAGAAAATTGAGTACTGTCTGTGATACTTTTTTTATTTGCACTAACATACAATTTTTCAAGACACGCTTTCAGGGTATGAATAAAGTAAGTGGTGATTGCGCTGTGATAAGAGGGGAAGAAAGGAGGAGGGAGGGGAAGGGGCTAGCTCAAATGTATAGAGAGGTGAATGAAAAATGAAAAAATTATACAAAATATAAAGGTATAATGAGCATGAGGGCTAGTATCATACTAGCACATAAAAAATATCATGTACAAGGTCCCACCACCATGTAGTACAAAGTGCTCAAACAATGAGTCATCAGTTCCAAAAAGGCAAGTCCACAAGCCACAGGAAAGGGAAACAAAGTCTTCAGTGGGGACACCTCTGCGCTCGCAAGCAGCTCACCTTACTGCTGCAAGACAACAGCTTGTAATCCAGTAACAAATCACCAGCAAGCAAGGGTTCCATCCAGTAGTTCAGGCGATTCGGGTGGTGGGTGTGCAGGATGGTATATGAAAAAAAAAAATTTTGTTATTTACTTGGAGTCACCATTTAGTATTTGCTAAGTTACTACATATGTGCTAGTATGATACTAGCCCTTTTGCACTGAGATTTTTCTTTTCTTCTGTTTCAGTATTTACATGATATTTTTTATGTGCTAGTATGATACTAGCCCTCATGCTCATTATACCTTTATATTTTGTATAATTTTTTCATTTTTCATTCACCTCTCTATACATTTGAGCTAGCCCCTTCCCCTCCCTTCCCCTTCCTTCCCCTCTTATCACAGCGCAATCACCACTTACTTTATTCACACCACTTTTGTCTGTTTGGATCAGCCAGTTAGGTGTTGCAGCAGTGCCCCTTAGCATAGGTATTTCTGACAGCGCAGGAGTTTCTTCATTATTTACGCTTTCAGGGTTTGTCCCCTTCTTCAAGGTCCAAGTAGTACTGATTCACAAATTTTTAAGCAGAATGTTAAAAAACCCCCCAAAAAAACACATCTTTGAGGGAAAGGAGAGAGAAAAAAAAGAGAAAAACAAACACATACAAATCAATGGTAATAAAGATAGCAGCAGAGTTAGTGAGATAAGACAGAGGGAGAGTAATAGAATGGAGGGGGGATGCTAGTCACAGAGGGGGTCGTAAAACGTTGGTATAATGGGTAAGGAAACCAATATCTAAATTCAGGCCATTATTTTTATGTCAAAAAAAATTCTCATTCTTAGTTCAAACGTTTTCCTTTCCTGGATAGTTCTGAAATTCCCTTTAAGAACTAAAACATGTTTGCAACTTCTGTCCTGTTTCACCAACATAAGATCCTTTGCTGCACCTTTTGCATTGGATGAAGTACACAACATTACTGGAGGTACAGTTGTAAGATCCCATGATCAATCTATCCAAAATCCCAGATCAATCTATCCAAAAGTGTTGCACACACAGTGGCGTCACTAGGGTTGGTGTCACCCGGTGCTGAAAAAAATTGGTGTCACCCCCCTCCCCCCCGCCCTCCACCAAATATAGTCCCCCCTCAGTACAGACCCCCCTCTGCTAACTACAGATCCCGCAGTATAGATCCCCCTCCCTCAGTATAGATTACCCTTTCTAAGAACAGACCTCCACCCTCAGTGCAGACCCCCCCATCAGTACAGACACCCCCCATCAGTATAGACCTCCAACCTCAGTGCAGACCCCCCCATCAGGGTAGAATCCACCCTCTTAGTGCAGACCCCCCATCAGTATAGAATCCCACTTTAGTGCAGACCCCCACAGTTTAGACACCCACTTTAGTGCAGACCCCCATCAGTATAGAATCACCCTCTTAGTGCAGACCCATATCACTATATAACCTCCCCTTAGTGCAGACCCCCATCAGTATATAACCTCCCCTTAGTGCAGACCCTCCATCAGTATAGAATCACCCCTTAGTGCAGACCCCCATCAATACAGACACCCCCTCTTAGTGCAGACCCCCCATCAGTATAGCATCCTCTTAGTGCGGACCCCCCATCAGTATAGAATTCCCCTTA
Source organism: Lithobates clamitans (assembly GCA_037952925.1). Lineage (NCBI taxonomy): Eukaryota > Metazoa > Chordata > Amphibia > Anura > Ranidae > Lithobates > Lithobates clamitans. Next base: position 288,989 of record JBBGZY010001527.1, read on the forward strand.
GTGCAGACCCCCATGAGTATAGAATCCCCTTAGTGCAGACCCCCATCAGTATAGAATTCCCCTTAGTGCAGACCCCATCAGTATAGAATTCCCCTTAGTGCAGACCCCATCAGTATAGAATCACCCCTTAGTGCAGACCCCCATCAATATAGACACCTCCTCTTAGTGCAGACCCCCCATCAGTATAGCATCCTCTTAGTGCGGACCCCCATCAGTATAGAATTCCCCTTAGTGCAGACCCCCCCATGAGTATAGAATCCCCTTAGTGCAGACCCCCATCAGTATAGAATTCCCCTTAGTGCAGACCCCCCATCAGTATAGAATTCCCCTTAGTGCAGACCCCCATCAGTATAGAATTCCCCTTAGTGCAGACCCCTATCAGTATAGTATTCCCCTTGGTGCAGACCCCCCATCAGTATAGAATCCCCCCCTTAGTGTAGACCCCCATCAATATAGAATTTCCCTTAGTGCAGACCCCCATCAGTATAGAATTCCCCTTAGTGCAGACCCCCCATCAGTATACCCTGTTTCCCCGAAAATAAGACCTAGCGCGATTGTCGGTGATGGCTGCAATATAAGCCCTACCCCTCAAATAAGCCTTAGTTAAAGTCATTGTAGGCCTAATTTTCAGGGTAGGGCTTATTTTCGGAGAAACAGGGTAAGGCTTACTTGGGTGGTAGGGCTTATATTGCAGCCATCACCGACACTCACGCTAGGTCTTATTTTCGGGGAAACCGGGTAGAATCCCCCCTTAGTGCAGACCCCCATCAGTATAATATTCCCCTTTAGTGCAGACCCCCATCAATATAGAATTCCCCTTAGTGCAGACCCCCATCAGTATAGTATCCTCTTAGTGCAGACCCCCATCAGTATAGAATTCCCCTTAGTGCAGACCCCCATCAGTATAGAATCCCCCTTAGTGCAGACCCCCCATCAGTATAGAATTACCCTTAGTGCAGACCCCCCATCAGTATAGCATTCCCCTTAGTGCAGACCCCCCATCAGTATAGCATTCCCCTTAGTGCAGACCCCCCATCAGTATAGCATTCCCCTTAGTGCAGACCCCCATCAGTATAGCATTCCCCTTAGTGCAGACCCCCCATCAGTATACAACCCCCCTTAGTGTAGACCCCCCCATCAGTATAGAATCCCCCTTAGTGCAGATCCCCCATCAGTATAGAATCCCCCTTGGTGCAGACCCCCATCAGTATAGAATCCCCCCTTAGTGCAGACTCCCCATCAGTATAAGCATCCCTCCCATAGCGCCCCCCTTGCACATGTCCATCTACTAATCTACTTATAGAGTGTACAGACCTCAGAACAGCGTGGCCGTGGATGTATACACACAGAGGTGTGTGTCACTTGGGCCCCTCCTCCTCACTGGATATAAACAGGAGGAGGCAGCTTCAGCCCCCCCCTTAGTGCAGACCCCCATCAATATAGAATTCCCCTTAGTGCAGACCCCCATCAGTATAGAATTCCCCTTAGTGCAGACCCTCCATCAGTATAGAATCCCCCCTTAGTGCAGACCCCCATCAGTATAGAATCCCGCTTAGTGCAGACCCCCATCAGTATAGAATTCCCCTTAGTGCAGACCCCCATCAGTATAGAATTCCCCTTAGTGCAGACCCCCCATCAGTATAGAATTCCCCTTAGTGCAGACCCCCATCACTATAGAATTCCCCTTAGTGCAGACCCCTATCAGTATAGTATTCCCCTTGGTGCAGACCCCCCATCAGTATAGAATCCCCCCCTTAGTGTAGACCCCCATCAATATAGAATTCCCCTTAGTGCAGACCCCCATCAGTATAGAATTCCCCTTAGTGCAGACCCCCCATCAGTATAGAATTCCCCTTAGTGCAGAACCCCATCAGTATAGAATTCCCCTTAGTGCAGACCCCCCATCAGTATAGCATTCCCCTTAGTGCAGACCCCCCATCTGTATAGAATCCCCCTTAGTGCAGACCCCCATCAGTATAGAATGCCCCTTAGTGCAGACCCCCCATCAGTATAAGCATCCCTCCCATAGCGCCCCCCTTGCACATGTCCATCTACTAATCTACTTATAGAGTGTACAGACCTCAGAACAGCGTGGCCGTGGATGTATACACACAGAGGTGTGTGTCACTTGGGCTCCTCCTCCTCACTGGATATAAACAGAGGAGGAGGCAGTTTCAGTCCACTCCACGGGGCACACAGTGAGCGAGAGGCACAGGGCAGTGGGAGGTGTCAGCGGTTCTGCTATACACGGTGTCACCCCTCTGGCGGGTGTCACCCGGGTGCGGCCCGCACCCCCCACCCCCACATTGCAACGCCACTGCACACACAAATGAGACCTTCAATATCATGGGATCTTACAACTGTACCTCCAGTAATGTTGTGTACCTCATCCAATGCAAATGGTGCAGCAAAGGATCTTATGTTTGTGAAACAGGACAGAAGTTGCAAGCGAGGATGAATTTGCACAGACATACCATCAATGAACATAAAGAAGACAGTTTATGCACACCTGTGGAACATCACTTCTCACAACTGGACCACACTATAGAAGACCTCAATGTTTTAGTTCTTAAAGGGAAAGTTTTACAACCCCCTCTGTGACTAGCATCCCCCCCCTCCATTCTATAGCTCTCCCTCTGTCTTATCTCACTAACTCTGCTGCTATCTTTATTACCATTGATTTGTATGTGTTTTTTTTTTCTCTCTCCTTTCCCTCAGATGTGTTTTTTTTTTTAAACATTTGCGAATCAGTACTGCTTGGACCTTGAAGAAGGGGACGTACCCCGAAATCTTGTCCTGAAAAATTGTATGTTAGTGCAAATAAAAAAGTATCACGGACAGTACTCAATTTTCACTGTCAGTAATCTCTAAATGCTTTAACTAGAAATGTAAGAATGTTTGCCTCTTTAAAAAAAGCTACCATACTATAAAATCTATTAGATTCCTGTCTGGGCATGAGAGTGAGTCATACAGACATTTTTTTACAAGGTCAGATATCAGATTTGCAAAATCAGATGCTATGAACGGAGCTTGTTTCTGTTAGAACACATACCCTGTTTCCCCGAAAATAAGACCTAGCGTGATGGTCGGTGATGGCTGCAATATAAGCCCTACCCCCCAAATAAGCCCTAGTTAAAGTCCTTGTAGGTCATATTTTCAGGGTTAGGGCTTATTTTCGGGGTAACAGGGTAGGGCTTATTTGGTGGGTAGGGCTTATATTGCAGCCATCACCGACCATCACGCTAGGTCTTATTTTCGGGGAAACAGGGTAGTGGTGTATGTACAGAACTAATGTTGAAGATAACCTGCCCAGGTGACTGTCACCCTCAGTTTGGTGGTGTTAGATTGTTGTCCCAGAGAAGAAAAATCTATGTACACTACCCACACCTAAAAAAAATAACCAATCTTGTTCCCTTTAAAGAAGAAATAAAAGATGCAAATCAAGTAGAGTGGAGAAAAATGGACATGAGCCCTTGTCTCAACAGAAATGTAAAACCCCCGTTAAAGAAACAGAATCTGCTAACCTTACCTCATTACCCAAAACACTTCTCTTTTACGACTTTCAAGGCACACAATATTGTGGATGATATGGTATCCTTTAGGGACCCACTCAATTGAAGAATTGATTAAGACCTGATGAAAGTAAATGTAGAAACTGTAGAAACTTGCCGCCCAGTGGGTGTCTTTACATTGGTAGCAAAGGAAGTAATTTCTCTCCATCCTTCTTTCTTTCCCTCTCTCTGCCTCCCTCCATCCCTTTTTCTTTCCTTTACTCTCTCTCCCTTCCTCCATCCCTCTTTTTTTCTTCTTTCCTTCCTTCTCTCTCTCACTGCCTCCTTCCTTCCTTCCTTCCTTCCTTCCTTCCTTCCTTCCCTTCCTTCCTTCCTTCCTTCCTTCCTTCCTTCCTTCCTTCCTTCCTTCCTTCCTTCCTTCCTTCCTTCTTTCTTTCTTTCTTCTTTCTTTCTTTCTTTCTTTCTTTCTTCTTTCTTTCTTTCTTTCTTTCTTTCTTTCTTTCTTTCTTTCTTTCTTTCTTTCTTTCTTTCTTTCTTTCTTTCTTTCTTTCTTTCTTTCTTTCTTTCTTTCTTTCTTTCTTTCTTTCTTTCTTTCTTTCTTTCTTTCTTTCTTTCTTTCTTTCTTTCTTTCTTTCTTTCTTTCTTTCTTTCTTTCTTTTCTTTCTTTCTTTCTTTCTTTCCCAATATTTATCTATTCCGAACCCAGCCCCCCCATGTGAATGAGTATGGGGTACATGGTACCCCTACCCATTCACCCAAAAAAGTAATAAAAAAACAGACAGTTTTTGACAATTTATTAAAAGACAAACAAAACAGTGTCCACCAATGTAAATCCATCGTTAATCACGACACCCGTGCACCGGCGGAACCGAAAAAAAGAAATAAAAACAGTTTTTGACAATTCCCAATTACACTTTTTTGGTGAATGGGTAGGGGTACAATGTCCCCAATACGCATTCAAATGGGGGGGAAGGATCTGGGGTCCCCCTTGTTAAAGGGGGCTTCCAGATTCTGATAAGCCCTCCGCCTGCAGACCCCCACAACCAGAGCCCAGGGTTGTGGGGAATAGGCAGAGCCCCCCCCGCTCCAATGCACCCCCTCCATTCCTGGCCCTCTCCTTAACAACCAGCTATTCACTGTGCCCTGACTGGGCAAAGCTTTGCCCAATCAGGGCATAGAATGCACTGTGCAGTGCATTGGGGGGCGCTTGGCGGGCTCAGCTCCTCGAACTGTTGGTCCAACTCTACTAATTACATGTCACTGTCTCATATTTTAAAAATTGTATTTGGTGTATCTAGTTACTAAAGCAGTTTTGCAAATATGTACTGTATATTGTAACATTAAAACTTACAACTACAGTTATTCTACAGGTTCTTTACTTTTAGGGAAAGGAATTTTTTAATTTTAATGTGTCTCAGATAAAAGCAACTTGCATGTTTTTCTTTGGGGAAATGTAAAACTAAGGGGGTTAAAAGGATTCAAAAGACAAAGTTACACTTTAAAGTGTCAGGAAGAACAAATTGTGTTGATCACAGGAATAAAGTTCCCCCTTTGATCAACCTGTTCTTCAAGTAAAAGAGAATCTATTTGCCATGTCCAGAAATTAGTTTAAAAGTGGTTAGCACTTCTGCCTAGCACAACACTAGGGTCAGTGGTTCGCATGCTCTCCCTGTGCCTGCGCGGCTTTCCTCTGGGTGCTCTGGTTTCCACCCACACTCCAGAGACATGATATTGGGTTAATTAACTCCTGTCTAAATTGACCTTAGTATGTGTATGAATGTAAGTTGGGGACTTTCGATTTTAAGCTCTTCGAGGGCAGGGATTGATGTGCATATACTGTACATGTAAAGCGCTGCATTAATTGTCGGTGCTATATAAATACTTGTAATAAATAAAAAGTACGCTTTTCAAATGCACTGGTTCTCTCACTAACACACTTATGCCCCGTACACACGGTCAGATTTTCAGACGGAAAATGTTCGATGGCAGCTTGTTGTCGGAAATTCCGACCGTGTGTAGGCTCCATCGGACATTTTCCATTGGAATTTCCGTCACACAAAATTTGAGATCTGGATCTCAAATTTTACGACAACAAAATCCGTTGTCGTAAATTCCGATCGTGTGTACACAATTCCGACGCACAAAGTTCCATGCATGTTCGGAATCAAGCAGAAGAGCCGCACTGGCTTTTGAACTTCAATTTTCTCGGCTCATTGCACGTGTTGTACGTCACCGCGTTCTTGACGTTCGGAATTTCCGACAAGATCTGTGTGACCATGTGTATGCAAGACAAGTTTGAGCCAACATCCGTCGGATAAAATCCATGGATTTTGTTGTCGGAATGTCCGACCGTGTGTATACATTTTTAAACTTTATTTTTTTTACCCTGTATATAGAACCATTATTTTACAGACATATATAATACTTTATTGTGCTCTATACATCCTATGCAGAACTTGCTGTAAGCCCAGGTTCACATTGAGCTGCGGGAATGAAGCCATGCAACCATTATTTTACAGACATATAATAAAGTCCCTATTACTTAACTAAATCAACTCCATCATCTGGGACTTGTTTGTTCCTTTGCTATTACCTACCCATTTTTCTCTACATACTTTATTGTGCTCTATACATCCTATGCAGAACTTGCTGTAAGCCCAGGTTCACAGTGGGAGCTGCGGGAATGAAGCCATGCGAGTTCAGCTGAACTTGCACAATTTCACTCCCGCATGTCAGTCCCGATTTCGTCCGCGATTTCAGAGACATCTGTGCGGGTTTTTGCACAGGTATCAATGTAAATCGCAGCCCAAAATAGCAAAAAGTAGTACAGTAACTACTTTTTGAAAAAGGTGCAGCGCCGCAGATGCAGCATTGCACTGATTAGGGCAGTGGCATTGACGGCAATTGTCGCCGATTTGACATGTCAAATCGCATGTCAAAACGCTCCAGTGTGAACCAGGCCTAATGTTTATATTTTGCTTTGAGTGCATTGTTAGTGCCATTTACATGTATCTGCATATGGCAAAATACAATAAAATATTTTAAAAAATTCAATTTTATGTCTAATCCCCCAGCTGAATGAGTTTAAAGGCAACATTGGAGGAGTGTTTGAAGATATTTTGGAAGAACGGAGAAAATCCAGTGATTTTCGATATGCCATTAGAATTTTACTCCAGTGATATACAAAGATCTTACTCTATGTAAGCCAAGTGTCATCAAAACAACTGTCATGGATTCTGATCGGATGCAATATGTTATGAAGCAGGTAAGCCCCTTCAAAATAATTAGCTAGTATGCTTCTTGCATGGCTACATGTGGGATTTTTACCTTTTAGGGATTCTAAAATGTACTCTGAATACTGATTTTTGTTGGTGCAAGAGGTTAGGTGATTCTTGAAAAATAAAATCACTGAACAATCCCATTATTCTTAATTACTCTATTTATCTTATTCAAGTATAAGTTTTAATTCACATATTACGAAGGTTGGAATTTTAGTTTGCCGCCCTAACAAAAATTATTGTGATGGGTAGGCACAAAATTTGAAAAGATTGCATTTTTATAATAACCTCTAGATAAGCGAGCAATGTCAAACTAGGTCAAAGAAACTGGTTATCATAAGGTAGAACTGTTAGAAATTCTGTATATAGCCCTACAGAACAGACAGTGCATATTAGTCCCATTTTGGATCTTAGTTGTATAAATCTGTTTCTTGTAAGTGGTTTTGTCAAAGTATCTGCAATCTTTATCAGCAGCTCTGATCCACTTTTGTTTCTACTGAGTTGGAAGTCTTTGCATCTCTCCCATTATTCTGACTCTGGTTTTAATGCGACGCAAGCAACATAGGATAGATGTTTGGCTGGGATGCCTTTATTTCTTCTGGTGGATTTCCTGATTGAAGCCTCTTGTGGCCTGGTTTCTTCTTTTACAGCATTTAGATGGTCTGTGTTAATTTCTATTTCTGTGTCACTTTGTTGCATATCTTCATGTGACACTGATGTGGAGTTACCCTTAGTTTGAAGTGTTTGTGTTACTTTATAAAATTTTTGAACACACTGAAGATTCATCGTAAATTACACTTCTACTGATGGTTACCTTGTTTGTGTCTTGGTGTAGAATTCTGTATCCCTTTTGAGATTCACTGTAACCCACGAGTGCACCTTCCTTTGCACAAACATCCCATTTTGTAAGGTTTTTTTGGGATGTGCACATAGGCTTTGCTTCTAAATATTTTTTAGATGGTTCAAACATGGTGCTTTTCCATTCCACATTTGATATGGATTTTTCTTAGTTGATTTTCTTTGGTAGTTGATTTGGAGATTACATGCGGTAACAATTGCCTCCCCCAGTATGTGGTTGTATATTAGAGAATACAGAATTCAAATCGGTTGATCGTTTTTTGACCGATCCTAATTCTAATCTATTTGAAAAATTGGACTCGTTAGAAAATGAATAAACAAAACAATTTTTAACGCGTTTCAACAAAATTCATTACTATTCGTTACGATTTCCATTCAGAGATTCGGGTACATCCGAATCTCCAAATAACCAAATTTGTATTCGGAACGAAACGAATTGCACATATCTATTAACGGCATGCAGTTGCCAGAATACAATATCATTATTAATGGCACACTGATGTTTCATGAACCTTATATGCAATTAGTTTTTATATAAATTATTTTTATTATAATTGTTATTCCATTGGATCAGATTATAGAAGATTTGAATGTATTGAAAAACCATTTGTTTTTGCTGATTTGAATGCCCCAGTTTTACTAATACTGTTGTGTTAGAAATAAAAGTGTGTGTGTGCTTGTGTTTGTGTGTCTTTACATGATTCAGTTCCTTGCATTTGTGAAACACATTACCCAGTAAAGTTTGCTGTACAGATTTCGCTAGGTCCATAAAGATTTACTGATGTTCAATTTTACTATTCACTATTACTATTCACCCTACTTATAACCTAGTGAATGGGGCATTCACATTTAGTTTTCTCATGTACTATTATGACGTGGCAGATCTTTTCTTTAACTACAGTACTTCAGCCCCGGAAGGATTTACCACCTTAATGACCAGGCCATTTTTTGCGATATGGCACTGCGTCACTTTAACTGACAATTGCGGTTGTGCGACGTTGTACCCAAACAAAATTTATGTCTTTTTTTTTCCCCCACAAATAGAGGTTTCTGTTGGTGGTATTTGATCACCTCTGCGGTTTTTATTTTTTGTGCTATAAACAAAAAAAGACTGAACATTTTGAAAAAATATATATGTTTTTTACTTTTTGCTATAATAAATATCCAAAAAAAGAAAATGTAAAAAAACTAATTCCTTCATCAGTTTAGGCCAATATGTATTCTACTGCACATTTTTAAGAAAAAAAAATCACAATAAGCGTATATTAATTGGTTTGCACAAAAGGTATAGCGTCTTCAAAATAGGGGGTAGATTTATGGCATTTTTATTATTTTTTTTTCTTAGTAATGACAGTTGTAGCCAAAGGTTTGCTAATATAAGGCATTGCAGTTGTTATGGTTGCAAATTAATTAGACTCCCTCTAGTGTCCTTTTAATGCTGTTAGGACTTTCTTTTAATTCCTGAGAAGCAGCGCTGCAAAGCATTGTGGGAGTTGTAGTTTGGAGGAGGAAGTGACTCTGTTAGCTGGATCAGCCCTGAACTACAATACAGACAATGCAAAGTGCGCAGCACTGCATGCTGGGAGCAGTAATAAAAGGAACAGTGCGGCCATCTTTCAGCCTCTCTGGACACCATTCAATACCTGCCAACAGAAGGTCTGTGTGTGTGACCAGGGGACTGCGGCCTATACAGCGCGGAGCAAGATTGCCAGCCTCTGAGGTGTTTCAGAGTAAAGCCCTGCCAGCTTAACAAGCAGGTCGGTTTGCAGAACCAGGACATCTGGAGTTTTCCTGCATGTCAGCCATCTGTAGGAGAGGTACAGGGCGGCGAGGAGGGGAGTCCAGACGGAGCCTCACAGCCTCTGAGTTTATTGTGGTGAGAGGGCACCTGCCCATTTCAGTAAAGTGCACTGTTTGCTGAGTGAGTTACTTACAGACTGCTGGTGAGACTTGTAGTTTTACAGAAGTGATTCTACTTATTCACAGGCAACATACAGCTGAACTATGGGGTTTGTTATTCCCTGTGCTGTAAGGTCAGTACTGTATTACACTCACACATAAGGAGGGAGTTACAAGTGCCATATTTCTTCAGTTAATCAGTTATCAACGTACCATTTATTCTACAGTTTGCTTTCTCTCATTTACCCTACTGGATTACAAATACTGCAGTTTAAACGACAGGCTAGCTGAAGATATCTGTATTTAAGGAACCTTTATCATCTTCTGCAAAGCATTACGGTTCTATTTTGTAGTTTGAACATTGAATTACCTAGGGGGAGCCCTTGAGTACAGGTTAAATATGGCATTGTATTATGGAATGTAAGTAGCATTATTCTGCAACCTGATGTACGTGTATTGAGGGTCAAGTGGGAAGGTGTTTAATGTAGGTTTTGGAGTATATTGAACACTTGTCCCATTGTGCACCTGTCTACATATACTCCCTACGGTAATTATTGAATCCACAGTTTTCATATCTACACTGATTATCAACTGTCATTTATTGTTTGTGTTTAATCACATTGTTCATTGTGTTTAATATTCACTCTAGTAAACTTTCTGAGTGGTTCAGTGACATTGTGTGAGTTTCTCATTGATAACATCCCATTACAGAATGGAACCCAAGGTGTCAGAGGTAAGAGAGGATCTGCAGAGTCAGGGTAGCCAGTGGGGTATAGAATCAATCAGCAGCCCTCACAGGGGTACCGCTACACAGTCATCAGCGATCTTTAGCGGCACTGCAACATTGCGGTGGACAGTTTTTGACTTTTTGGGACCAGTGACATTTATACAGCGATCAGTGCTATAAAAATGCACTGATTACTGTATAAATGACACTGGCAGGGAAGGGGTTAACACTAGGGGGCGATAAATTGGTTAAGTGTATCTAAGTTTCTAACTGTTGGGGGAGTGTACTGACAGGGAGTATAGAGAGATCTCTGTTCCTGATCACTGGGAGCAGACGATCATTCTGTACTTCCCTGACAGAACGGGGGATCTGTTTATTTACATTGACAGATCCCCGTTCTGCCTCTCTGTGGAGCGATTCGAACTCTTAAACGAACCGCTGTACCGGTTCGGCGATTCACGCAATAGAGCCACCCTGCCGCCATATATCGGCGACGGCTGGTCGGCAAGTGGTTAATTAATAACACACATTAAAACTGAATTAATACTATGCTCTAATAAACCAAATCACCCTATTAACCACTTACAGACCGCCGCACGCTGATATACGTCCTAACTTTGAAGAGGAATATCGTTGAAATGGCAGCAGCTAGCTGCCATAACCCCGGTATCCTCTTCTTCGACCAGTGGTCCGCTTTCGGATAAAAGTGGTCTCTGTGGCAGATTCGCTGTGAGATCACTTTTATAGGCGCTACGGTGCCCTCCGCCGCTTACAGGAGCCATCGGCGATGGAGGCAATCGGATGTTCTCCTTCCCTGGCATGGAGACAAGTGAGGGGAAGATGGCCCCCACCTGTCTCCATACCATTGCAGGACGGAAGTGACATCAAAACGTCACTTCTGCCCATAGCTCTTAAAGGGCCATTTAAAAAAAAATTTTTTTTCAAATGACAAATTTTTTTTTTTCATTTTTTTTTTATTATTGCATTTTAGTGTAAATATGAGATCTGAGGTCTTTTTTACCCTAGATCCCATATTTAAGAGTTCCTCATGTTTTTTTTTCTATTACAAGAGATGTTTACATTCCTTGTAATAGGAATAAAAGTGACAGATTTTTTTTCTGTTTTAAAAGAAAAGTGTAAAAATAAAAAATAAAAGGTAAAATAAATAAGAAAACACATTTTTTTTAAACGTGCCCTGTCCCACTGAGCTTGCGTGCAGAAGCGAATACGTGAGTAGCGCCTGCATATGAAAACGGTGTTTAAACCACGCATGTGGGGTATCGCCGCGATCGGTAGAGAGAACAATAATTCTAGCCCTAGATCTCCTTTGTAACTCAAAACATGCAACCTGTAGAATTTTTTTTACGTCGCCTATGGAGATTTTTAAGGGTAAATGTTTGTCACCATTCACGAGCAGGTGCAATTTTGAAGCGTGATATGTTGGGTATCCATTTACTCGGCTTAACATTATCTTATAAAAAAAATTGGGATAACTTTACTGTTTTCTTTTTTAATTCAAAAAAGTGTATTTTTTCCAAACAAAAGTGCACTTGTAAGACCGCTGCGCAAATACGGTGTGACAAAGTATTACAACGACCACCATTTTATTCTCTAGGGTGCTAGAAAAAAAATGTATAATGTTTGGGGTTCTAAGTAATTTTCTAGCAAAAAAAAATGTTTTTAACTTGTAAACAACAAATCTCAAAAAGAGGCTCTCACATCGGCTCGGGGAGCGCCCCCTAGTGGCCACGGGGCGAAGCGACGTTGCATAACGTCGTTTCTCCCAGCCGTGCCATTCTGCAGTACAACTGCGGCGACTGGTCGGCATGTGGTTAAGTGGATAAAACACTACATAGAATAAATAACATCAATTAAAAGTAACAGAAAAACAAACTACCAAAGCTCAAAAATTACACCACTTTCTCTAAACATTATCCTAAATTACATATACTTAAACTGATACTAACATAATTTGAAAACTACATAAAAATCTGGATCATGAACCAGATTAAAACCCCCACATCCAGCATTCACAGATAAGAATTAAATAATTTGATGGGCAAAGGCAAAAATTATTTCCTGTGTTGCTCTGTGGTGCATCATGGTTGTATCACTAATGGTACTCCTCATACTGTCCAGTGTATTGGTCAACACCAACAACTCGGATGGAAACGGGGGTCACGGGTGCCTTCCACCTTCTAAAATCCACAAATAGCTACTTTTGTCTTAGCGTCGGTTCACACTAGATGCAGTGCAAATTCTCTGCTGATTCCGCAGCTCATCAACATTGCAAACCTGCGTATGTGAACTGATTGCGGAGTGTATGTTACATAGTTAGTAAGGTTGAATAAAGACACCAGTCCATCCAGTTCAACCCAAGTGAGTGTGGGTGCGTGTCTACAATTATCCCTATTTATTAAGGTACCCATGTAGCACCGTCAAATTACGCAGCGCTCCACATATACATCGCACACTCACATCGGTCCCTACCCTCAAGGAGCCAACAATCCAATGTCCCCAACTCACATTCATATACTAGGGCCAATTTAGACAGAAGCCAATTAACCTACCAGCATGTCTTTGGAGTGTGGGAGGAAACCAGAGTACCTGGAGGAAACCCACGCAGGCACAGGGAGAACATGCAAACTCCAGGCAGGTAGTGTCATGGTTGGGATTCGAACCAGCGACCCTTTTTACTGCTAGGCGAGAGTGCTACCCACTACACCACTGTGCTGCCATTTTTTTCTGCCAGTAAATACCTTATACAGCCCACTTACTGTTTCTTGTCTGGTCATTAGCCTAGGCTTATGACATCATGCACAGCTCTCTTTCTCACTCTCATGAGAGTTTGCAAGGAAGTGAGGGGGGGATGAGTCCTAAAAGGGCCAATCAGAGCAGCAGGGCTGCAAAGCTGGAGGTGTGCCTCTGTGTGACTGTGTAAATCCAGGAAGTGAACAGGCAGTAGCTTCAGCTGCCCACACGTACAATGGTTGCAGCCAGACTTAGTAGAGGGAGATTTCTGCAGCATATCTGGCAAGTAAGAAATCACAGTAAATATAAAATAATAGTTGTTGGAAGGAAGCTTCAGAATGGCAAAGATGTTTTTATTACAAATTATGTGAGCAGACTGCAGTTCCTCTTTAAGGTAACACCCTGCAATTGGTTTGCAACGCAGTGTGAACACCCATGCAAACAGATTCTGATTCGGACAAAGTGTCCTGCACCAGTTTGGTGCGAATGCGGTGCGATTTGAGCCATACAAATCCATGGCTCAAATTATACCCCAGAGACGTGGCATGTAATTCGCACAGGAATGTGCAGCAATTCCTGTGCAAATTACATGCAGTGTACCGCACTGCATGAGTGTGATCCCGGAGTCACATTTAGATACTGATCATTATCCTCACACCATGTGACAAAATTCACCACAACAGTCCTATACTCAGTCTTTTCCCCATCCCGATATATGCGACTACCGCAGAGTCATCAGAAAACTTCTGAAGATGGGAAGACTCCACCTGGTAGCTAAAATCAGTGGTATAGACCGTGAAGAGAAAGGGGGTGTGAACTGTCCCCTGTGGAACCTCAATACCTATCAAACACACAATCTTGAAAGCGCACATACTGTGGGCTTCCAGTCAAGTATTCAACAATCCACGACAGGGAGACATCAACCTGCATCGCTGCTCGCTACTCTCTGTGGAAAGCAGGCCTGATGGTATCAAAAGCACTGTAGAAGTCAAAACACATGACCCTCACAGTGCTCGCTGGCTTATCTAGGTGTGCATACATGCAATTTAGCTTGAAGATCCACTCCAGCCCTGGAATATGGGTAGGTCCTCAGTGTCCGATAACGTTGGTGAGGTATCAGACCCATGACAAATTGTGGGGACTGGGGAAGAAGCCTCCATCTGCTTAACAAACTCATAGACTATACGAACATTAGTTGGACTCTTAGAATATGGGGGGAAGTGCGGGGGGGGGGGCACCCAACATTTATGTTTAAAGGCTATCTAGAGTTCAGCTTTAAACATGCACCAACAGTCACACAGTACAAAAAAAAAAACGTCTTTCTACTGATAATGACAGAAAGCTGTGGACAGGTATAAAGTGCTGGTTGCCAGAGGAGTTTCCATATATCTGCATCGGTTTTGAATATCCTCTGTTTTGCCTGATTGCCAGTCATTGTTATTAGGCAATGTTATGTGAGTTCAGGGTGGCCAGCAATCGGCACTATACAGTGCTAACGCTTTACTAAAGCAGATTAGGCCAGTATTCATGTGACAAGAAGGACACTGACATCTTCTGAAGTTATATGCAGGCATCTCTGGGTTACTGAACTTCATACTTGTAAGCTGCTTTGAGTATTCTTTAAATAATGGGGTCTCGGTAAACATTTTCTACCATCACATTGACTTTATGACAATTGCTGTGGAATGTGAATGAATTCAGAGTGGCTAGTGTGTATAGGTTTGCTGGAGTTTTATGAATATGACCAAATTTGTCAGGAATTTGCAGGGGGGGGGGGGTGTTAAAGTCTCTTTGTTATTTTTTTGTGATCTGTTCTTGTCTTCATATTTAAAGATCAGCTTGGAAACTGGAGAACCCTTTGATGTGATTCAAGAACAGGCTTGTGAAATCTTGGATGAAATGGGTCACAATTTAAAATTGGGTGCAATCCGGGTATTTGCTGTCAGTTTAAGCAAGATCTTCAAACGGCTTTATGGGAAAGTATTATGCAATATGGAGGGCATTCAGAAGGTAAGTCAGTCTAATATGTTAATTTAGCATTCAGCTAACTCTAATGCTAATACGTAAAGTTATATCTTTATTTATTAAATGCATACAGTATATCCTTTTATTTAAAAAAAATTAAAAATAAATAAAATTTCAAGCTTGGCTATGCATGCTGACATTAAAAAAACAAGCCTTATACTAATCTAGGTGGATGCAGCATCGATCTGATGCTGCATCTGTCCTCCACTTCTGCAGTGAGAACTGAACAATCAAACAGTGCTGATCACTCAGTTCTCCCCCTCCGCTCTGAGCAGAGAGCCATGATTGCCGGTCAACAGCTCTCTGCTCTGCCCCTCCAGCACTCACTGGAGGGCTGGGGAGGGAGCAGCTGGCTCAGGCTCCCAGTTGCGTAGCTAAGAGGCTGAACCAGCTGCCGATCCAGGCATGTGGGTGGATCCTGCAGTCTGGATTTTTCCCCAGCCTAGACTGGCGGAGTGACGGTAACCACCAGCAGGCTTTAACCCGCTGTTGGCTGAACATAGGTCACAGGAGTGCAAAACGAACTGCACTCCTGTGATCCATAGAAGTATGGCCAAAAAAGCTTTGGTCATACTTCTCCTTTAAATATGCAAGCTACAAGTCAATTCAGATCCTTTTCCATTATTAATTCAGCTAATTTGGTTCTAATTTTGAATATGTATATTTATCATCTAAATATATTACTTTATACTTGTCCGCACTGGCTTGGAAATAAGTAAATGTAGCTCTATGGACCATATGGGGCCATTTGTCATATGGACCAAGTTCCCATTTTTGACCATTTATTTTAGGTCTAAGTATTAAAGGGTAACTCCACTTTGATGGGGGAAAAAATAGCAAATGAGAAAAAAAATATAGCATATACAATTACGACACAAGCCTTATTGTAATTGAATATTTTTAAAAATTACCTTTCCTTTTTTATTTCTGCAGCACTGTAATTTTCTGTAAAATTCAATGCATTATGGCAATCTGGAGGACTTCTGTACACAGTTGGTGTTCAGAACTACCCCAGATATTTAGTTTCCTGTTTGTGCAATTGGTTCACTGATTTTCCCAGAAGTCTGCACTAAGATACAAGTCAGATTTTTGGCATCCTCTGCAACAAAATAAAAATAATTTTTGGTGAGATACTCCAAAAAGATCAATAACTTCTAAAGGGATGCAGGCCTTGCACCTTTCCTCATCAGAACACTACTAGTGCATTAGCAGACTAATGATGAAAAAATCACTCTCATTCAAATTCATTCTGCACAATAATATAATGAAACAAACAGCTTTTTCTTCAGAGCAAGAAACAGGTAGGACTTCTAAAAAGGTTGTTAAAATCCTTGCAATGTACATTGATCACCCAAAGGGGATATTTTTTCTCAATAAGATTCGAGTTACTCTTTAAAGTAGAATTCCAGGCTAAGCCTAACTAGTCCCAAAAATGTTCCATTACTCTTCTAACACCTATGCTGGCTAACCTGTGTGGATGAAAGATGTATATACAGTACTTACCTATTTTCAGCCTGTTCCAGTCCAGTCACGTGATGCAGTGTCAGACAATGTTGGCTGCAGGGGAGAAGAGAGCTCTTGACAACAGCCTGGAATGGTGATGTCACCCCTAGACTCCTATAACCCATTCATTGTTGGCGTTCCTTCCTCTACCCTGCAGCCGCCACTGACTGACACAGGGGAGGCAGGTCACATCACCAGACTGGAGTGGGGTGAAAATGGCAATGTATACACATCTTTCTTACACATTTTGGTCAGCATGGGTATTAGGAGAAGGCAGGGAGAATTTTTAAGACTTTTTACTTCAAGTTTCTGAGGTTTATTTGTAATACTGACAACTTGTTAAATATTCATGTATGATAACTAGAGGCACTTATGCCCCGTACACACGATCGGACTTTCCGACAACAAAACCGTGCAATTTTGTTTGAAGGTTGTTGGCTCTAACTTGTCTTGCATGCACACGGCCACACAAATGGCCAAAAATTACGAACTTAGTGACGTACAAGACGTATGGCGAGCCGATAAAAAGGAAGTTCAATAGTCATGTGATATCTCCATTACAAACGCTAGTTTTACAAGACCAATCGCTTCCAGCTCATACTTGATTCCGAGCATGCATGGACTTTTGTGGGACGGACTTGTGTACACACGATCGGAAAGTCCGACAACAAAAATTTGTTGGTGGAAAATTTGAGAACCTGCTAGCCAACATTTGTTGGGAAAGTCCGACAACAAATGTTCAATGGAGCATACACACGGTCGGACTTTCCGCCAACAAGCTCACATCCAACATTTGTTGTCGGAAAATCAGATCGTGTGTATGCGGCATTAGAGGCAGAGGTGTTCATTACAGCCCTTTAAAGATGTCAGAAACTGCCAATCTTTGCAAATAAGGACTATTGGTTGTGCTTTTTGAGCAATGTATGGCCTTTATAACTTAGTAATTTATCTGCTGATATGTATGTTAACAATTGACCAGAATGTAAATAGGTGGCCTACTAAAAGCCTCACTACAGTGAGAAGTGAGTTGAATTGCAGTGTAGTGCATTAGCAGTAAAGTGCAGGTGTTTCAATCAGCCACACTACAGGAAGTAAAAAAGATCAGTGAAAAGTGGTTGCGCACTTAAATAGTAGCCCAACGACTACACAAATAATTGTTCTCAGAAATATGCCCTAACCCATAAAATCACTTAAGTCGAACCTATATTGTTAAAGTTGTGCCATAAAAAAAACCTCAAGGACCATCAATGGTTCCTGTAGGTTTTCAGCAGTGGATCTTTTCTCCAGGAATGCCTTACTCCATGTTGGGTGTCTGTGTAGAGCCATATTAGAAGAGAGGGGTTTTGCTACCTTATGCCAGACCAATCCCCCTGATGACTAGTGATCTGGTGAACTGATGGGAGGGATGCTGTATAAGCAGCAAGAAATGTGGAGAAGCCAGAGATCTGCAGGCACAGGTGGGATGGGGGGCATCAACAAGCAGTAGAAGAGGTGGAGAAGACATAGATTTAAACAATGAATGAAGCAGTAGCAAATAGATCCTAGTACTGTAGTGCTTTCGTACAGCTTTTTTGTACAGCAGGCCATATAAAGTACAAAGAGCAGCACAGTAGTGATATAACTATATGTGCATGGCAATAGGAAGGAGCAAGAGTGGTATGGACACTTTGAAGAAGTGTCAAAATTTTAATCCTTAGCTGCTGAAGAAGACATCTAAGTTAATCTACAGTATGTGCAGGAATGGCCCTTGTAATGCTGCAGCCTGTTCTGTACCTTTAGTATACAGGTTCGTTTTAACCAGCTGTTGGCAGTCTCCTCATCTGCCCCACTAATTGCAATGTGCTGCTAATGAAATGATTGTCAACAAGTAGTTAGACCTCTTAGTTGCAAGAGATTAAGACTAGGTTTCCACTATTGCGACCTGAAAGTTGAGAGATTTTGCGTCAATTATTTGCAGCAATTTTTGCCCCGATTTTGATGCGACTTGAAACAATGTCTGTGTATTCTTGAGGTCTATGGACCTCAAGTCGCATCAAAGTAGGGCCAAAATAGTGCAGCGACTACTTTGAAGTAGCTGCGACTTTAAGTGGCACAGATATGAACTGTACCCATTGGAAATCATGGGATACGACTTGTCATGTGACTTTGCAGTCTCGAGTCGCACTAGTGGAAACCAAGCCTTAAACAGCTAATGTAGTTCTAGCATTAGAGCATCTGTGTGTTTTTTATGGTCAGCCGAGGAGAAACTAAACTGAGAATTTCTTCTTTTTTTCTCAGATCTAGACTGGTTTTGCTATAACACTTACCCACATGCTTTAAGATAATTTCATTTTATTTCTACAGCTGGCAAAAGCTGTTCGAGAATATCCTGTTATTTTGCTGCCCAGCCATCGAAGCTATATTGACTTTTTGTTGATATCATTCATTATGTACACCTATGACCTTGCTATTCCTGTGATTGCTGCAGGAGAAGGTAATCACTTTTAATTTTTATCACTCATAATATTTTTATTCTTATATTGACATTTCACCTTGTTCAACATTGTATATATTACAATGTGAAACTACGGCTTCAAAACTACAAACCTGCATTCATGATCAAATAACAAACACTTGATTTCTTTGACTACATTTTTTGAATACTCAAGGTTGATGTTCTGCAAGGAGGGGGGATCATTAATCAAGTAGTATTGTACTCAGAAATAAAACTATAAAACTATATGACACAGTAGGGGAGATTTACTGAAACTGGTGCACACAGAATCTGTTGTAGCTGTTCACGGTAGCCAGTTCCAGGCTTTATTGCCAAAGCCTAATTAAACAAGCTGAAGTTAAAAGCTGATTGGTTACTATGCACAGCTGAACCAGGTTCTGGATGCTCCATTTTGGGTACATCTCCCCCACTGCTTTTTTTTTTTTTTTACTCAGGCTCTCAAGAGTGTGACTGTTGCAGGCTGAAAAAAAAAATGTTAGATGATGATGAACTTGATAATCTTATTATAACTTAGAACACTGACTGGTGTAGGTGTAAATAAATAACATATTTCCTTCTTACAGCTTTTTCTTGCTCTGTTTTAAGAGAATGCATTTTATAGGATATAAGTTAGGGTAACAAACTAACCATGTCTTTTTCTCTCACTAATGGACAGGCTATATCTCCAAAAGAGTTCCGATTGGTTCCCTGATTGCCATCAAAAATCAATTTTTAAATATCAAAAGCATGCAAAATTAAATAGCTAATAATATTTCTAGCAAAAAACTGAAAATTTCCTATCAAATACTTACCGTAATTTTCCTTTCCTGATAGGCTCCCTGGCAGCATATGTGTAGGTTAAAGGGGTTGTAAACCCTTGCCGTTTTTCACCCTAATGCATTCTATGCATTAAGGTGAAAAACCTCCTGTGCTGCAGCAGCGCCCCTGAGCCCCCCCTTATACTTACCTGAGCCCTGTAATTCCCACGACGGTTACGAGCACACCAGCTCAGGCCGGTGTCTCGTGTCCTGATTGGATAGATTGATAGCAGCGCAGCCATTGGCTCTCGCTGCTGTCAATCAAATCCAATGACGCGGGCGGCTGGGGGGGCGGGGCTGAGTCCTGCTGTCTCTGTCTACGGACGCATCACGGGAGCGCGCCCACACTTGTGTCCAATCGGAGAACTCTTCTCCGGCGGGACACTCGAGAAGAGGAAGAGCCAGGAGCGCCGCGGAGGGACCCCAGAAGGGGAGGATCAGGGCCACTCTGTGCATAACCAACTGTGCAGTAGGGGTAAGTATGACATGTTTGTTTTTTTTTAAAGAAAAAAAACTGAACTTTTACAACCCCGCCTCCACTCCTCCCCTATAAAACCCCTCTCCCATAAATCTTTGCTCCAAGTCAGGGGCTGTGTTTCGTAACTAGCCTACTCCAGACATTTGAGAGGGAACTCCTGCTGCCATAGAGTCTATCAGGAAAGGAAAATTACGCTAAGTATTTGATAGGAAATCTTCAGTTTTCCTGACAGACTCCATGGCAGCATATGTGTGGGAAATAACTCGCCATATACACCCAGGTGGGCAAAATGTCAACCGACAGTACTTTTAAACCAAAATTAACTAAAGATATGGCAGCTGGTTCAACACAATGAGGCACAAACGTGTTCATAGAAGACCAGGAAGTCCCCCTGCAAATTACTTTGGGAGCTACATGACGCAAAGCTTCCCAAGATGTAGACCCACTCCTGGTCGGGTGAGCAGATACTATCTCCAAAGGAGCCAAGCCCTGGGCTCTGTGAGCCTATTGGATGACCTAGGCAATCCGTGTTTGATGTGATGTAAGAAAAGACAGGACAGGCCATTACTGTACAGAAGCCATGTTCATTGAATAATAACCAGCAGGATTAGGAAACATCACATAGGAAGTAAGTACAAAAAAGATGCACCATAGACTTGTATTTAAAGAAACATAACATCCATGACAATCCGTGCCACAATCAGCCTGGATGAGGCACGTTTCTCTGTCCTTTCTGGCAAAGGAATGAACAGGCGTTCTGAAGCCTGAAGGAAGCTGTAGCTTGTAGATATGACTTTACAATATCTGAGGGATTCCTAAAATTGAAAGAAGGCACTGCTGGAAGTCAAATCAGGATTCCCTGTTTACTAGAAATGTGCTTTAACCAACTAAGCCACAGCGCGCTTTCTCCCATGCAAGTTAGAACTCTAATGCCCCGTACACACAATCAGACATTGATCGGATATTCCGACAACAAAATCCATGGATTTTTTCCAACGGATGTTGGCTCAAATTTGTCTTGCATACAGACGGTCACACAAAGTTGTCGGAATTTCCGAACGTCAAGAACGCAGTGACGTACAACATGTACGCTGAGCTGAAAAGAATTAAGTTCAATAGCCAGTGCGGCTCTTCTGCTTGATTCTGAGCATGCGTGGCACTTTGTATGTCGGAATTGTGTACACACGATCGGAATTTGCGTGAATGGATTTTGTTGTTGAAAAATTTGAGAACCAGATCTCAAATTTTGTGTGACGGAAATTCCGATGGAAACTGTCCGATGGAGCCTACAGACGGTCGGAATTTCTGACAACAAGCTCCGATCACACTTTTTTACGTCGGAAAGTCCGACCGTGTGTACGGGGCATAAGGTTGGCAGAACAATTTCTTGGATCCCATGAAGACTGATGCACCCTTGGGAATTGAGTCAAGCATAGGTAACAGCACCGCTTGACTGGAAAGAACGTAAGAAAGTTCTCCATGACCAGTGAACCAATCTCTAAGGCTTTTTATGCCCACCTGACATCCGGGAAAAGGCGAACTTGACAGAGAGGCCTCTAACAGAGACAGCCCTAGAACACTCCACTCCAATTCTCAAAGGGGAGTTGAGAACAAGAGGGAGACTCCATTGGAAAACCTCCACTTACTCCAAGGTCTAAGCCTAGCTGCTTCCTTGAGGAATTGTTGGACAGGAAAGATGCATAGACCGGAAAAAACTTGTGAAGGCCGATAAAGCTGACATTTGAACGCCGAGGGAGCTGACCGATAGAGCCAGAACTAAATCCGACTGGAGGAAGCCTAGAATATCTAAAACTTCTAGATCACCACATGATCTGTCAGCAGCAGACATGTATTGAACAACTTTGACCAGATTCTCCCGTCAACTTGTCTGCATTCATTCGTCTAGTATTCAAGAGAGCAGAGATGACTCTGGAAGAGCAGCTGAGGACCTCCAATCTCGAGAACCAGACCGTCAGACGCAACCGTGCTAGACATGGATGTAGAATTGTACTCAGTGACAGAAGGCCTGGCCTGAGGAGAAGGTGAACCGGGTTCCAGAAGCTGAACTCTGCTAGCAAGGGGAACCATGACCTAATTGGTCGATAATGCATCACTGCCACTAACACCACAACCTTTGTTTGGAGTCTTTATAGAAAACCTGAGGTTGACCAGGACTGGAAAAAATGCATAGGTCCTACTGCATTTCCAATGATCCATCAGGGCATCTGCACCTGAAAATCTCCACATGTAGAGACCATTCCTTGTGGACTCATATGCCGCTGAGCTGTAGGCTCGATTCTTCTGAGCCCAAGACATAATTGGCTCCGCTTCCTGTAATACAGAACAGGCTGTGAGTCCCCAGGCTGTCTTTAACGTAGGAGACCTCCGTAGTGTTGACTAACCTAAGAGCACCAACGCTGCTTTTGTTATATGGTGAAAGACCTGAAATCTGCTTCCTGGCTCCCACTGCTGGAGAAACCCCTTCCAGAAAGGCCGCCTTCTCCAGTTTCCACTTGATCCTCAGACCCGTAGACACCATAGTGCCAATCATTTTAAACACTGAAAGGCGCGCAGGTAGGAAGAAGACAGGGCCAGGAGTATTCAGATCCAAAACATCGGGATCCGGAGCCAAGGCAATGATCCAAGATTATATTGAACTGAGCCCCAAGGCCCACAAGAGACTGAGTGGGCTCCAGGTATCTCCTTGCCAGATTCAGCAGCCAGCCGAATTTGAGGAGCATAGAAAAGACCTGAGCTCTGGGCTCCAGCAGCTGCCCTCTGTCTTGGGACAATAGGACAAGGACATCCACGTAACTAGGCAGGCGTATGCTCCTTGTTTCGATAAAAACTATAACAACCAATAAGACCATGAAAACAGTGTGATGTTGAAAGCCTGAATGGCTGGAGCTGGAGATGGTCTTGACCTACAGTGAACCGAAGGAACTTGCCGAAGTCTTCTACAATGGGCACATGAAAGTAAGCATCTTTAAGTCTGTTGGAAACAAGCCAGTCACCTGGCTGGACCCCCTATGAATCAGGGACGATGTTTCCACCTTGAACTTCTCCTTTGCTAAAATTGTCTCAGATGTGCAAGGTCAAAAACCGGCCCCGCAAGCTGTTCCTCTTCATGACCATAAGAGGGGCGAGCACCTGCCCTGAAAGCTCTCGCATTCAGAGACTGGCACAGCAGCACTTTGTGACACCAGCGACTTACGTAAAGCATGAGTATATGCTTTCTTCTACTCGGCATGAGGCAAAATCCGTGGAAATGAATCCGAGAAGATGGAGGACTTCTGATGGACCATGCATGTCCAGAAAGGACCACTTTGACGTTCCAATAGTCTGAAGCCGAACCCAGTAGATTTTTGGATTTCGAGTTCAAGCTTTTAGCATACTTCTGAGGGGATATTAGGTCTCCTCACGGCTCTTCCTAAAATCCTGACCTGGTTTGTAAAAATGTGCGACCCTCGCACGCTCTGAACTTTGTTCTCTAGACTGTCCTCTTCTGGCCTAGCCAGTGCTGGTCCTGAGGTGTGACCTCAGCTTGCCAACTGTGGCCCGGATTACAGTGCTATCCAGCTTGCCAAAAGATGAAGCTCCCTAAAAGGGAATGCTACACTATGCCTATTAGAGGCGGAAACAGCAAGCCCAGGCCCCAGCCATAGCACTCACTTAACTGCCATAACTGACAAGAGCATAATCTGTGCCACTACGCGGCTGATGTCATTTGGAGCCTTATCATTGCAAACTGACACCAGCTCCGGCTCCTGCACTACAGAGTTTCTGAAAACGCTCCTGAATACTGCGTCCACTGAGCCCAGGCAGACTTTCGGGCTACTCACTGCATCTTCCAAGGAAGAGTGACATGCATGCTTGCCTCATCAAGGCCTCAGCCATTTAGAGAGGGAGCCTTTAGATGCTTCACATCCTTATCTCTGAATGGCTAGAGCTTGGCCATCTTGTTTAGAAGGAAGGGATATCTTGCGACCTTGCTCCACTTATCCAAAAATGATGTCCCCTAGTTCTGTTAAAAATGAGAATTTAAAACACTCTATCTACGGCTATGTCTCCAAGTCGTGCGATTCAGAGTGCAACCCCAATCGGACTCCGAGTGCAGCCCTGATCCAACCTTACAGTGTCTGAATCAAAGTTGCATCAAAAATTGGTCGTCCTTCCCTCCATGTGAACTTCACACATATGTTCCACTGTGAACTTGCTGATGACCAGTGTTGGTCAGACCCGGATCTGTGATCATAGTGACCTGGATCTGTCATTGTCTACGAAATATGTTCACTC
Organism: Lithobates clamitans; assembly: GCA_037952925.1. Lineage (NCBI taxonomy): Eukaryota > Metazoa > Chordata > Amphibia > Anura > Ranidae > Lithobates > Lithobates clamitans. The sequence continues at coordinate 313,607 of JBBGZY010001527.1, forward strand.
TAAACGGTGAATATCACCACAAGCCTGCTTGACTTAAGAGGTATACGCCCCTTTAAGTCCACCTTTTCCGGTAAGCCTTCACACAGTTGGTGGTGGTTCTCCTTGCAAGTTCTCTTTTCTGTCATGTTTCCATTGACGCCTCTTGTTTCCTTTGACGCCTCAGTGATGTCAACTTACTGATAGTGTACATTTACATCAGGACTTTTTGACTCAATCCTTCCCCTCTTGTTTTGTACACTTTTTTCCTCACAATTGGTGGACATTATTTATTTATTTATTTTTCGTTTTTCAATTGTTGATTAATTTTTTGTCTTTATATCCAATTTGTGTTTTTACACTCATACTGTGTTATCACTTATATTTGGTCACGCAATTATTATCATTATTTTTGTGATTGTATATATGAGCGCTGCATTTTCTTTGTGGGTTACAGCGCGGTATATTTTTGGATGTATTTTGAAGTGCATAGAGACTTATTCTGGCCATACACTATACGAAAAATCGTCCGAAAATCTGTCATTTGAACAGTTTGTACATTTATCGTCTAGTTAATAGGCACAGATCGAAAATCGGTTGTGATGTTTTTGAGCCGAGAAATCGAAGGAAACATTTGGAAAACTTCAGCCGAACTGACGATAAATTGAAAGGTTAATGTGTTTCTCGCCCCAAACAGTTTGCACTGGGCTTATGTGACAAAACGAATAAAAAATTGATTAATTTATGTCAGTTGAATGATTTATCAATCAAATTTTGGTCATTACATGATGGCAAAATCGTTTGCTCTCATGACCATGTGTTTGTTATTCGAAAATGGCTACCATAACATAATTAATACCATTGTCTGCATGGTGATTTTGATTTGTAGTTGGTTTTGTTAGTCTTATCACAGCATTATGAGCGATACAGATGAAGAGACTCATTGGCATCCGAAAGCCTCCTTAAGGCTGGCTTCACACTAGTGCGAATTGGATGACAGGAGAGTGTGCCCGACTCTCAGTGGAGCCGGTTCACACAACCCAGCCTTAAAGTGTTACTAAACCCAGGACCCTACATTCACCATATCTTGTCTCACACAGAACATGGAAATGCAATTATTTTAGTAAATATAAGCTGCTAAATACCTTTTCTCATCAGCAGTTTAGAGCAGTCTTGTGACCTATATCAGTGTTCAGCCGAGCACTGATAAAGCCTGTAGGAGGAGTATTATTTCACCTCTGACTGTCTTATGAGGCTGCATGACCCCTGACCCTCTGTCTGGACAGTGGTGATTGGCCCTATGCTGATCACGTGCACCCTCCCAAAAAAAAACAAACAACTCTCTAGCAATACACACCAAACTGAGCATGTGCAGAGTGCCCCCAAGGCTCTGTACTATCAGCAGATGTATTGGGGGCAGTAAAAGAAGGGGAGGATCAGAAAAGACAGGATCAAACAGCTTTTTTACACAAAGCGGATGATTAACCCCTTAGGTTTGACGGTGAGTATAATAAGCATGCTTTACTGCATAGATAGATTTTATTGTTGTGGGTTTAGTAACACTTTAACAATAAGGGAGACCCCCGATACAGCCCCCCCATGTGAATGAGTAAGGGGTACATAGAACTCCCACTCATTCACACAAAAAGAAAACAGTAAATAAACATAGTAAACAGTAAATAAAGACACTTACACCAGTTTTTTTTTTTAAAGAAAAAAAAAAGTCCCACGGTGTACATCTATTGTCAGTCATGTTGCCCAGCGATGTAGAGCCACATCAATCATGATGAACAATGGCCACCAGAAAAAAAATCTCGCTGACCGATGGACACATCTGATCCCATCAGTGCCTGCGTGAATGACAACTCCTGGGGCCCCAGGCCATTGCTAAAAGTAAACAAAGGGGCAGGGTCTGCAAGTTGATGTCATTTCCCAAATATGGCCCTGTCTTTGTTACATGGCTGTAAATTAATGGGGTCAGATGTTATCACTGGTTGCTAAGGACACAGTAGGTCCCAGTGGGTCCTAAATGGCAGCAGTAGAGATAATGCAACTTTATATATACTGTATGACTTTTGGCCAACACCAAATCAGCAAAAATTCAGGTGTTCAGATGGATGCTCGAACAGCCAACGTTTGGTCCAAAACTCTTTAAGTACAGTATATAAATTTCTATTAGGGCCTTTTAAGACCTTTGTTTGTAAATACCTTCTGGCTTCAGCCCTCGGTAGGAATAATCACTACTGAAGAAAATTCAGTAACTAAACTAATAAACAGCCATTTCTCCTAATTCACAATGGTCAGTTTCCAGGGGCCTAACTATAGGGGGCGCAGCAGTCGTGACCAGGCCCTGTGCTGCAGGGGGCCCATGCGGCCCCTCTCTATATATGGTGGCAGCATAGGAGTACCAGTGCACCATGCGCAGGGGTGGCTGGAGGTGGGGGGCGACTAGCAGAGTTCCATGCTTGACTATCGCACTGGCTGCTCTTTAGTTGTGCATTCCCCGCATGACCTGTGTCCTCTGTCGGCTCCTCAGGATCCCCCTTTCCTGCTTCATGCAGCGCTGCTCAGTCCAGGTTCTGTCCTCCCCAGCCAGAGTACCGCCCCCTGAGTCCGTCTCTTACTGCACTGCATGCTTCTCCCAGGCCAACAAACTTTAAGCACACAGATGCAGTGCAGCCCTATGAGAGCCGGCTCCGGGAGGACACCTCAGGCTTGTCTGCCAGTCCCCCCCTCCCCCCTCATCCCCTGTCATACACAGATGATGACAGGTCTTCCTGGGAGATATGCTGTTTGCCTGTCCAGCACGCTAGGGGGAGCCCAGGCCACCATGGATGAGTTCCCAGCCTGCAGCTTGGTCATGGTGAGTGAGATGACCCCATCCCCACACACCATCACATACCCCCCTCCATCTCCCCTGGGGACAGGGACCCCTTCTCACTTGGGGACAGGGACACCATCTCACATGGGGACAGGAACCCCATCTCATGAGGGGACAGGGACTCCATCTCCCCTGGGACAGGGCCCCCTTCTCACCTGGGTGCAGGGCCCCCTTCTCACCTGGGTGCAGGGCCCCCTTCTCACCTGGGTGCAGGGCCCCCTTCTCATCTGGGTGCAGGGCCCCCTCTCCCCTGGGCGCAGGGCCCCCCTCTCCCCTGGGCGCAGGGCCCCCCTCTCCCCTGGGCGCAGGGCCCCCCTCTCCCCTGGGCGCAGGGCCCCCTCTCCCCTGGGCGCAGGGCCCCCTCTCCCCTGGGCGCAGGGCCCCCTCTCCCCTGGGCGCAGGGCCCCCTCTCACCTGGGGACAGGGACCCCTTAGGTAGGAGGGGGCAGAACACACAGAGGAAATCTAAATCCCCAGCCATTTGGGGGGTGTACCAGCAGGGGTCACTGGACACCAGGGGGGAAGTACAGCAGTACCAGCGTGGGGAGGTTGGAGGACAGACAGGGGTCTAGCAGTACCAGTGTGGGGTGGCTGGAGGTTGGGGGGTACAGCAGTAGCAGCGTGGGGTCACAAGATGGGTACAGCAGTACCAGCAAGTTGTGCTCTCCAGCCCCTCTGTGCTCTTTCCCGGACCCCCTTGTCGGTTCTGCCTTGTTCCCCTATCCCCTCTCCTGCTGGCTACTGCTGGGAGTCTGTCAGGACGGAGAGTGGGAAATGTGTAATTTACCGGCCACTTTTTTTTCTGAATTGAGAGTCAGTCATCTGTACCGATCACTGACTCTGTCCATTCATAACTGTGGCATATACTAAACTGCGTTTACTATGCTTCAGTTTATAGATGGACAGAAAGCTCTGTACAGAGCTATTCCTGTCCATTCGTTCTATGTAGCTGAGGCTGCAGAGAAGGAGATTGGTGGCCTTTGTCCTAAGTCTTCCTCTTTGTTTCAAAGGTGGAAAATCAGAAGTCTGTTTAGACCTCTGATATCTCACTAAAGTCCCCCAACGGGGCTCCTAAAATTTGTAAAAATTTTCTTTAAAAACTACTGATACCAGTGGGGGAACTACAGGGCTCACAAAGGTCGTACCTGTGACCAGGCCCTTGAGTTCCATCACCGGACTCGGAGGGAAAGGCTCTGGCTAGGGTTCAGGGGGGGCCTTCATGGTTTCTTGCACCAGGGCCCTGAAGGTTCTAGTTACACCACTGTCAGTTTCTCTTAGTTTTTCACTTTTCACGTACAATTTTTCACATCATTTATTTTAGTTTTGCACCACTATTATACATTTGCTTATTTTTATGTTTGCTAATGCATAGACAGGCACTGTATATATAAAAATTAATTATACTGCGCTGTTAAATCCAATGACCAATTAGGTTTCATACCAGAAGCTGTAGTTCTACGAATATAATTTTTATATTATACTGTATATACTGTACCTTGTATTTGATCTTCCACTATATACTGTCTGCAATTTTCACCAGTTGTAAGTAGAGTCAGATTGGCTAACCTATGTGTACCCTAAAATGGGATAGTTCACCAATGGGGTTTTTTAGCAACAAAGTAATTGGTTCCAAAAATAAATTATATTGGTAAAATCTTTTATTGTATCCAAAATGGAATTCAAATTAGTGATTGAGGTCTAAAATATGTAAGTAATAAAGTTTTTTAAATGCCTCTAGCCATCGACAGAGAATCAGTGATTATTGACACCTAAAATAAAGGGTTATCTGTATGGTGAATTTTGTACATATTGTGCTGGTCAGCGTTATCACAGCCACATTCATTGATGCTTGTCAGTCTACTAAACTCTTGGAGATATAGTAAACTGTTTATTTACCTTGTACTGTGAAATATATTTATAAATGTAATACCTACAATGTGCTTAAAATCAATTAAAGAGAAACAAATCTGCCGCTCCAGTACAGAGCTTGGAGTGTTTAACCACTTGCCCACCGGACGAATTCCAGCACTCCTCTCCTACATGTAAACATCTTTTTTTGCTAGAAAATTACTCAGAATCCCCAAACATTATATATATATTTTTAACAGAGACCCTGGGGAATAAAATGGCGGTCATTGCAACTTTTGTCACACGGTATTTGCACAGCAATCTTTCAAACGCGATTTAAAAAAGAAAAAAACTTTCATGAATAAAAAAAAAAAAACAGTAAAGTTAGCCCAATTTCTTTGTATAATGTGACAGATGATGATACGCAGAGCAAATAGATTACACTTTAAAATTGCACATACTTGCGGTATGGTGCCAAAATTCAGTACTTAAAAATCTCCATAGGCGACGCTTTTAATTTTTTTTTTACAGGTTACATGTTTAGTGTCAGTCTAGTGCTAGAATGATTGCTCTCACTTTAACGTCCGCTGTTATACCTCACATGTGTGGTTTGAAGTTTGTTTACATATGCGGGCGCGACTTACGTATGCGTTCGCTTCTGTGTGTGAGCTCTCGGGGGGACGGGGGCACTTTAATTTTTAATTTTATTGTTTATTTTATTTAAAAAAATGTATTTTTAGACTTTTCCTTTTAAAAACATTTTTAATCACTTTTCTTCTTATTACAAGGAATGTAAACATCCCTTGTAAGAGCCCTTTCACACTGGGGCGGTTTGCAGGCAATATTGCGCTAATAATAGTGCCTGCAAACCGACCCGAAAGTGCCACTGCTTTGTCTCCAGTGTGAAAGCCCCGGGGGCTTTCACACTGGAGCGGGGCGCTGGCAGGACGGGAAAAAAAGTCCTGCTAGCAGCATCTTTGGAGCGGTGAAGGAGCGGAGTATATACCGCTCCTGCCCATTGAAATCAATGGGACAGCGCGGCTATACCGCTTGCGGTGGTTTTTAACCCTTTCTCGGCCACTAGCGGGGGTAAAACCGCCCCGCTACCGGCCGAATACCGACGGTAAAGCGCCGCTTACAATAGCGGCGCTTTACCCCCGATGCCGCCCCCGCCCCATTGTGAAAGGGCCCTAATAGGAATGGCGCATGACATGTCCTCTTTATGGAGAGATGTGGGGTCTTATAATCCCCACATCTCTTCTCTAGGCAGAAAAGCCTTTCCTGCCGGGTCTCCGGCTTTGTTTACTTCTGCCGGCCTGGACTTGACTTCATAATGTCGCGCCTGGGCCTCAGAGAGTCATAGAGACCATCTGTCCCTCGGAAATCTCTATGGCTAACTTCCACCTGTGGTGGAATCTTCTCCGGTTCGCCGATCGTACAGGCGACCCGGGAAAAGGAATGTCCCCTCCCGCTACATGTAAGAACAATCAAGCGGCTGAACAGCCGCTATGGATGTTCTTACGGTGAAGGGAATCGCCGGCGGAAAAGATTGATATCTGAATGATGTCTGTAGCTGCAGGCATCATTCAGATATCACCACTGAAAGCCCAGGACGTCATGTGACGGCCAGCGGTTGGCAAGTGGTTAGATAATGGCTTCAAATTCTTTCGTTTTTCTTCTATTTTTTCCTTTAGATCTCAGTCACATGACACTTATTGGACATCTCCTTCGCTCATCCGGTGCCTTTTTCATAAGACGTACATTTCAGGGGAACAAACTTTATTGGGCAGTATTTTCAGAATATGTGAAGACTATGATACGGGTCAGTTCCCTAGTAAATTCATACTAACTGTTTCTAAAGTTTGAAATTCATATAGTTGAAGTTGAATTCCTTTAACGTATGAATCTGCATAAGAAAAAAAGGTAAGCATTAAATATATATATTTTTCTTGACCCATCAGTTTCATGTTAAAGACCTTCCAGAACATATCACCCAGCATGTTTATTTGCCTTTTCATAGACAATGGCTTAAAGTGGGTCTTCGGTGCAGTTACACATATTCTGTAGGGCCCCACAGTCCCAACCCTCTCCTAGTTCTAAACTACAAACAAATGACTACTCCAGTTAGTGCTCCGTGCACTTGAGTTTTACAATACCTGGCAAAAAGTATGGAATCACTCTTGGAAAATGTTCATTCAATTGTTTAATTGTGAAGAAAAAAAAAATAATCGCAGACATGCCTCAAAACTATTTTCATTTAACATTCCAACCTGCTGGCTTTAATAAACACTTAAAAAAAAGAGAAGAAAGCTGTAGTCAGTTGAAACTGTTTTTGCAGATCAAGCAGAGGAAAAAAAAATGGAATCACTCAATTCTGAAGAAAATATTATGGAATCGCCATGTACTTTTCAGTTCTAAAACAAACATCTGCATCAGATTACACCTTGAAAAATGATGTCATCATCACCAAACATCCTTTCACTTGATGGAATAAGAAAAGTGTGCAAAATCTCAAAAGCTATTGGCCACTGCCCCGTTTATAGTCCCGACGTACGTGTTTTACGTCACCGCGTTTAGAACGATCGGATTTTCCGACAACTTTGTGTGACCGTGTGTATGCAAGACAAGTTTGAGCCAACATCCGTCGGAAAAAATCCTAGGATTTTGTTGTGGGAATGTCCGAACAAAGTCCGACCGTGTGTACGGGGCATTAGACATCGGCTAAAGGAAATGGAATTTACATACAGAAAAGCCAAACGAAAACCATCATTAACACCTAAAAAAAAAAAAAAAAAAAACAAGTTTACAGTTGGCTAAAGAAATATAATCATGGACTGTGGATGATTGGATGAAAGTGATTTTCAGCGATGAATTACGAATCTGCATTGGGCAGGGTGATGATGCTGGAACTTTTGTTTGGTGCCGTTCAAATGAAATGTATGAAGACTTTCTTAACCTCCCTGGCGGTATTCCCGAGTCTGGCTCGGGGTGGAATTTCAGAACCAAAAGCGGTAACCCCCAGCCAAGACTTGGGATCGCATCTCAGGATCCAGGAAAAGACAACTTACCTTGTCCCCTGAATCCTGCGATGTCTCCCCGCAGTGTGAGCGGCTCGTCGTCCGCTCGATTCATCACGGAGCCGAGCTCCGTTCCCTGCGAGCGCTGCGACGCACGGGGACAGGGAACGGTGCCAAATTCAAACAGTGAAACACACACAATACATACAGTACACTGTAATCTTACAGATTACATTACTCTATGAAATTAATTCACATCCCTTTTGTCCATAGTGGTCTGTCCAGTGCCCTGCATGCAGTTTTATATTATAAAAACTGTTCTTTCTGCCTGGAAACTGGAGATTGTCCATAGCAACCAAAACCATCCATTTACATCAAAAGTGGTTTTAGAACAGCTAGAAAACAGCGATAATAAATTAGAATTACTCGCAGAATTGAGCGCTAGTGATTTGTGGGGAGATCCGTCATCAAACACTGAAAAGTAATGACAGGGACAATTCTGCAACTGAGCAAATTTCATTGTTTTTGATTTGATTACACTATTGAATTATTTGTATTATTATTATATTATTATTTGGTATAATTTATAGTTATTTATTATATTATAATTTATAATTTTGTGTTTCAAACTTTATCATACCCGACATGTCTACTAGACTCTATATATGCAAAATAATTGTACCACTTTCAGCATCAAAAATATGAAATAATCATACCACCAGGGAGGTTAAAGCCAGAAGGTTGGAATGTTAAATGAAAATAGTTTTAAAGCATGTCTGTAAGTAGTTTTTTAATTTTTTTTTTTTTTTACACAAACAATTGAATGAACATTTTCCAAGAGTGGTGATTCCATACTTTTTGCCAGGGGTTGTAGCAGTATTTTAATGTATAGTTAATTACTTTTAAAAAATATACATAACTAGGCTAAACCCCTATTTATATAGTCACTTTGAGTTGTGCTTTAAGATTTTGGATCAGTACATAAGGTACAGTAACCAGGAAATCTGGAAAATCTTTTTTTTTTTTTTTTTTTTGTATCATATTATAATGGTGAACACTGAAATTTTATTGATTATTCATTTAGCCAAGAGAAGAACATGAGTTGAAGACTAAATAAAAACAGTAATTGGGTGATAGGCATAGTAATCCAACCAAATAAACTGGAATTTAAATGCCATTCATTTTATGTTAAATGTTTTATAGAAATATATTTATTAAACCTGTTTTCAGAACTCATTAACTTCAAAGATTTGTCAGCATTAAACTGGAGTATTATCTAATCCAGTAATTAATCTACAACAGTCTCTATAATCCTGTTTCTTACTATTTTCTTTATTTGAATTGCAATTATACTAAAATTAGTAAAATTAGTTTCCCTTAATTTTAATGCTTCTGCTGCAACTTTGTTCCCTGTAATAGTATGTGTAGTAGTTAGTAGTCAGTTGGCACTTACGTGTACTGTAACATCAGCAGTTCACCTTTGGTGCTAATCTGTTTCCAGTATATTTGACTACAGACTAAAGATACTGTACATGCTTTCATAAGGGCAAAACAATCAATCAAAACATCTGCTTTTGTATGAATTGTATTATAACACTCCAAAGACATGCTGGTAGGTTAATTGGATCCTGTCTAAATTGTCCCTAGTATGTATGAATGTGAGTTGGGGACCTTAGATTGTAAGCTCCTTGAGGGTAGGGACTGATGTGAATGTACAATGTATATGTAAAGCGCTGCGTAAATTGACGGCGCTATATAAGTACCTGAAATAATAATAATAACTAAATGCTTTCTTTTATAGACTGGATATGCTCCTTTGGAGTTTTTCATTGAAGGTCAAAGAAGCAGGACAGGCAAGACTATATATCCAAGGCTTGGTATGTATAGATTGACATCAAGTAGTCCACTATAAAATAACTGATTGTATAATTCATAAGAGAAGACAATATTTTATTTATTTAAAAACTTTTAGCACATTTCTCTACCCTATCTTGTAATCTATAAAAATGTAACTTTACAATTTACTGCTTGTCAGAAATGCAATACAAACAAATGATCAAAGCAGTATTAAACCCAAAATCAAAAATGAATATAATGCAGCTTACGAATCATTAGATGTGGTGGCGGCATAATATTATTTTTTTGGCTTTTTTCCCTTTTGTTTTTACCTGGTGATCTGCCCAGTAACACACCTCCTGTATTAGAGTGCCATCACTGTGAATGGAGCACAGTGGGCACCTTTGGACAGCAGTATTAGATGTACTAGCAAATTTAGATACACTAACAAACTTAAGCCAAACTGCAGCTTACCATGCAGGTAAAAAAGCAGATACAGCAAACTTTTTTTTTCTTTAGGGATAAAGGTTTTACACAAATACAAGCTGATCATTGTAAGCACACATGTCAGTGATAGATGGGTTGTCTCAATACTCTTAACTGATGCATTTGCAGGAGAGCTAGTTCTGTTGAAAAACATCAGACTTATGCCCCGTACACACGGTCGGATTTTCCGACGGAAAATGTGTGATAGGACCTTGTTGTCGGAAATTCCGACCATGTGTAGGCTCCATCACACATTTTCCATCAAGTTTTCCGACACACAAAGTTTGAGAGCAGGATATAAAATTTTCCGACAACAAAATCCGTTGTCGGAAATTCCGATCGCGCGTACACTAATCCGACGGACAAAGTGCCACGCATGCTCAGAATAAATAAAGAGATGAAAGCTATTGGCCACTGCCCCGTTTATAGTCCCGACGTACGTGTTTTACGTCACCGCGTTTAGAACGATCGGATTTTTCGACAACCGTGTGTATGCAAGACAAGTTTGAGCCAACGTCCGTCGGAAAAAAATCATAGGATTTTGTTGTCGGAATGTCCGAACAAAGTCTGACTGTGTGTACGGGGCATTACTGTCCAGAGCACTAGGTGAAAATGAAAGAAAACCAAAAAAAGAAAACAAATGCAGCCATCATATCTTAGGTAAGCTTCAATATAATAAATGTTTGTTTTTCAGTTTAATAGCTCTTTAAGATTGACTATAAAAAAACAGTAAAATCTGGAAGGATTGACACAAATGTAATTTACTGCAGATCCTGTGTTAGGCTACTTTCACATTGTGGCGGGGCTGCGTTAGCAGTAAAGCGCCGCTAGTTTTAGCAGCGTTCTATTGTCGTTTTAGCGGCACTTTTTGGCCACTAGCGGGGCGCTTTTAACCTGCGCTAGTGGCTGAATAAAGGGTTAAACGCGCCCATGTTGCGACGCTGCCGAAGTGCTTTGCAGGCAGCGTTGCCTATTCATTTCAAAGGACAGGGCGTTTTTGGGAGCAAAGACGCTGCTTGCAGGACTTTTTTTTCCCGTCCTGCAAGCGCACCGCCCCAGTGTGAAAGCATTTGGGCTTTCACACATGGGGAGGCATGAGAGGCGCTTTTCAGGCGCTTTACAGGCGCTATTTTTTGCACTAAAACGCCTGAAAAGCGCCTCAGTGTGAAAGGGGTCCTACAGCAAATGCTTTTTTTACTACAACATTAAGTATTCAGAAATAATCCTTTTCTTCCACTAATGACTGTAATAGTTTAAAGTGGATGTAAACCCAATTCATGAAATCTGACCTGGGCACATATTTATGTAGTGTTTACTTATCTCTCTCCAAAGCAGTAAGTCCTGTGTCTTTCTGCTGTTTCGCTCCTCTGTTATCAGCATGATATCTTCTGACAAGTTATTCGACATTCGAGATACAACCAGCCTGAAATTTGTGTCGGGGTGGGTGCTATAAATAGATTAGCAGAGAGCTTGCCTTGTCACAGCACAGCTATGCAAGTCTCTGCCTATGTGGAGGGGGGGTGTGCGCCTTTCCTCCAATCAGCTGTTACACAGTGTATGCCAAGAATTCACACCTACTGCTGAATGAGGAAGTAAAAATTCTAACACAATGTTAGAATTCTAAAGAATATATAAAGCTGAAGACAGCTGATATACATGTAAAACCTATGTAGGGAGATTTATTTCTTCTCTGTGTATCATTTGAGACTATTCACTTCACTGGGTATAGGAGAGGGTTTACATACACTTTAATATCATCTACCTTGTACATGTCATTTAGCTTTTTAGTTTTAGTTTGCCACAGCTGCAAAAAGGAGCATTTTGTACATTTTCTTAACTTTTTAAATTTTTAGTTTTGGATAGAGTGAGGAAGGTTTAGAGTCTCTATAAATTGTTAATTACCATCTGTGTCCCTATTGGGGAATTCCCCCCTCCCTTTCTATCAGGGCAGTAACTGATGGGAAAGCTCTCTAACAGAGACCCAGGCAAAACATGTATTTTTTAGTGCAGTGGGGAAGCACCAGAGCTACTGACATTGGGGTTAATTAACAAATTGACTTTCACTTCTCAAGGGAATTTACACTTTGGAAGGGGATTTTTCCCAGAGCTTATTGAATAAGGTGAAGGTCCAATCATATGAAAGTAAAAATCTTGCTTTTTTTATTTCCCTTGCATGTGATTGGGCATTCTTTGCAATGTGAAATTTCACCACATTTGTTAAACTCTGGGAAAAACTTCCTTGCAAAGTGCAACTTCCCATGCAAAGTGTACATCTTATTTGCCTTTAATAAAACAAACCCATTGTTTACATTTTTGATCATTTCTTCCTGTCCTGATGACCTCTAGAAGCACCTTTTTTGTAAAAGCTTTTTTGTAAAAGCATCACAGAGGAAGTAAGGAAAATCTCCCTAATGGGGTCACAGAAAGAAAAAAAAACCTGATAGACAGGTTTATCATGATACCATGGATGTGGTTTTCAATCCAGAAATACCATTATTTCCTCCCCTTTCTCATTTTGCCATAAAGGGGGAAAAGGAAGCTCAACCAGCTGCAGTAAAGAGATGCTTATGCTATGGTGGTGCCTTCTCAGTCACATGCCATAGCTGTAAAGGGTGGAAATCCAAATTCAGCTACCTGGCTCTAATGCTAATGTTCTGGCTTCAACACTTTGAGATGCTTGGAAAAAATATAGAGATAAGGAATTCCTATCCTTTCCGGACACCCATTTACAGCATGTTTGTCCTGGGCCTTTAAATTTAGAAAATATTGAAACCAGAGACAGCAATTTGCTTTACCACAAGAGGGACAACAATGGTAGCCCATGCACTCTAATGAAAGATGTGTTTCCATTCATGCACACACTAGCTGCTAGTGCTACTCTTATGGAGTGCAGCCCTTTTTTTCCCCCCGCGTTCTTTGTTGGCTTTACTGCTGGTTCTTCCAAATGCTAATATTCTAAAAGTTAGGAAGCCCAGTGTCCCCAGTGCTAAACCCAAAAAGCAAATGGCAAACAGTTATAATTTACCACAGTGCCTATAGAAAAATACAATTTTACCTACAGTGTTTTTACTGAGAAACCTTGGCAGATGTGTATTAAGAGGCTTGCCCATCTCAGTAGTAAGTTTGGTACCCTTACTGAGGCCTCAAAACTGATTGCAATGACAAAGAAAATGGTGGCATGTATCATCTGAAAAAATATAAAATGTCTTTATATGTCAGCTTATAACAACGGAAAATAACTTTTCTTCTTCATAATAGTTGTCAACTCATTGCCCTGCTTGTTTGAAAAATACTTACTGTACTTAGTAAAAAAAAAATTAAATATAAAATAAATATAAGAAAATACCATAAAGGAAATTCGTAATAGGTTGTGTGTGTATTTTATTTCAGGGCTTTTGAATGCTGTTATGGAGCCATTCTTAAAAGGAGAAGTATTTGATACTTATGTCGTTCCCATCAGCATCAGCTATGAAAGATTATTGGAGGAAGCCTTCTATGCGCAAGAACTTTTAGGAGCTCAGAAACCCAAAGAATCCACATCAGTAAGATGTATTGAAATAGTCACAGTAATTCAGGAGATCATAGGCACCCTCATCCCTATTTGGAAATGTATAGATAAAACTGGAAAGAAGGGGGGGGTTATGGTGCCACAAATATAACAACAATTTGATAAAAAGTATGAAACATTTAATTAATCAATAAAATATAAAAAAGAGTAAACAAATGTTGACTCTCACATACAATTAAATATTATAAATTTATCACAGCATGATGATGAGCAATATAGTGCATAGAGAACTTAATAAAGCTATATAAATGCCTGTTGGCTCAATATAGCATTTATATAGCATTATGAAGTTCTCTATACACTATATTGTTCATTATCATGCTGTGATAAATTTATAATGTATATTTGTATGTGAGAGTCAACATTTGTTTACTCTTTTTTATATTTTCTTGATTAATAAAATGTTTCATACTTTTTATCAAATGATTGTTACATTTGTGGCATCATAAAAATTCCCCCTTTCCGGTTTTCTCTATACATCAGTAAAATGTATTTCAAGCTGACTTGGTGCCATCAATTATGTGTGGCTCAGTTAAATAACAGATCTAGTGCTGGATCACAAATGCCCAGTGTGATTTTTTTTTTTTTTAGAGGACTCAAAGTCCTCTATATCTGACATTTTTTCCAAACATACCCCGTCATGTCCAGTTCACTGTTCAAACTTTTAACCTTAACACCAACCTTAACACCAACAGATTATATACGTTGACATTATGAATGTTATGGGTTATTTTCTGTTGCTTTATTTTATCAATGTGCATAGGTGTGACCTTGTTCTCCAAATGACATGCAGCTCCTTCTATCTAATGTGCTCTCCAACATCTGTATTAAATACACCCACCATTATATTTTTCCTGTCGTGTCCAAAAGACAGGCCTTTTGATTAGTGTTTAACTATTGGTCAGTACCAGTATAGTCAGTGCTGTCAGCACAGCCTAACTGAAGATGGAAATATAGGAGAAGAGGCTCACAGTCAGTCCTGGGAGAAGGTCATCCAGCGCCCAGGGCAAAGATTCCAAACTGCGCCCCCCCATTCATGATGTGCAAGCTTAGGGGATCCTATGCCCAGCAGTCTCTCGCTTGTCAAAATCACTGCCACTGTGACTACTCCTGTCAGCCCTGTAACAGAAGGAAGGCGTCCCTGCCCCCACAGGAGACCCTACAGTAGACCTATGGCGCCCAGGGCAACGGACCTTCCTGCCCACCCCTGATCCCGGCCCTGCTTACAGTGCACTGTCCTGGCACTTAAGGCCTATAACAGCAGTATGAGCACTATGGGTAGATTTACTACTGCTACATGCATATTAGACAGACACACTTGTGTTTATATTACTAATTTCAAGGAAACCTACATTCTGAAATTTACAGGCTGCTACTGCAGAACTTAACCACTTCCGGACCACCCACCGTCGTTATACGTCGGTACTTTGAAGGAGGATATCGTTGTTATGGCAGCAGCTAGCTGCCATAACCCCAGTATTCTCTTCTTCAGCGAGCGGTCTAGTTTCTGATAGGAGTGGTCTCTGCAGTGGATTCGCCGCAAGATCATTTTTATCAGCAGCGGGAGAGGGCCCGTCGTGCTCTGGTGCCCTCCGCTGCTTACCGGAGCCGTCGGCAGCGGCGGAGGTGATCGGGTCCTTCTCATGTCCTGACATGGAGACGAGTGAGGGGAAGATGGCCCCCACACATCTCCATATAATTGCAGGGCGGAAGCGACGTAAAAACGTCACTTCCACCCATAGCTCTTAAAGGGCCATTTTTTTTTCATTTTTTTAAATGAAATTTTTTTTTTTTTTTTATAATGCATTTTAATGTAAATATGAGATCTGAGGTCTTTTTGACCCCAGATCTCATATTTAAGAAGTCCTGTCATGCTTTTTTCTATTACAGGGGATGTTTACATTCCTTGTAATAGGAATAAAAGTGACATATTTTTTTTTTTAAAAACAGTACAAAAATGTAAAAAAAAAAGGTCAAATAAGAAAAAAAAATTTTTTAAACGCGCCCCGTCCTGACGAGCTCGCGTGCAGAAGCGAACGCATAAGTGACTAGCGCCCGCATATGAGAATGGTGTTCAAACCACACATGTGAGGTATTGCCATGATCGGTAGAGCAAGAGCAATAATTCTAGCCCTAGACCTCCTCTGTAACTTAAAACATGCAACCTGTAGAATTTTTTAAATGGCGCCTATGGAGATTTTTAAGGGTAAAAGTTTGTTGCCATTCCACGAACGGGCGCTATTGTGAAGCGTGACATGTTGGATATCAATTTACTCGGCGTAACATTATCTTTCACAATAAAAAAAATTGGGCTAACTTTACTGTTGTCTTATTTTTTTAATGAAAAAAAGTGTATTTTTTCCAAAAAGTGCGCTTGTAAGACCGCTGCGCAAATACGGTGTGACAAAGTATGGCAACGACCGCCATTTTATTCTCTAGGTTGTTAGGAAAAGATATGTATAATATTTGGGGGTTCTAAGTACTTTTTTACCAAAAATAAATGTTAACTTGTAAACAACAAATCTCAGAAAGAAGCTCGGTCCTTAAGTGGTTAATACCATTTTGTTTGGCTGTCATGTTTAATCATCAGCTTCAATATTTATTGAATAACCAACCTGGAATGAGTATGCAGATCAGAAGTTCTGACTTTGAGGGAACATAGAGACAGGCAACTAGCATTTTCAGATGAAAGTCAGCATTGGCAACATCCATATTTTATCAATATACGGAAGGTTTCCTTTGAGATGTACTGCATATAGTACTGTAAGTAGAGTGGTTTAAGGGTAGACCAACAAGGCACCACATCCCGATTAAACAAGCATTAGAAAAAGCAAGAAAGAAAACTGTGGGACTTTTAAGGTGCACACTACAGATTAAAAATAATTATTTTATTATAACATAAAAGTTCAAATCCATTTTCATAAAAACACATGGGAAACATATGCGATTGGCACCTTAAAAGTCCCACAACTTTCAATTTGGCTTTTTTTAAAGCATGTACTGGATATAGATCCGCCCAAGAAACTGATGTGCCCATTATTTTTATGTAGATGAGTCTTTAGAATCTTTCATTAAAATTTGCTGCATTCACATGAATTTTTCGTTGTAGGGTTTGATGAAAGCCAGGAAGCTTCTAAGTGAGAATTATGGTAACATTCACATTTACTTTGGACAGCCATTGTCTTTACGGTCACTGTCTTCTGGGAAAATAAATCGCTCTGAATATAATCTTACCCCAAGGTACTGTGTTACAGAGATTATGGGGTGGATTTATTAGGCAAATACACTGTACACTTTGCAAGTGCAGTTGCACTCATGTTTTTTTTTACAAAATTAAGCTTTACCACATTAATCGTTACTAAGGAAAATTAGTTCAACTGCACTTGCAAAGTGCACAGTCTATTTGCCTTTAGTAAATCAACCCCTATGTGTATAGTCATTCAACATCCCAAAAATGCTTTAAAAATTCCATGGATTAAACTGATTGCTTGAAAGCTATGACTACCTGTAAAAAGTCTTTCAGTTGGACTGACACCTGGGCGCTGAAGCAAGCCCTAACGTCTTATCTGTTAATCTGTTAAATTTACTCAATTGGTGTTTGTTTCATGGTTCAGCCTCCTCTCTCACCCATTATTTTCTCATTTATCTATATGTTATACAAAGTATTTACAGCAGGCTCCTCAGTTTAACTTTCCATAATGAGAGACAGTGCCATGAACCAAAAGCCAACAAGTATAAGCATTTAAACATATTTATGATATATTGTGGTACAGTGAAAAATAATGGTTACATAATATGGAAATTGAATACATTTAGAATCCCAAAACTACAATAAACTGCGTAATAATAATTATTGAAGTGTATTTACTGTCAAAACCTGTAATCTTATTTGTACAGTATAAGACACAGGATTTGAATCTTGAGTTATAGGCCTCTACCTTCAGGAGATTGGACACTGACATAATCTTTGCTGGGACCCCTCAGTGTACCTATATAACCCCACCCATTCAGTGAGGCTCTAATTTTTTGAGTGGCCTTAACTGATGGACTCCTTCTCCTGTTGCAAAATATTTTTTTCTATCCTTCACCAGGTTTTATTTCCTTCTTTAAAGTAGTTGTAACCCTAAACAAAAAACAAAAACAAAAACACATGCTCCTATCCCTTTAAGGCATGAGATATAACAGAGTGCTTTTGACGTGTAAATTGTTCCTTTCTATGCTGTACAATACCTGGTTGATCCTGCCTGTTCCTTTCTTTCCATCTGTAAACTGACCATGCTTATTATGGCTGCTAATCCCCGATAGCGTGGTCGGATTACATGCCTCTGTCATCCTGCTGTGTATTCAGTGTCTCTTCATCTCCTCCTCCCTCTCTCCCTGTCATTTCCTTAGTCTGTGTGTAAACTGTGAAGCCGATCTCCTCCCCACCCCTCCCCTCTCCTTCTGCCTTGATTGAGTATTCTGCTGCAGCTGCTCCTCCCCTTTTGTAAAGGGTAAAGTGTAAAGTAACATCTATTATAAATGTTGATCCTCTCTGTTTCAGGAACATATTTAAGAGGAGTTCCAGTAAAAAAAAAAAAAATTAAAAGTCAGCAGCTACAAATACTGCAGCTGCTGACTTTTAATTGGACACTTACCTGTCCCTGGGTCCAGCGATGCGAGGGATCGAAGCCTTGCTCGTCTCCCCCTCCGTTCGGCGGTGCCGGCATTGCAACTGTGGGCGCCGGGCCGCTCAGTCACCTGGGACCTGTAATGGGTCCCAGCTGATTGATAGGAGGGAGGGAGCAGAGCTGAGCCCTTCCTGTGCCGAGGGGGAAGTGATGTCACCAGCCCAGGCACTGGAAGAGGCAGACTACAAGGGACCCCCTAGCAACAGGCAATTAGAGTTGAGTAAAAAAAAAAATATCCAAACATTTTTTTGTATTTTTTTTTAGGATTTTTCATGTAGTTTTTTTTTTTTTGGGTGGAACCCCACTTTAAGTACAAAGAGTGTATTTTTTTTTAATTGTAAAGCTAAATACCTGCTGTGTGGTCACATGCCCTCCCTCTGCTAGCTTGCTTACATCTCAGCCCCTCTCACTGTAGTCCTTAAATGGAGAAGGAGATTAGCGTGAGTACATGTGTCAACTCAGCAGAGCTGGGCAAAGAAGTTATTTAGCTTTATAATTAAAAAAAAACCACACGCTGTATTTAATATGTTCCTAAAAGAGAGAGGATAAAAGAACATAATAGATGTGACGTTACAACCACTTTAACTGACACATTTATGAATATCTGACTGCTTTTTGCCTTATGATTCACTAGCAGTTTCAGGATTGGTTACCCTTGATGTACATCTTGGGAACCGTACCCTGGTCCCGCAACGAGTAAGTTAGCTGCGGGATGCTATACAGCTCCAGGGCTGGTCCATTCCTATAGCACTCTGAAGATGCCTTTGTGTATATTCTCTGTGGCAAGTGATGCCTGGACCCTGTTTCCCTGTACCTTTACAGTCCCTGGCTATACATATCTTGTTGAATCATTACTTGGATCTGTAGCATGCACTACATTCTATGCTTGTATCCTAGAACAGTGTTTCTCAACTCCAGTCCTCAAGGCGCACCAACAGGTCATGTTTTCAGGATTTCCCTCAGATGAAAAGGCTGTGGTAATTACTAAGGCAGTGAAATTGATCAAATCACCTGTGTAAAATAGTGGAAATCCTGAAAACATGACCTGTTGGTGTGCCTTGAGGACTGGAGTTGAGAAACACTGTCCTAGAAGACACACTTGAGTGCTAAGCACACAGGTGGTTTTCAAGGCACAGGTTATGGAGTAAGGTACGCTTCCATTGTCCTTTTCCCTAGCTATTATTGCCTTCTTTTATTTGACCTTATAGGTAATGTTATGGTAGCATTTACCTATTCAAAATTGGTGGTCCTTTCTTCCACCTGACTAACAGAAGATTCTCTCTGGCTAGTGTCGTAGTTCCAGCCACCCATCTCAGCAAGCTGATACCCCAGAGACACAGGAACTCAGCACCTGGGTTTTTGTGATTCCTTCATACTGGACATGCTGAACCCCCTCAGCCTGCATCCATTCCATGAGTACCTGGCAGGGGAAGAACCTCACTTAGTAATGGTGGATTATAGGCACATGGGGTAAACAGCAGAAATTATGCTGCAGGCCCTATGGAAACTCCAAGCTCCTCTACTCCCCCTGACTATAGTGATGGGTTACAACCTGAATGCTTGGTGCATTTTTATTTTGCAATATGTGAAGTTAATTCTTCACTTTTTCACCACATATTAGCTACACTGGACTCATTGATTGAAGCAGTACGCACTAGTCATGGCTAGATGCACCTATCTCTGCACTGCCTCCACTTAATCTAATAGGCACAAAAAAAAGGCAATTCTTAGAAAGCCTTTCCCTATTCTTGGTCAAGCCGATTGGGCTCTATACAATAACTGACCTAACTCTGGAAGGTTATTCACACCTCCTTGCAATTTTGTTGCTGTTCTGAATATTTTATAGCTAGGCAATTCCCGTACTAATATTGATCAGTGGTTTCAATCTAATAATAAGTCTATGGGACATGAACATGAAAAATCAAAAGTGCTCATTTTAAAGGTTTTATATGCATGTTATTGCCATAAAAAGTGTTTGGGGACCCGGGTCCTGCCCCAGGGGACATGTATCAATGAAAAAAAAAGATTTAAAAACTGCAGTTTTTTCAGGAGCAGTGATTTTAATAATGCTTAAAGTGAAACAATAAAAATGAAATATTCCTTTAAATATTGTGCTTGGGGGTGTCCTTAGTCTGCCTCTAAAGTAGCACATCTTTCCCGTGTTTAGATCAGTACCACAGCAAAATGACATTTCTAAAGGAAAATAATTAATACAAAACTGTTCGCTGCTGTAATAAATTGTTGGATCCTGGCAATATAGATAAAAATCATTGAAAAAAACGGCATGGGTCCCCCCCGGTCCATTACCAGGCCCTTTGGGTCTGGTATGGATATTAAGGGGAACCCTGTTCCAATTTTTTTTTAAATGGCGTGGGGGTCCCCCCAAAATCCATACCAGACCCTTACCTGAGTACGCAACCTGGCAGGCTGCAGGAAAAGGGGGGATGAGAGAGCGCCCCCCCCCTCCTGAACCGTACCAGGCCACATGTCCAACATGGGAAGGGGGTTTTGGGGCCCAAAATGTTGATGGGGACAAGGGCCTCTTCCCCACAACCCTTGCCCAGTGATTGTGGGAGTCTGCGGGTGGGGGGCTTATCGGAATCTGGAAGCTCCCTTTAACAAGGGGACCCCCAGATCCTGGCCCCCCCATGTGAATGGGTATCAGGTACATTGTACCCCTACACATTTACCAAAAAAGTGTCAAAATGGTAAAAATGACTGTAGACAGTTTGGGACAAGTCCCTAATTTTAAAAAATAAAATAAAAAGTATCCCACGATGTAAAAAAAACGGAAAAACTCCACCTCGATGGGAGGCGTCCAGCGACTGCAGGCTTTTTGCAATGACAGCTGTTATACAGCTGAGGGTGGGGCCACTAGGTGAAGTAAATGGGTGACCCCGCCCCTTCTGGTGTCATGTGATGTCACGTAACATCAGAGGGGGGCAAGGTCACTCTTTTACGTCACCGGGTGGCCCCACTGTCAGCTATATAACAGCTGTCATTGCAAAAAGCCTGCAGTCGCTGGACACCTCCCATCGAGGTGGAGTTTTTTTTATAAAGGAATTGTACCAAACTGTCTTCTGTCATGTTTACCATTTTGACACTTTTTTTGGTGAATGTGTAGGGGTACAATGTACCCGATTACCCATTCACACATCGGGCAGCTGGGATCTGGGGTTCCTTTTGTTAAAGGGGGCTTCCAGATTCCGATAAGCCCCCCGCCCGCAGACCCCCTCAACCACCGGGCAAGGGTTGTGGGAAAGAGACCCTTGATCCCAAAACACCCTCCCCATGTTGTGGGCATGTGGCCTGGTACGGTTCAGGAAGGGGGATGCTCTCTTGTCCCACCTTTTCCTGTGGCCTGCCAGATTAAGTGCTCGGATAAGGGTCTGGTATGGATTTTAGGGGGCCCCCCACGCCATTTTTTTTTACATTTTGGCGCGGGGTTCCCCTTAAAATCCATACCAGATCTGAAGGGCCTGGTATGGATTTTGGGGGGACCCCCACACAATTTTCTTAAAATTTTGGCGCAGGGTTCCCCTTAACCGATTGCTGAGCAGCCGCCTTCATACTGCGGCAGGTCGGCACGTACCCGCGAGCCATCGTAGCTATACGTCGGCTCCTTTAAGCGGGATAGCAGGCGCGCATGTGCCTGCTTCACTGCGGGGTGCTGATGCTCGTGGCCGACAGTCGCGATGACCGCCGGCCACGAGCGATCGCGGGCACGAGAGGCAGAACAGGGACGTGTGTGTGTGTAAACACACTGTCACGTACCTGGTGGAGACTGGAATGTGATGGAGGTCTCCCTTGCTCCTCCCGCCTACACTCCTGAAGGTGGGAACAGAAAGTGTAAAGGGAAGAGGAGACACGAGTGCCAGTTAGCTGGCTGGGGATGTTCCCTCTGTAGGTGGGTAGAGCTGGCAGAGCTGGTAGAGCTGGCAGTCATAGTCCTTGGAGCAGGAAGTAGAAGCAGCTTGGCACCAGAGCATGGACAGGAGCGGAACCAGGAGAAGAGCAGCAGTCAGCAACAACCAGGCAGCAGGGTACCGAATCAGCAGGCAAAGCAAGTTCAGAAGGCAGGCCAGGGTCGGGAACAGCCAGGCAATGTGGTACCAAATCAGTAGGCAGATCAAGTCCAGTAAACAAGCCAAAGTCAGGATACCAGGTAACAGAGTAAAGGAAGCAAG
The DNA here is from genome assembly GCA_037952925.1 of Lithobates clamitans. NCBI lineage: Eukaryota > Metazoa > Chordata > Amphibia > Anura > Ranidae > Lithobates > Lithobates clamitans. Next base: position 336,076 of record JBBGZY010001527.1, read on the forward strand.
CAGAGGCGAAGTCAAAAGGCGAGCCGGGTCATACACGAACAAACAGGAGCAGCGGATCAGGTCTTGGTAGGTCAGGAAGAAGCTGAAGATTATCCAGCACTGTTTACAGTGACAGAGCAGTTTAAATAGGCCACTGGGCGCCAAGTGCTAATCGGTGTGTGCACGTGCACGCGTTTGCGCACGTGTATACGTCCGAGCACATACCCGTGCGCGATGAACTGCCATTGCGGGAATTATGTTGGTCCTTTGCTTATGAATATTAGCACGAGTGCAATGTGTACGAGCATGAGCAAGTATCCGCACTGGCCTTTTAGTGGTGGAGGTCCGGTTTACCTTACACACACAAATCCCTGTTCTGTTCTGTGAGGAGAGACAGATCGTGAGTTCCTAATAGCTAGGAACCACGATCTGTCATCCCCTCTAGTCAGTCAACTCCCCCTACAATTAGAACACACAGTCAGGGAACACAGTTAACCCCTTGATCACCTCCTAGTGTTAACCCCTTCCCAGCCAGTGACATTAATACAGTAATAAGTGCATTTTTATAGCACTGATCACTGTACAATTGTCAATCGTCCCAAAAATATGTCAAAAGTGTCCGATGTACCCGCCATAATGTGGCAGTCATGATAAAAATCGCAGATCGCCGCCATTACTAGTAAAAAAAAAAAAAAAAAATAGTAAAAATGCCATAAATCTATCCCCTATTTTGTAGACGCTACAACTTTTGCGCAAACCAATCAATATACGCTTATTGCAATTTGTATTATCAAAAATATGTAGAAGAACACATATCGGCCTAAACTTAGAAAAAAATTTGCTTTTTTCAAAAAAATTGGGGATATTTATTATAGCAAAAAGTACAAAATATTATGTTTTTTTCAAAATTGTCGCTCTTTTTTTATTTATAGCACAAAAAAAAAACCACAGAGATGATCAAATATCATCTCTATTTGTGGGGAAAAAAAGGACGTCAATTTTGTTTGGGTACAACGTCGCTCGACCGCGCAATTGTCAGTTAAAATGACGCAGTGCCGTATCACAAAAAATGCTCTGGTCATTGAGCAGCCAAATCTTCCGGGGCTGAAGTGGTTAATATTAATACCAGACCCAAAGGGCCTGGTAATGGACTGGGGGGGAACCCTTGCCCTTTTTTTTCAATGATTTTTATGTATATTACCAGGATCCGGCAATACATTACAGCCGCAAGCATTTTTAAATGACATTTTTTCCTTTACAAATGTAATTTTGCTGCTCTCATTCATAAACTATGTACGGCTGCCTTACATAGTGTGGGGCATGGGCTCTCACAGCAGAGCGCGCTGTAATTGGCCAAAGCATACAGGTCAGGTACATGCTTTGGCCAATCAGCAGCTGTCAATGGACTGCGATCTCGTCGTTCATTATGGGGCATTCCGCGGGTGCTCGAATTTCCCGCGAACGCCCCATAATGTTCGGTATTCGGCGAACAGGCGAACACCCGATGTTTGAGTCGAACTTACCTTTGACTCGAACATTGGGCTCATCCCTAGTAGACAAAATGAAATACATGTATATACAGAGTTTGAAATTTCTTTCATACTGTCTTGTACTCTATAGAACAAGAATTCAAAATGACATGGGTTGTTCCCATGGTGGACCCCTGCCATTCTGGCACTAAATAATGTACTGTTTCTACTGAGGACATTACCTCTTAAGACTCTTTTGAGGTCATCCTTAGCTCTTGCAAGTCCAACCCTGCAGCCAGCTATTGTCACTTTATTTGCTGCCCAGACTGTTGCAAACTTGATGGGAGAACTCAATAGTGAACTGTCTCCTGACAAAGAATCCTGAATCCTATTCCATCTACAGGATTACAGCTCTTGCTCTCATCCCTACCATTCTGCATAGATGCAATGGCCAAGGGATTCATGAAGTCTCCAGAATATTCCTACTTCCGGTGCATATGCACAAAATGTTATGACTTTGAGCTTGGTCTACTGACTCTAGTCTGGAAAGGTACCTTTTGTGGAATGCTCTTTGAATGTAAGCTCCTCTTGGAAAATGCTTAGGGAATGCATTGAAATGGTCACAGAGGGAAGAGGGTCCCTACACCACTATCTACAATTACACTTCCTGTTGATTTGTCCCCCTCTACCTTATGTGTACAATCTGTTCACCCCATCCAGGCATCATCATCCACTGCAGGTCCATCCTTTCGTAGCAGGCCCTCCACCTATATGCCCACTGGACCTGCTCAGAAGCCTTCTTCACACTAACAGTTTGTATCCACCCCTGAAAGTTGAAGGACATCTACAGACAATTGCTCTAGAATAGTACAGAGACATCCCGGACTTTTATTTTACTTTATTTGTCCTTGGAGAGACACTAAGAGTTTCAATTGCTGTTCTCTCTCTGCTCCTTTCTACTACTCTTACTTGATGATTTACAAAAAGCAAATAGTTTCTCTACATCTTTTTGCTGCTTTACAATCACTACAGATCCTTGCCTGTTCATGGATGTTGGTCCCATTATACCCTTAAAACAACTATGTTTTAAGACTGCTTCTGCCTGGTCTGCTATAGATTTGCCATTATAACTCTCATATGAGATTTTATAACATCAACATTTTATAACATTAATAGAAAATGTAATGTGACAGGTTATACGCCCCATCTATTTACATATCAATATAGTCCCAAAAAATTGGCATGATGCTATATTATTAGATTCTTAAAGTGGTAGCTAACTCTCTGTTTTAACTTGTACCTAAAGGTAAGATTACAATCAGGCTTACCTATAGGTACAACGAATATCTCCTAAACATGCACCATTTAGGAGATATTCACATCGGCAATAGCCAATGATGTCACCCATGCATGCACAGTGACGCCATCGTATGCCATGAAATGCAGAGTGCTGTGCCAACGGGTCCGACACGCAGGTGAGGGAGAGTCGTCATCGCTGCTTGTGAACCTAGAAGGAAGACTGGGTGAAGATGGTAGTCCCAGTAGCAGTGACAGCGTGCTGCTGGAGGGCTTCATTTGAAAGATAGCACATTATGGCATAAACCTGCAGGGGTCTCAATCTTTTTTTTTTTTTTTTTTTTTTTCACTTTACCACTTTAATCACACCCTGAACATTCATATCCCAGGTTGCTTTGGAGACATTTTACTAAAATGCTCCTGAGCTTATTTCTTTGATTGATATGCCCAAATTTTGCTGTTCACACTTCTGCTCCCTAGTTGATCCTGCATTCTTCTCAGGTTTCTCCCTTGACCAGGGTTTATCTGGGTCTAACCCTGGCATCATTCTTATTCACATTTCGCTTCAGTACAACATTTTTGTCCATGGCTTTTCTATGTTTAGGAACATGTTCTCTTTGTACCCCTTGGTTGCATCTCCATGAGAATTTCTCTCAGGATATGCTGGAGAACTCTTTTGAGGCATCCAATGGCTGTTTTTCTCCATTCAAATTCATTGAAACTCTTCTCTTTACTATGTGGTGCGTTTAACTCCACTATCTATACCCTATTTTACACATATCCCCCTGGCTAATAACTGTTAGACTGCCCTTGATATGCCCTTCCTCCCCACATCAAGATTACAGATTACCAAGTTGCATGGTTTACGAGCATGCTTTACGACCATTCTGTTCTTGCTTCTTCAAAATCCTGTTCTTTTGTACCAGTCGACTCTATTCGCTGGCTTAGTACTGGTAAAGATTGCATTACCCCTGTTCTCAGTACTCCCCTTATGCATTTGTTTCCCCCTCCACATGCTGTCTGTGGGTGCTGTACAGGTCCCTCCCTTCTTTTCTTTGAGATTTCCTTACTGCTTACAAAAAAACCTCTAGTCTCATAGAGTGGGTGGAGCTATATAGGTACACATGTCCACAGTCCAATCACCTGAAGGTAGTGGCATCTAACCAATGGTCTAAGAATCAACTCCTGTGTCCTGTATTGCACTCAAACATGTGGAATTTACAGGTATGTGAAAATTCCTATTTTTTCGTTTCAGATGAATTGGGGAAGGATTAGAACCCCTTTTATTCTTACTGCTATCTGCTCTCCTTTAGGGAGCTTTTTCCTCATTTACTGTCACAGTAAGGCTCCATGCACACTGGGCTTAAAAAAATGTCTGTTCTCTTGGGAGTAAAAAACGATTATATAGAGCATTTTTTGTACAAAGTTTAGATGGGTTTAGAAGGGTTTTACGTTTTTTTTCTGCCAGTAAGCTCCAATCAGAAACGCGATCCAGAAGGTTTTTTTCTGCCTCTAAACGAGCTCAAAATATGCCTGTAAACGTCCTAATGTGCATGGACACATAGGATAACATTGAGCTGCTTCTACAGGCAGAACACAAAACTCCTGTAGAAGCAAAGTTTTTTAAGCCAGTGTGCATGGAGCCTGACAGTGTTTTCACCAGACAGGAAGTAAGGGAACATATTCAACAGAGAGATAGACAGCATTTAAAAGCCGACTGGGGTTCTTGCCTGCCCTGCTTTGTGTCTTTTAAAGTTACTTTGCGGTTAAAGCAAGGAAGCATAAAAGACCTCTATAGTGTATTGATTTGCTTAACCACTTGACCTCTGGAAGATTTCCCCCCCTTCATTACAAGGCAATTTTTTTGATACGGCACTGCATTACTTTAACTGACAATTGCGTGGTCGCGCACACTGTACCCAAATAAAATTGATGTCCTTTTTTCCCACAAATATAGCTTTCTTTTGGTGATGTTTGATTACCTCTGCATTTTAAATTTTTTGCACTATAAAAAAAAGACTTACAATTTTGAAAAAAAACAACAATATTTTTTACTTTCTGCTATAAAACATATCCAATAAAAAAATTTAAAAAAATATTTTTTTTCATAAATTTAGACCAATATCTATTCTGCTACATATTTTTAGTAAAGAAAAATCTCAATTGGCGTATATTGATTGCTTTGTTTAAATGTTATAGCGTCTACAAACTATGGAATATTTTTATTTATTACTAGTAATGGCAGCAATTAGTGACTTATAGCTGAAAGAAACCATAATAAATGCACATTTTTTTACCTGCAAAAAAAGTGCATTTATTATTATTTTTGAACCTCTTGCCACCCGGGCTATAGCCATAAGACGGCTACAACAGGGGCCAAAATTGCTGTGAGGCCATCTATGTACGTCCTCCCATGCATGTGATGCCTGCGTGCCCCCTGACAACTGTTCACGTGGTGTAAACAGAGCTGGCGATCGGCTTTTTTTTTTTTCCTCAGGCTGACAGCGTGAGGAGAAAAGAAAAAGCTGATTACCGTCTCGAGTAAACGGGACATCACTCCTGCATACTCCACATCCACTGCTGCTAAGTGCCCACCAGTTCCACCTACCAGTGCCCACCAGTGCCACCTACCAGTACATATCAGCACTGCTAAGCAGTGCCACCAACAAGTTCCCACCAGTGCCACCTATCAGTGCCCATCAGTGCTGCCTATCAGTGCCCATCAGTGCTGCCTATCAGTGCCCATCAGTCCAGCCTATCAGTGCCCATCAGTGCAGCCTATTAGTGCCCATCAGTGCAGCCTCATCAGCTCACATAAATGAAGGAGAAAACCTGTTTGCAAAATTTTATAACAAACTATGAAAAGTTTTTTTTTGTTTTTTTTTAAATGTTGGTCTTTTTTTGTTTAGCAAAAAATAAAAAACCCAGTAGTGATTAAATACCGCCAAAAGAAAGCTCTATTTGTGTGAAAAAAATTATAAAAATGTAATATGAGTACAGTGTAGCATGACCACGCAATTGTCATTCAAAGAGTGAAAGCTGAAAATTGGCCTTGGAAGGAAGGGGGTTTAAGTGCCTAGTAAGCAAGGGGTTACAAAGTGAACTTATCCTTTAACATGTAAAACTGTTCAAAATTTCACATAAAACCTTGAGTCAGACACTAATTAAATAAGTTGGATACACATAGTCAATATGAAGAAGCAATGTAATTTGCATGGTGCAAAGTAAAATAAAAAAATAAGTCAGGTATACTGAGCCATACAGCTCAATGCATTCTTAGTTCACTGGATCACTTAGTATAAGGCAATGTATGTGTCTATTTAAAATGTATTTTTCATTACAGAACTAGTTGTGCTCACCATATTCCTAAACACTTCTTTGTTTTTCTTATAGTCAAAATAAAGTTATACCTGAAAAAACACTCTTTAACTATTCACACAGAGATTTGATTTTTTTTTTTTTTTTATGACTCATGCATGATTTAGGCATTTATCACATCGACCATCAGAAGACATTCAAAAGTTTATAACCGATGTAGCCTATAAAGTACAGCTTCACCAAATAGCCAACATGGTCCTCAGTCCAGCAACCTTGATAGCAGCCATTTTGTTGCAGAATTTACCAGCTTTGAACTTCAGCATATTGGTTGAAAAAACACTGTGGCTAAAGGATTTAACAGAGGCCTTCGGAGGAATGATAGAATGGCCTGGTATGTATTTACATTGTTGGCACAACTGCTATTCTACAGTTGATTACTAATTTGCAATAATAACGCTTAGGCAGGTGATTGGTGTTTTTTGTCATCCAAGTCACATTATTTTGCTCCTAATTGTGTGCTATGACAAATCTTGTACACATTCTACAGTATATCTGAGGCTTACACTAGTCAACACAGGGCCAATTAGACAAACCTGTAAGCACCCCATTCCCTTTCATTCCCTGCTGGGTATTAAGTGGCCAACATATCTTCTGAAATCTTACCGTATTAGAGAGTCGAAGATAGTTCTCTTGCGCATTGAGCCTGGCAGCTTGTTCTTGACTCTGGGAATGCATACCCTTTCCAGTTGACAACAGCTGCTCTACATAGAGGTTAGGCTTCTCTTCCCCATGCCAGTTCACTGTTACAGATTGGTTTTGTTTCCTAGCTCAACACCAATGACACATGGATCAATTGTCCCTAGTTTTTAAAATAGCACCCACAAGCTGTACACAATCGACACAGGGAAACACAAGAAACTAACCACACCAGACCCAGTTCCAGGTCATGTCTCAGAAAATATATAATCATTTCCTGGCAGGATGTCCATTGTACCTTCAGCCCAACTATGTCCTCATGAAATGAAGCACCCAGATGCTACTTGCCAAAGTATGTAATCTTTACTGTTTAGCTCAGCTTTAGCAAATTTCACAACAGAACACAATAATTACCTTCTTAGGGTCTCTCTTCTGCTAAAACAAAGTTCCTTCTACAGAAGCTCTCTTTTCCACACCAGTTTTGACTCTACTCACAGTTCCTTATATATCCCAGTTTAGGCAACCTGAGTGATATGGCACTCCTTTATCCATAATCAGGGCAAAAGCAACCCCCCCCCCCCAATTTTCTTTGCAAATACAGCCCTACAAACCGCTGACAGATTCTCCCGGGCTCAGTTCTTTAAGTTTGGCTGCAAAGTTCACACTTCCTAAGTTTCTTTTTTACTCTATGAGAAAATGCTTGGATAATTCTCTATCTCACACTAATCACTATTCTGCAAGTGCATTTGGCATATTACCAATAGAGTACGCTAACAACCCAACTTTTTTGCAACCTGTCTTTCTTGTGCTTACCATTAAAGCTGATACTTGTTAATGGTTGATTTTTATTCAGTCTGAAAAAAAAAATCCCAAAGGCCTTCTTTAATAACATCTGAGGATTTTAACCACTTGACCACTGGGCACTTAAACCCCCTTAATAACCAGACCAATTTTCAGCTTTCGGTGCTCTCACATTTTGAATGACAATTACTCAGTCATGCAACACTGTACCCATATGAAATTTTTGTCCTTTTTTTTTACACAAATAGAGCTTTCTTTTGGTGGTATTTAATCACCGTTGGGTTCTTTATTTTTTGCGCTATAAAAGAAAAAAGACTGAGAATTCAGTAAAAAAAAAGGAATTTTTCTTTGTTTTTGTTATAAAATTTTGCAAATTAGTAATTTTTCTTCATATATTTTGGCCAAAATTTATACCCGCTACATATCTTTGGTAAAAATAACCCAAATTGGTGTATATTATTTGGTCTTTGTGAAAGTTATAGAGTCCAAAAGCTATGGTGCCAATATCTGAAAATTGATCACACCTGAAGTACTGACTAATTTCTTGAGATCCTAACATGCCAGAAAAGTACAAATACCCCCCAAATGACCCCTTTTTGGAAAGAAGACATTCCAAGGTATTTAGAAATATGCATGATGAGTTTTTTGAAGTTGTCATTTTTTCCCACAATTCTTTGCAAAATCAAGATTTCTTTTTCTTTTTTTTTTTTCACAAAATTGTCATATTAGCAGGTTATTTCTTACACACAGCATATGCATACCACAAGTTACACCCCAAAACACATTCTGCTATTACTCCCGAGTACGGCGATACCACATGTGTGAGACTTTTACACAGCGTGGCCACATACAGAGGCCCAACATGCACAGAGCACCTTCAAGCGTTCTGGAGTGCCCAGGCCAATTCTGACATTTCTCTCCTACATGTAAAAATCATCATTTATATGCTAGAAAATTACATAGAACCCCAAAACATATGTGTTTTTTTAGCAAAGACCCTAGAGAATACAACGGCGGTCGTTGCAACTTTTTTATCTCACACGGTATTTGCGCAGCAATTTTTCTAACGTGTTTTTTTTGGAAAAAAAAAGTTTTGTGCTTTAAAAAAAAAACAAAACAGTAAAGTTAGCCCAATGTTTTTGCATAATGTGAAAGATGAAGTTATGCCGAGTAAATAGATACCTAACATGTCACCCTTAAAAATTGCACCCGCTCGTGGAATGGCACCAAACTTCGCTACTTAAAAATCCCCATAGGCGACGCTTTAAAATTTTTTACTGGTTACATGTTTTGAGTTACAGAGGAGGTCTAGGGCCAAAACTATTACTCTCGCTCTAACGATCTCAGCGATACCTCACATGTGTGGTTTGAACACCATTTTCATATGTGGGCGGGATTTACGTATGCGTTCGCTTTTGCATGCGAGCACACGGGGAAAAAAATTTTTTTTTTATTGTTCATTTTACTTTATTTATTTTAGTTTGATGCTTTTGTCCAAAAAATAAATTTTTTGATCACTTTTATTCCTATTACAAGGAATGTAAACATCCTTGTAATAGGAATATGGCATTTAAAGTGAGATATGGTGTCAATAAGACCCCACATCTCACCTCTAGGCTGGGAAGCCTGAAATAAAAAAAAAAAAACAACAATCCTGGCTTCGATATCGTAGCGGTGAGTCGGTAGAAGCACCTGAGGGCGGCGGGAGAGGGGGAAGTCCCCTCTCGCCTCCCATAAGAACGATCAAGCAGTGGAACATGGATAATAAGGTACTTGTGCGCACACCAAAAGATGGTAAAACACCAATAACTAGAGGGTTAATTAATAAAGCTGCCAGCATAAGGATGTTCTCTCACCAAAAAAAGACAAAGAAAGGTATTTTATGCGGCGCTTTCGAATTAACAATTAAAACTAGGCTTGTCAAGCAATACATTTTTCGGGAGATTCATAAAGAAAGATCCAAATAATAATTGTTTAATATTGATATTCCATATTATTGTGTAACTAAAGGTTATAATGAGCCATTGTTACATCAATGAAATGAATCATAAAGGTTTTAAAAGAGTGTGTTTTTATTCCAGGAGAAAAAAAAATTAGATGAGGAAAAATTAGGGGGGTAAAAGTTCCTCCAAATAAATGATATAAGAAGTTCTATGCTCAACAAGGCAAAAAAGGAATGAGTAAACAATGTATCCTATGTAAAAGTGCAAAGTGCATTAATAAATCATGATATGCTAATATAATTGTAAACACAAAAAGGATGGGTAAATATTCAATCATAGGAAAAAGTGCAAAGTGCAGAAAAGTGGCATTAATGTTATTATACTAATAAATCATTGTAGATACAAATATACTCTGTGTAAACATCTGGTATGTAGATACTATGTGACATAAAAACGTCTCACAAGGTGCATAAATAAAAATTAACAAAAAAAATTTTTTGACAGCGGTATGTGCACTAAAAATTATTGTCTAAACCACCAGAAAACAATCTTGAATAAAAAGCACACCGAATCTTCGATAGATACAGCCCATATAAATCCAATCCCAGTCAGTGCCAGTCCCAGTTAAAAAGTGAGTGAAGAAAAAGCTGATCCCAAAGTGCTCAGTGCCGACAATCAATCGCAATATATGTGTGGAATTGAAGTTTCCCCAGCCTCTCACCTTGAGGCTGAGCGATGTGAGCCCAGTAAGCAATCAAAGGTAACTTCAACAACTTCACGATCCCTTCAATGCTGACTCCCCCCGGGGATCTCCTACCATGGACCGCCCTCCGCTCTCAGATCGCTCAATCAGTCAGTCCAGCCATATAAAAAGCAGGGGGAGAACTCCATAGTGTAGCCCACAGCGCTGCTGCCATCCGATCCCTCCCCCTCTGTACCGATCAGTACAGAGAGGGGAAAGAGGAACCGGCGTCATGAAATGATGCCGGTTTGTACACATGTGATCGCTCCGTCCTCTGGACCCGGCGGTCACGGATGTACCACGGAGTGGTATTCCGGGATAGTATGTGCTCCCACAGTTATTCAACCACCCTGCAGCCGTCATTTGGCTATGGGTCAGTTGGTAACTGGTTAAATAGCAAGGCCAGGCCCAAATTTATTAGAGACAAAGGACACAGGCTGGGGCTTTACTACAAGAGTTAGGATATTACAGAGGATACAGCAATAACTAGAAAAAAAAAAAAAAACTATATGAAAACCCCAAAATACAACCTCTAGAAAACAAACGCCCATATTTTTTATAAATGTAGCACTAACTCACGGTGGAGCTGCTGATTTTTAGCGGGCTGTTACGTCACCTTTTTACCTATAATTTCACCAGTACTGGTTCTAGGGTCCCGTTGAGCTTATTATCAGACAATGTAGGCACCAGTCACTTGAGTACTTTTCCAATGCTTTAATGGGAGATAACTGGAAGAAGTAGCAGGAAAGAGGTAGAAGAAGAGTTTCAGGGAAGTTCAAATACCTTTTCTTGGCGTAGTACTAAGGAATTGAAATCTTTGGGATGAATATATCCTCAGCTCAGGATTAAATCTTTGCCCGCCTGGATAGGTCTCTCTCACTAACCTAACAGCCAGAACGCAGCACGAACAAAAAGTCTCTGCCACAGACTTGAGTGAAACAAAACCTTACGATCCTCTGCCACAGGATGTAGTAGTTTTCGATGAACAGCAAAACACAGTACCAGAACCTTTAAGCCGAACCGGCAGTACTTGTGCGGTAGAGTAGTTTAGAATGCGTCCCCCAATCGAGTCACCACTCCCTTTCTTAAGACCAGCCTTGCATGGTCCCTTCCAAGATGGGTCCTCCCCTGGATCTTCCCGATTGTCCGGCTTCTTCCCGCAGGACAGACAGCACAGGACCATCCCAGCAAGAGCAGGCCCCAGACAGGCTTCTGGGTCTACCCGCTCAGCTGCCGCAACGCAACCCTCCAGGCCGGAGGGCCGCGATGTAGAACTCACTAACACACGCCTCTAGGCCAGGAGGGCCACGAGGTAAAGCTTTTTTGAAACATGGCGTCTGTCCCATAAATACTCCCTCCCAGAATGCAACCCGGAGGACCACCTCCGCCGAGTTGTCTACGGGACAGAAGAGCACTCATATACTTCAGCTTGTTGCTTTCCAACACCGACCCATGGTGACGACACCCACAGGCAGAATGCGGAACTGCACGCAACACAGCCAAACTAGAACAGAGGCTAATCTAACTGTAAATTAAATCTGAACTATATACAGAACAGATGATCCACTAAATTTCCCTAGAAGCGGTAGATTGAAAAATCTACCAGCGCTACATAAATAAAACCTTGCAGCAAAAAAAAAACAAACAAGTGTATTATGGATAGGGCAACAGCCAACTAAAAGTAACTGTTTACCCCATATAATCCATAAAATAAAGACAAAAAGCCCCCCACCAATATAATAAAAAAAGAGCAACAAAGGGGCTAATTGCTCAAAGAGATAGGAATAAGAATTAAAGTACCGTTTCCTGACTATCCCTAGTCTCTCTCTATGTAGGTTGTAAGCTTCCCTACCATTTTCCTATGGCAGCTTCCATTACACTGACATTATGGCTGTCCTGTACTTTTCTTCTCTTTTTATAGTGAAGAAGCTACTTTATCCACCCAACTCCACCCTTTTGTTGACTCTTCTAAGTCTGCTGGCCATAATTCAAGGTTTATGCAGTAGATTATAGTTTATACTTTAAATAATTCTCCCAGGGAAATCTGCACTTAAATTAGCCAGGACCAAAAATCTTGAACCAACTGGATTTACCTCAAACCCATTGCACCCATACCCCATCCCTATATCTGACAGTAAACTTTGCTGCCAGTGAATTTACTAAACTGCCAATAGAGAAGAAACTTTGTTGGCATCCTGTGTCTAAACTCTACCTGTCCAGAGAAAACAGAATGTCAATATGCACAATTTCATGTTTACCGGACTAAAAAAAAATATTTTATTTAAAGAAGAAAGAAAGTAATATATATGCAAGCCACTACCACTTCTATTTTCAAAGCTATTAAAAATTACAGTAAACATTCTCTACAATGTCCTGAAACAAGCATACAGGTAAGGTGTTCTGACAAAGTAACATGCTTGTTACCTGGGGGACTAAGGATAAAGACAGCCCTGAAGCTTCTAACAGAAAAAATGTTAGTTTAGTATGCAAGAGCATACAAAACCAGGAACCCAATGCAGTCACCCAATATCCCAGTATTCTATGCGGATAGCTACAGTATATACCAATGTGGGTTTTTTTTGTTCTGTTTCATCTACATTATGCTGATTGCAAATCACAATATAGCTGATTGTAATATAGCTTTTACTTTTTGTACATGCACATCTGGAGCACATTAAAAAACAATACTAATATTTTTTATTTGTGATTTTCTGTGTTTTATTCTATGATCTCATATGCAAGCTAACGTTTTAAGTTGGGATCTCTACATTGTGTTATATATTTTTTTGTATTACAGGTAACATACCTGTTGATGAAGTGGTTCGGTCCAGTCTACACCTACATTCAAACTTTATGATCCTTGTGAATGGTCAGGTAGTTTTGTTTGAACATAATAATCTTGACATAACTGAAGACTTGGTGAACAAACGAGCAGTCACATTTCTGATGGGTGCTTCCTACAGAAACCAACTAGTTAATGTTTACATACGTCCTGCCCTGGTTGTATTGGCTTGTAAACTGGCACAAACTTTCAAGAAAGGTATGATTTACTTTCTTAAATATGTGATAAACCAGAAGCATACTTTTTAATGAAATTAAAGAATGAATTCAATTACAATAATCCAGTTTTGGTAGAAAGTTGAGCCAGTGTTCAGATACAATGTGATACACAAAATTACTGTGCTTAATGGCATGATTGAACCAGACCTGCACTAAGAATTTATTTTTTGAGAATGGTTCGGGTAATAGGAGCTTTTTGAAATAGTTACATGCAATGTATTACATTCACAAACATAAGCTTTCAGAATTCTTTAAAGGCTAACTAAAAACTCCAATGAATTAAACATTCATTTAGGTAAACATTTAATGAACAACCCCCATTTTCAAAGTCTTACATCCACTTGGCACCAGTCCAGTAAGCACTAGATTTTGATAGTTTGCTCTTCCCAGTTGATCACACCTGGTTATGCCTTCTCTAGTATTTTTTGGCATTTTTGAGCAAAAAACAGCTACAAATCATGACATTCAGCAGTACAGTAATCATCCGGAAACAAAACTAAAACAGTACTTAAAATGCCCTGGTATGTTGCCCCGGCCAGCTCTTGCTGCTTCCAGTGCTGGCTGATCTGAAAGCTTATCAGGCTCAATTTTGGACTATAACAAAATGGTGCCCTCCTGCATACAGTTAAAGGAATTGATGATCACAAAACATGTAAAAGTGGCTTCAGCTTGGTCTCCACACATGAAAGAACCCCCCCCCCCCCCAATGTGTTTTACCCAGTTTGGGGCTTAATCATAAATCTGTGTGGTTCGACACAGATTTAACTCTTTATTCAATGCCAGCTCTTTATACAATTTTAGAAATGCTGAAGCACTATATTCAGTACGAATTCCCAACATTCACAGCCTTTTTAGCAATTAATTGAAGACATAACCATTCAAATCCCAGTTGCTGTTATAAAAAGACACTGGTTTAACAATTATTTATCCTAGTGCTGTCTCCATATGGAATCAGTCTCAACTGATCCAGTGGATGCCTACAGGGTTCAGTAATGGAACTATATTGGAATTATTGACTGTCACGGACAGCTGCGGTCCAGAACTATGCCTAGAAGCTAAACTGATCAGCTTCTGGGCTTTTAAAAGTGCTGTAGAGCTCCCAGGTATTGCAATCCATAGTTGCAAAGTGCAACACAATGCTTTTGAATTGTGTTTAAAGTAGAGATTTTGTGGCCTTATCTGGATTAGGTCCCCCTGTATCATTGTTGTCTGAGATAACCGAAGTGCTATTTAATAATGTATTCTAATTGTATCATCTGTGTTTCAGATGATGTTTACAAATCATTTACATTTCTGAGAAGAGTTCTTTCTAGAGAGTTCATATTCTTCCCAGGATATGAAGAACAGGTAAGCCACCATAGGGTCAATTTACTGAAAGTAAATAGGCTAATATAGCTTAGTGAATGTGGTAAAAATTCACTTTGCAGACAATACATAATAAAGTGCTAGGACATAATTGGATGTCAACAGAGCTTCAACTCATTTACTAAGCATAAGACCCCTTTCACACTGAGGCAGTTTTCAGGCATTTTAGCGCTAGAAATAGCACCTGTAAAGTGTCTGAAAAGAAGTGCTGTATACAGCGCTCCCAAAACGTCCCTGCTCATTGCAATGAATGGGCAGCGCCTCGGAAGTGCCGCAACACGGGCATTTTTAACCCTTTCTTTGGGGTTAAAAGCACCCTGCTAGCAGCCGAAAAGTGCAGCTTAAATAGCTAACGCACGGGTGGCCCCAGTGTGAAAGGGGTCTAAGGGAAAATTCCCTTACAATGTGAAAACTCCCTTGCAAAGTGAGCAGCCTATTTGCCCTTAGTAAATCAATCCCAATATATCTATAATATATTTCAGCATTTAAATATTGAAGTGGTTTGAAAGCCTAAACATGTTTTACATTAATGTATTCTGATCATTAAGATAAATGTTTAGTAAAAAGGATATCTCCTAAGGTATATGGTAACCTCAGCCCAACCCCATAAGTAAGCGAAATGCATTGGGCATGGCCAGGTGGGAGACCAGGCTGAGGTTGCCATATACCTAACTAGAGCCGGATCTGCGTGAATGTGGGGATATGCTTTTTACTATGCATTGAAGTCTGGAGCTGGGATGAGCTCCTTCTTCCAGCCGGCACTCACAGTGGTGGGCTTAGAATCAGCACCCCTTTAAAGCAGGTCACATCTATTTTCCGTTTGGTAGAAATGTTTTAGGTGCTAGTATCGCCCCTTCACACGTCCCCACTCTCTTTATACTTACCTTACTCAATTCAGCTCTGTGCATGTCTGCAGCAGCTCTCTCTTCTCTCCCCACTGTCGCAGGCTTTGGCTCCCACTGCTGTCAGTTAAATCCTATGAGGAGGAAGTGGGGGGTGGGGCCAAGCCATGCTGTGTGTGTCCATGGATGCAGGCAGTGCAGCTCATGATCAATCCTGCATGAGTGCCCCTATAACTTGCTATGGAGGTATGCAGAAAGGAGGAGGAGCCAGGGGGATTTGAGAAGAGGAGGATCGGAGCTGCTCTGTCTATAACCAAGTATAACATGTTTGCTCTTTGAAAATAAAAAAAGACTTTACAATCACTTTAATATAATCTAAATATAACACTTTTTAAATTGTAACAGCACTTTTACAAAAACAAGTTGAATTATGCCTTTCCTGAAAAAAAAAAATAAGTTGGCTGCCTTTGTTGACTTCTTTTTCTGAAAATGCTGTTTGACTGGAGGTCATGCTAATGCTTTGGCTTCAATACTTTAGCATTCTCTAACCTGGAACAAGTATAGAGATAAGGACTTCTAACTTTAAGTTGCTGTTTACTTGTTCTCTGTGACTCTGAAACCAGGCATAGCCGGGTAACTATTCTGTGTAATACTGTGTAGTAGAGCATAGAACAGAATAGCAGCCCCGGAGCATCCACCTTTCAAAACTGCAGCCTCCATATTTCTTTTGAATTCTATAATTAAAAAAAAAATCCTAAAGGTTTGTTTAAATGTGGGTCATGATTGATCTGACAGCTGTTATATATTTGTTTGTTAGCATATGTGATAAACTGCATTAAACAAAAGCGTATGTGTTTACCAAAATATCATATGTACATATAATTCAGTGCATATTTTCAACTCATTTCTGACAGGACTTTGAAGAAGGCTGCTGTTTGCTCAGCAAATATAAAGCTGTCCACGTTACATCAGACGAAATGATATCACCTGACACCAGTGTGACTGTCTTTTTATTCAAAATGTTCTATCCTCTTCTGGAAGGCTACCAGGTATAGGAGGGCTCAGTGTGCTGCAACAGTCTGGATCTGGCTACATAGCTAGAGAGACATCCGTGTACAACATTTATATAGGAAGAATGAAAAAAAAAAACAAGGATTGAATGTTTTGTTATCAAGTAAAGAGTGTATAAATGATAATTTCCCATACAGGCGGTCCCTGGGTTACAAACATCCGACTTACAAACGACTCTTACAAACTGAAGAACACAACAGGAAATGGGAGGAAATCTACCCCTAGGAACTTCACTCCTGTAAAAGTTATGGGAGAAAGGTGTCTCCACTGAAGCTTTATCACCAATCCTTGCTTCCACAACAACCCAAAATTGTCAAAATCCAATTGTCATAGGGACAGAAAGTGAGGTGAAATCTTCTAAACAGGAGCACAGACAGCAACACAAATGTTACAGGGGTGTTAACCCTTCCCTATGCTATTCAAAAAACGTAAACATTTTTTGGCTGGAGCTACACTTAAAAAATATACCTGTTCTGACTTACATACAAGTCCAAGTCCAACTTAAGAACAAACCTACAGACCCCATCTTGTTTGTAACCTGGGAACTGCCCATATAAGCAATGACTGACTTTAGACTACATAATTTACTTTACTGGATTTATATTGATGCGTGTTTCTTTTTGTCCAGTTAGCTTGCACCTACCTTTCACAGGATACATCTGAGAGTTTCACTGAAAAACAATATATAAATGATGTGAGAAGTTTTGTCTTTCAAAAGATTGCAACAGGTATGTAAAATGTCTGTTTACAGCAATGGAACAAAAATCAAAACCTGTATCGAAGAAGACCCATGGTATTTGGGGATGTGAAAAAGAAATGTATATGTATATTATTTTCCTGGCCATACCTCACGTCAGCACACAATGGGTTAAATCCTCATCTGGTGCCCATATGACCACCTCTTCCTAGCTAAATAAAAGACAGCCCCTCCCCCACCGAAGTGTTCTTTTTTTTTTTGGTCTGCTCCAGGCTACCTGTGCATTGCAGGGGTAAGTACTTTGTTTGCTGCAAGGATATCCCCCCTAACGCACCGCCCCTCCATGTTCAGCCTCTCATGGAGTTGGAAGACCCAGAATGTTGGAGGGTAAAGCCTCCTAAAACTGGGTATTCCTTGTGCCGAGTCTTGGGCAATGTTGCTTAGATAGCACAAATATTTTACATGTGTGGTATTAGTAAGCTCTGCAGTGTCACCATTGGCGTTTTTCTTGTCTTGTATAGGCAGCACTGCTCTCCTGACTTTGTCTTCAGTCTGAGAGCGGCAGTGGATGATATCACAGAGGGCAGGGAGACGGACGATGCAGGGTAGTGCTCGCCAGTCACCAAGCAGCAGTTTAAACAGTCTTAGAGCCGGCAGAGGAATTGGTTTCTCTCCTCTCTCTGCAGTCCAGACAGTTTTCTCTTGTGTGGTAAATACTCATTGCTGTTTGCTCCCCTGCTGTGCTGTGTGTTCCTGGGGGTTACACAGTCTGGCTGTTTTTTGTCTCAGATTCTGTGTCTCCTGTCTACCTCTGGAAGGCTTCCTGGACTCACCTGCTGCTGCTTCTGAAGTAAGTATATGCAAAAAGGGAGTTGGGACTTTGAATGAAGCAGTTGGAATGCAGAGAATTAAAATTGTAAATTTATTAATAATAGTAGAAATAGTAGAAAATAGTAGAAAAATTTCATATATATACATACATATTTAATTGGCATGAAGTAAGTGGATGAAAGCAGATGGGCCTTAAAGAGACAAGGTACCTATCTTTTCTTGGTGACAGAATTATGGTTTTTTTCCATATTTTTTGCAGATATGAGCTCACCACACCTGTCAGTGGCACAGAAGACTAGCAAAGGTACGAGGAGGTGGCATGGGACATATCTTCAAAAGAGTGCTCAAGGAATGCAGAGTATGGTGTTTTGCATGATTTAGGAGCAGGAGCCCTAAACGCAAATACTCCAGAAAACACAAGACCCTCCACTGGTCATCCCCTGACCAGGACAATCTGCATTTCTCACATGGGCGACTTCCAGGCTCCTCAAGCAGCTCAGGTGGCTCACATGCGCTTAAATCAGCGCAATAGAAAATGCCCTGCCCTGTGATGGGAAGTCAATTGGCATGGATTGCTTCAAATGACAACGGATAAGAAAGCGGGTGCACACATTTAAAAACCTAGAGGCTGTAGTGGAAAGTATGCAGCAAATATCCATGTCACAGGCAAGATGCAGGCCCAACCATTGCAAAGGCATGCAGATATTTCCAAATGTGAAAAGGAAGGGCCTTCTTTTCCCATAATGACGGAGAGTTAAAAACTCATTGATGAAGAATGGGAGAGATCTGATAAGAAGACCAATTTACAATAAAAGTCCCCAAGCTTTATTCAATGAAGCTGGCTAAAGCATGTTTAAACAATGCACTTCCAGGAGTGGATGGGGCCTGCCAGCGTCAGGTGCGCAAGTATCTTTGCCTTTTAATACCTTTAGGAATCCCATGGATCCAATGTGTTTTTAGTAGAGTCAAAAATGCATGAAGAGTGTTTACCATGAATTCAAATGGCCTACTTCACACCATTGCAGTGTGTTCCAGTACAGTCAACAAAAGTACAACATGTTGCCTTTTTTCTCTATGGAACGCATGTATAACATGGCACAATACGTTGAAAAAGCACCTAAACACCTCAATAGTGTGCATGCAGACTCCGAAGTTGTGGTGAACTGGACTGCAGACTTGCAGAAAATGTAACTGTGGCAGTTTTTTTTTGCCTGTGGTAAAGCAACAGCTCTGTGATGTTTAAAGCATTACGAAATGGCCTTAATTCAAGGGGAACCTGCAGGAGTGGGCACGGTTCTGGAGGACTTGAACCTGGCGGCTGACCCCGAGGCTTCAATGGACCTAATTCTAGGGCTGGTGCATTCAGTCACCGCCATGAGAGCTTTGTGGTTGTGCCACTGGAGGGTGGATGAAGCTCCCACACAAGCCCTTTGTAACATTTTTAATAATGGGAGGCTATTGTTTGGCAAAACGCTGGACTAAGCGAGTGACAGAAGAAATTACCAGAATGTGGCCACAATCTAATAAGAGGAAGCAGCCAATTGTTTTGCTCAAATCGGTCGATCTTCAGAAGGGTTCAGGAGGCCAAATCTAATAGGTCAGGCTGAAATTTACCAGATCACAGTAAACAGGGCTCAAACTTCCTATCTACATGGAATCCAATCCATAGCAGGCTGCTAGACATTTGTAAAGTCTTTTGAAGGTGAGCCCATCCAGTGTCTTCCAGTTGGAGCCAGGACAGCCTCCTTTTTGGAGGGTTTGGGCGACAAAGACAGCTGGGAGTACAATCACCAAATCCTTTCATTCATGACCAGCAGATCTCAAGAAGAAAGAATTACTACAAGATTACTACAAGATTACGTATAAGAATTATATTGCAACAAGTCCATAGTGCTGGTGCCACCAAAAGAACAAATCTGGGGGTTTCTCCCCATTCTTTCTAGTACCCAAGGCATCAGGAGCTTTCCTTACTGTCTCTGTTTGAAGAAATCAAATGGGTACATACATAACAAAAGGTGCAAGATGGAGTCCGTGCAAACAGTAATGGTTCAGCATGAGGACTAGGGATGGGCCGAACGGACCCCTGTTAGGCTCTCACCAGAACTTTCGAACACTGCGAACGTTCGGACACGAATAACGAACCCCATTAAAGTCATTAGGATCCGAACGTCAAAAATCAAAAGTGCCCATTTTGAAGGCTTATATGCAAGTAATTGGGCATACAATGGTTATAGGGGTCCGGGTCCGGCCCTGGGGGACATGTATCAATAAAAAAAAGTTTATGAAAAATGACATTTTTAAATGAGCAGTGACTTTTTGATTTTTAAAGTGAAAGCATAAAAATGAAATTCCTTCCAATTTAGTGCCTGGGGGGTCCACTTGGTCGACCTGTAAAGTGGCAGATCTGTACCATGTCTAGAATCTGCTGCAGCAATAATTGCATTTATAAAGCCAAAAAAATTTTCCCTGCAAGCTGCCTTTATTTTGCTCAGCAACATCTGAGGAACCAGTATGTATGATGAGGCCACAATGTAGTGCACTGGGAACCAGATTAGAGATTTTGATTAGAGATTTTTTTGGATACATTCTGGTGTCACTTTGACTTTGGATAGAAGTAACGGGTGCGTAAAAAAAGTCTTTGGATGTTGGTGGCACCTTCCCACTGTAACCCTATAGAGGTACTCTTGATGAAAGCAAGAATTGGCCTTGCTGTAAAAAATTGCAATGATATGCACCTGTCAAACAAGTGCAGAAAAATTACTCTTTGGGTGTCGGGGATGCCTTCCCACCGTAAGACAAAAAAAATTGCAATGATATGCACCTGTCAAACAGGTGCTGAAAAATTGGTCTTCGGGTGTTAATTGTGCCCATGAAGCCTATACCAAAAACATTCTTCCAGATGAAATGATTGAACACCCTCAAAGCTAGGCAGCCTCAAAGTCCTGCAGAGATTCCACATCCCAAAAAGACTTAGGGCTCTTTCACACGGGACGGATCCATGATGATCCTCCCCGTGAACATCCGCTTGCACAGCGGGGATCGCTCCGCCGATCCCCGCTGAGCAGGAAGATGACAGGTCCGCTACTGCACACTGTGCAGCGACGGACCTGTCAGAGCGCCGTTCTCCCCTATGGGGATCGGATGATAACGGACCCTAGAGTCCGTCGTCACCCAATCCGGTCCGAAAACGGATGGAAAAGTAGGTTTTTCCTCCGTTACACTTTTTTGGATCGGAGCGGGTTGGATGTCAGCGGACATGTCACCGCTGACATCCGACGCTCCATAGAGGTCATAGAGGGGCCTTAATCAGTGACATCGGCATCAGGGGCTTCATAGCTGGTAATCCCGGACTGATTCATTTTTACAAAAGTCAAACGGTCCACAGAGTGGACAGACGCATTCTATGATCAGTGACGAAACCTCCTGCAGCACTGAATGTCCGTTCTGAAAGCATACTGGATGCAGAGCAGCCCAACAACTCAATAGCATACTGGGCAAGTTCTGGCCAGTGGTCTATTCTCATGACCCAGTAAGTCAGTGGATCGTCAGCTGGAAAGCTCGCCATCTCTGTTTTGGCCCTGAGGTAATCGTCCACCATGTGATGCAGACGCTGCTGATGGGATGTGCAAGCTGACAGCCCTGGGCGGCGAGGACTAAAAAAATTCCGAAATGCCTCACTTAGGCGGCACCTTCTCCAACGCTCCTCTCTTGACCAACAGAAGACTCAAAACTATGTTTTCCACGACACTGTAACCTACTGGAGTCAGGAAAAACGTTCAATAAAATCCTCTAACGTGTATTCAAGAGATTTTATCTTCTGCTGCACTTATAGCCGCTGCAGCATTGACAGTCGAGTTCCACCTGGTGGGCATGTCACAAATCAGGCGGTTTACGAGTAGGATTTTCCGCTGAATTTCAGCCAACCGAACACTGGCTGTGTATGACTGCCTGAAATGGCTACAGACCCTTCTGGCCAGCTTTAGCACATCTTGCAACCCTGGGTATGTATTTAGAAAATGCTGCACCACCAAATTAAGGACATGTGCTGGGCATGGCACATGTGTCAACTTTCCCTGTCTAAGGGTGGACAGGAGGTTTGAGCCATTATCGCACACCACCATTCCTGGCTCCAGCTGGCGTGGTGTGAACCACCTCTGGGCCTGCCTCTGCAGAGCTGCAAAAATATTTGCTCCAGTGTGGTTCCTGTCCCCTAAACACACCAGCTGAAGCACTGCATGGCACCTTTTAGCCTGACTCTGGGAATAGCACTTTGAACGCTTAGGGGGTACCTGATGTTCATAGGACAATTCTGCAGAGGAGGGCATGGAGGAGGAGGAGGAGGAGGTAGAGCTCACAGGTCTGGCATCATCACCACCAGCTGTATGGAGACGTAGGGGTAAAACAAGCTGCAGCACTGAGCCCTGTCCTGCATTGTTTCGAGTTGCAAGCAGCGTTACCCAGCGTGCTGTGAACAAAATATATCGTCCCTGCCCATGCTTGCTGGACCATGTGTCAGCAGTAAGGTGGATTTTACAGCTGACTGCCTTGCCCAACGATGCCAGAACATTCCCTTCCACATGATGGTAGAGAGATGGAACGGTCTTACGTGAAAAGTAGTAGCGACTGGGAACCTGCCATTGTGGTAATTCACAGAAGGGGGCAGAATCCATCAGGCTGAAAGGCAGAAGTTGGAGAGCGTCTAAGCTTGCATTTAGACGCTGGGCATGTGGGTGGCAGGGACTGTATTTTTTTATTTTCCGCTGCAGCAGATGGGACAGAGAAATTTGCCGACTACAGTCTACAGCTGGTGGTGTGCTGCTGGCAGATGTGCTGCTGGGACCTGGGACACCCTGTGCCATCATCCCTGTCAGTGGAGGATGCTGATAGGTAATGACTCGGTATAGCAGGGGCCGACTGAAGTGGGTAAGGAGGAGGGACAGATTTGTGCCCCTTTTTGTGTGGCTTTTAGGTGTTCTTGCCAACAATCTGGTTGGATGTTAAATGCCTTGTTAAGCATGTGGTACCCAAATGGCTGGTGTTTTTGCCACGATTTATGTGCCTAAAACAGTTTGTAGATAGCAACAGTGCGATCTGCTGCAGATGTGCTGAAAAAGGCCCAGACAGCTAAGCCACCTTTTGCCTGTGGACACATTTGTTGCTGGCCCCCTCACAGAGCCAAGGGAACGTCTGCCTCTCTTTGTTGTCCTCCCAGACATTATTGGGAGGGAGGGGGCAGTGCTTATAAGCAAATGTAAAGAATAAGTGGAAATCTGTACGTAGATGCACTTTAATCAATGTAAAGTGGTGTTTGGTGCACTTTAATTTGAGTAGTCACACTCAGGGCTTTTTTTCAGCCGGAACTCCGCCACCTCTGGCTAGCCCAATCCTCTCCAACCTGTCACTAATCACAGAAGGCGGTAGAGGAAGTTTTTGAACTACTCACTTCCTCTGCTGGCTTCTGTGAGCTATTGTCAGGCATCCAGGGCATGTGCAGGTATGGCATATGTTGGTGGATGCCCTGGTCCCAGCCCTGCAAATGCTTGCATTTTTTTCTTTCTTTGCCGTTCCTGTGCTGCTTCGGGAAGCCGCTCCTGTCCCCACCCCCATCTGTCCGACCTGTGTAGCACAGAGCCGAGTGAAGTGTTCCAGCTCTCCACACTCTTCAGCTCTGTGCTCTTGGCTCCGTGGTAAGTTACGATGTGTTGGGGAAAAAAACACACGCCGCACATCTAGCACAGATTTGCCAGCTGCAGCCCTGTGAGGATCTTTTGAAAAGGTGAGAGGGGGCAGTGGAGGAAAGGAGGGGCGTTTGCAGAGAGGCAGCTGTGCGGAGGTTAGAGGTGTAGTGCAGAAGTGACAGCTGGGGGAGTGGGGAGATTTGTGAAAAGGTAAGAGCTGTGAAAATGGGAGGGGGGGGATGTGAGAAGAGATGAGAGCTGTGAGAACATGAGGGGGATGTGAGAAGAGATGAGAGCTGTGAAAAATGAGGGAGGGGGAATTTATAAAGAATGGGGGGATTTATGAAGTGTGGAGGGGGGGGGGAATTTATAAAGAATGGGGGGAATTTGTGAAGTGTGGAAATGAATAAATAATGGGGGGAATTTATAAAGAATGGGGGGATTTATGAAGTGTGGAGGGGGGGAGAATTCATAAAGAATGGGGGGGATTTATGAAGTGTGGAGGGGAGAATTTATAAAGAATGGGAGGGATTTATGAAGTGTGGAGGGGGAGAGAATTTATAAAGAATGGGGGGAATTTATGAAGTGTGGAGGGGAGAATTTATAAAGAATGGGAGGGATTTATGAAGTGTGGAGGGGGAAATTTATAAAGAATGGGGGGGATTTATGAAGTGTGGAGAGGGGGGGGATTTATAAAGTATGGGGGGAATTGTGAAGTGTGTAAATGTATAAAGAATGGGGGAATTTGAAGCATGGAAGGGGGAATTTGTGAAGAAGGGGGAGAGGAATTTGTGAAGACTGGATAGGGAAATTTGTGAAGAAGTTGGGGGGGGTTGTGAAGAATGTGGGGGGATTTGTGAAAAGGTGAGAGCTGTAAAGGGGGGATTTGTAAAGAGTAGGGGGGATTTGTGAGGAGGTGAGAGCTGTGAAGGTGGGGGAGGGGATCTGTGGAGGTGAGTGCTGTAAAGAGTTGGGGGGGGGGGGGGATTTATGAGAAGCAGTAAATATTGAGAGCTTGGGGGGGCAGGTTGTACAGAGATAAGCACTGGGGGGGATTTTTGCAGGTGAGACCTGGTGGTAAAATGGAGAAGACGTGGTTGTGCAGAGAAACAACACAGGGGAGGACTGGGAGGTGCAGAGTTGAACTGTTGACGGGGTGCACAAAGGATAATTGTAGGGGTGCTAAGGTGAACTTTGGACAGGAGTACAGAGATGTGCTGTGGAAGAGGAGGAAGAGGAGGCGAGATGTGGACAAGGGGAAGAGGAGGTGAGCTGTGGACAGAAGAAGAGGTTGGCTGTGGACAAGGGGAGGGAGAGGTGAGCTGTGGACAGAGGAAGATGAGGTGGGCTGTGGACAAGGGGAAGAAGAGGTGAGCTGTGGACAAGGGGAAGAAGAGGTGAGCTGTGGACAAGGGGAAGAAGAGGTGAGCTGTGGACAAGGGGAAGAAGAGGTGAGCTGTGGACAAGGGGAAGAAGAGGTGAGCTGTGGACAAGGGGAAGAAGAGGTGAGCTGTGGACAAGGGGAAGAAGAGGTGAGCTGTGGACAAGGGGAAGAAGAGGTGAGCTGTGGACAAGGGGAAGAAGAGGTGAGCTGTGGACAAGGGGAAGAAGAGGTGAGCTGTGGACAAGGGGAAGAAGAGGTGAGCTGTGGACAAGGGGAAGAGGAGGTGAGATGTGGACAGAGGAAGAGGAGGTGAGATGTGGACAAAGGGAAGAGGAGGTGAGATGTGGATAGAGGAAGAAGTGGAGAGCTGTAAACAAGGGGAAGAAGAGGTGAGCTGTAGACAAGGGGAAGAGGAGGTGGGATGTGGACCGAGAAAGAGGTGAGCAATGGACAAGGAGAAGAAGAGGTGAGCTGTGCACAGAGGAAGAAGAGGTGAGCTGTGCACAGAGGAAGAAGAGGTGAGCTGTGCACAGAGGAAGAAGAGGTGAGCTGTGGACAAGAAGAAGAGGTGAGCTGTGGACAAGGAGAAGAGGTGGTGAGCTGTGGACAAGGAGAAGAGGTGGTGAGCTGTAGACAAGGAGAAGAAGAGGTGAGCTGTGGACAAGAAGAAGAGGTGAGATATGAACGAGGGTTGTAGAGGTGAACTGTCGACAGGGGTACAGAGGGGAGCTGTGAATGGGAGGCACAGAGGTGTGGAATAGATGGTTACCTTGGGAAGGAATATGTAAATATTATCACTTGTGCTGATTTGTTTCTGTGCCTTGTGTAATACACACACATCAGCACTGCACAGTATGCACTCCAGAGCCCTCTGTGTTATTCGCTCCTGAGTGCAGTACTTTGTGCCTCTTGCACCTTGTGCAAAGCGCAGATTATTTAATGTTGATTTACATCTCTCCTCGGGGAACGGCGTGGTTGGGGGCAGGAAGTTGGCTGGGGAAGGTGAGTTCCTACACCTATTCTCTGAGAAAAAAAGCCCTGGTCACACTACACAGACACACTCCATGGATACACTATAATATACTGCAATATAATGCGCCAAACATACAGTGACGCACAGAACTATATGGAATTAAACTTGCAGTAAGGCACACAGAAGTAAATGGTGTTAAACTCGCAGTAACGCACACAGAAGTAAATGACGTTAAATTTGCAGTAACGCACAAAACGATATGGCGTTAAACTGGCAGTAACGCACACAGAAGTAAATGGCGTTAAACTGGCAGTAACGCAATCAAATAGACGGTGTTCAACCGTCACTTCATTGACGCTATCTGAACTGTCCCTTCTCTAGCTATACACTATTGTCAAGATTACTGACACGGTCTCACTACACTGAATCTATCTGAGCTGTCCCTACTCTAGCTGCACACTATGCAAAGCTGAATGATGGTACTCCTCACTACACTCACACTATCCCTAGACTGACACTAAACTAATATTCCTCACTGACAATTGAAGCAAAATAGCACAGTATAGCACACTAATAGCACTGAACAGAGCCCTGTTCTATCCCTCTCCATGCCGAAATCATACTGAAAATGGCTGCCATGTAAAGAGGAAGTAAACCTTCATGGGTTTACTTCCTCTTTGTTTCTCTGCAAAGGTAAAGCATAATGGGATACTATGCATCACATATTAGCCCATTATGTGTCACTTACCTGACACAGGAGCCTGCGATGTCCCCGATTTCCTCGCCGGCTGGAAGCGTCCATCTTCCTTCCGGGGTCGCGGACTCCGGCTCTGTGACTGGCCGGAGTCGCCTGACGTCACTCCCACATGTAGGTTTAGGAGATATTTACAGCACCTACAGGTAAGCCTTAATCTAGACTTACCTGTAGGTAAAAGTGTGTTGTAAGGGTTTACAACCACTTTAAAGAATACTTTTATACTGTGGGGCGGGGTAAAGTCATGATGGATAAAGTCATGATGACAGTGTCCAATCATGACTCTGACAGTGCTCTGTGCCCTGATTGGCTGTAGCTTTTACTGCTTCAGCCAATCAGGGCTTGCAATGCATTATAGTTGTTTTAAGGGGCTGAACTTATGCTCGGGCTGAAGCATTCGCTCATCCCTAATGAGGACCAATTAGAGTCAATCGACCGGCCCGACGTATACTTCCATATACCAATCAGTGTGTAACACCAGAGACATCTGAGATTTGTAGTGGCTGGCTGTCCCTTCCAGTTTAGATTTTTGTCATTTTTAGAATTGGCACGGCACCAAGAACTTTTGAACATTTTTTTGGCAGTAGTGGCAGTAATTTGTCTTTGGGGATAAGGCTCTGCCAACACTAAATTTTTATCATTTTCTTCCCACAAATAGAGCTTTCTTTTGATGGTATTTGAGCACCACTGGGGTTTTTATCTTTTGCTAAACAAACTAAAAAAGACCGAAATTTTTGAAAAAAAAGTTTTCTTAGTTTCGATTATAAAATTTTGTTTTCTCCTTCACTGATGGGAACTGATAAGGTGGCACTGATAAGGAGGCACTGATATGTAGAATTGATGGGCACTGATAGGTGGCACTGATATGCAGCACTAATAGGCACTGATAGGCGGGACTGATATGCAGCACTGATGGGCACCAATAGGCGGCACTGATATGCAGCACTGATGGGCACCAATAGGCGGCACTGATATGCAGCACTGATGGGCACCAATAGGCGGCACTGATATGCAGCGCTGATATGCAGCACTGATGGGCACTGACAGGTGGCACTGATAGGCTGTACAGATTGGCACTGATAGGTGGCACTGGGCAGCACTGATGATGAGGTACTGACAGGTGTTACTGTAGGGCACTGAGATGGCCGCTGATTGGCACTGTGGTGGGCACTGATTGGCACTGGGCACCTATAGCCGTTTCTGATGGGGCACTGACTGGCAGCTAATGGTCACCTTTTTGGCAGCTGTGGTGGCACATCTGATGGGGCTGCGCTGATAATCAATGTGCTGATTATCAGCGCAGACCCCCCTCTGACAGGGAGAGCCGTCGATCGGCTCTCCCTGTCAGCGCAAACCGAGGAATGCAATTTACCGTCACTTCGTGGTTCACGCGATGATTAGCTGTGATTGGTCACAGCTGATCACATGGTAAGGAGCCTCCGTCAGAGGCTCCATACCATGTTCGGAGATGCAGTGAGTCAGACTGACACACAGCACTTCCGATCGCTGCGCTGCGTGTTGGCATGTTGTCCTGCTGGACATAATATGACGCCCAGTCAGGATAACTGAACCACCGCCGGGCCATCATTTTGCTATAAGCCGAGCAGGAAAAGGTTAAGCTTTGAAGGATCTTGGAGTAGTTTTCATGCCCAAATATGTCAAGTGGATTTCCAAGATGGCAAAATGTAAATCTGCGTATGAAGAGTCATGGAGACAGCATTTGTCAGCGAGGGATTGCATTGTCCCCATTGTGACATTTTTTTTTTGTTCCAATAGTTTTTATTACATTTTCAAAACAGCATATAGAACATTATGCTCAGATATTCATCAGAAGATTGTTGAAACAAGGAAGCAATATACAATATGATCAGTGCTCCTTATCAAATACATATTAACAAAACATAGTAAGAAAGGTTAAATTTTGGCTATAGAGACTTCCTTGTCCCCTGATAGCATCCTACAAAACCATATATTTCCCCTCCCCTCCCTCCATCATTATGGTGTAACCGAACCAACGTCTAAAAAAGTGAGGGAACGGAGAAAGGGAAAAAAAAACAAAAACAAAAAACAAAAAGGGAAATTAAGAAATTAAGAATTCGATAGAGTAGAACAGAGTGGGATGTGTCCCCCTGACCTCGGACTCTCATCATTAATAACCCACCAATCAGGGAGCTGGGAGATAAGCAATCCAGGGATTCCACACCTTCTCAAACCTAGTTTGCTTATCCCGACTTATACTGGCCAGTTTTTCATTGATCATAATCCAGGATACCTTGTGTTTCACACAAGGTATCCTGATTACAGGTGATTTCCATGCACACGCTAGTTATTTTAGCCGCTAGGAGAATGAAAAATATGAGAGATCGTAGATGTCTGGGGATCTCCTCCGACAGGTCAGTAAACAACCTTGTTTTGGCTTCTTTAGGTATATTTTGTCCTGTCACTGAGTAGATCAGGTTGAATATTCTGATCCAAAAATGTCGGACCTTCAGACAAGACCACCAGACATGATACATATCTGCTTCATGTTCGCCACCCCGAAAGCAAAGGGGTTAAGTACGGGGGTATAGTTTTGCTAGCCTTGTAGGGACAAGGTACCAATGCACTAGCACCTTATAGTTTGCCTCTACCAATGAGGTGTTGAGTATGCCTTTGTGCAGCATGGTTGACCATTTTGTCCACACCTCCTCTTCCACTATTTCCCCTAGGTCCGATTCCCAAGCCGTTTGGTAGGAAGGTTTGTTACCCTGATTATTGAATAGTATATAACTCTGTTATCCCTCCCCGTGATTCAGGTCCTCGTATACAACGGTTTTCAAAAAGGGTCCTAGTGGTTATATCCACCTGGTCTTTCAACAAGGTTCTCATAAAATAGATAATTTGCTACAGGCGATAAGTCTCTGTGGGGGGCATTTGTAAGGTTTCCTTAAAATAGTCAAGTCGTCTTATCCCCTTATTATCTATAAAGTGAGCAATTCTGTAAAGACCCTTGTTGATCCACCACGTGAATTGGGTGATCTGTGACCCGGTAGGAAGTGAGGGTTATTGAAAAGGGGCTACTGGCAGATGGGGGGATTTTAAGGGGTGTAAATTGCATTCTGTGTCCCACAGACGCAAAGAGTGGGATAAAGACGGGCTCAACACCGCCCGACGCTCCTTTGCAGGGAGCCACATTAGAAGATCCAATGGAATGGTCAGAATTGCTTGCGCATCTAATTGGACCCAGTCGGCTCTGTGTCTTTCAGCAAAAATTTGGTATAATTGGACCAGTTGTGCCGCCCTATAGTATCGCAAGAAATCTGAGACTCCCAGCCCACCTCGGCATTTGGACCTGTACAAGGTAGAGTGGGCCACCCGGCAACCACTCTTATTGCAGATAAATTTATATATCAGGGACTGTAACTGCCGGAAGAAAACAGAAGGAATTGGTATCGGAAGAGATCTAAAATAATATAGTATGTGAGGGAGAATTGTCATCTTGATGGCCGCTATTCTACCCATCCAGGAAAGATCATGGGTTTGCCAGGTCTGCAGGTCACATTCTGTAGCATCGTATAAAGGAGTATAGTTTGCCCGAAATAGTGTAGCAATGTCAGAGGTAAATTTAACCCCAAGATACGGTAGCTCCTGTGTACACCATTTAAAGGAGAAGGTTTGCCATATAGAATTTAGGACCCAATCTGGGATGTTTATATTGAGAGCTTTCGATTTTAGCTGATTTACCTTTAATCCAGAGACGGCTCCAAAGCTCCAAAGTCAGATAGCAAGGCAAATAAATTGGGTAAGGTCGTGACAGGGTCTGATATGAATAGCAGCATGTCGCCGGCAAATAAGTCACATTTATGCATTTTGCCACCGCTTTCAATGCCATAAATATTGAGATTGGATATAATAGCTATCGCCAATGTCTCAATAGCAATTATGATGATGAGTGGGGAAAGGAGACCCCTGCCTAATTCCTCTCCGGATGTGCAAAGAGTCCGATGTACGACCATCCCCAATAATGTTAGCGGATGGAGTTGAATATAAAGCCCTCATTAGAGTAAGAAATTTCGGTCCACACTTCCATTTCCTTAGGATATGAAACAGAAAAGACCAGGATATAGAGTCAAAGGCCTTTTGCAGGTCCAGTGATAAGAGCATGCCCCGCCTATCAGCTGCACCATCCCAGTTAGATCGCAAGACAGAGATCATATCTACCACTCATCTAATCTGATCTGCGGCTTGTCTCCCTGGTACAAACCCAACCTGGTCAATGTGAATATATTGTGATAGGAAGTTATTAAATCAATTTGCGTATAGTTTGGTCAGGAGTTTTAGCTCATTACTGATCAGGGATACTGTGCGGTAATTGGCTACATCAGTATAATCCCTGTCTGGCTTAGGTATTAAACATATATTAGCTTTATTAGAGTCTGCGACCAGGTCCACGCTGTTCCGTATTGCTATAAAGAACTGGAGGAGATGGGATTGGGACATTTTACAGCGGCCATTCCAGTGCTGCCTTGGGCCAGGTGGCACATGGGGGCTTTTTAATTTGCCTTCCTCAGTCAAATGGATGGGCTGCCTATGAATCAGAAAGTCTTTGTGTCTGCACAAATTAGTAAGAACTGGAGTTTTGGACACCAGTGTGGTGCCTCTTTTGTGGTGTGCCTCTCAGCCCAGGAGATGGAATAATTCTGACGTTAGATGCCAGTCTGCCTCCCGTCTAAAGAGACAAGTGCAAGGCCATTGCAGCCTAGTGGAATGCAGATACTCTGACTTAAATGTAAGGCAGTTTTTTCTAGCATTGCAAGCCGTTCATGATCTTTCTCCAAGGGGCCCGAGTGAAGCTGATGATTGGCTACAAGACAGCAGTAGCTTACATTGCCCACTAAGGGAGCACCTTAGTGGGCAATGTAACATAAACTTTTTGCTGGTTGGAGAGCTGCTTAGAGACAGTTACAGGCAGTCTACTTACTAGGAAAGCAGGATCCACTAATGGATCAGTTAGGCAAATTATTTTCCCACAATAAGTACCTCAACTAGTATTGGCTCTATGGTACATTCCAGTGGTATTTCTCATAGAGAGTCCACTGAACACACAGATTCCGGTATTTGTAACAATGTACTAAGGTGAAGTGATAAAAAGTGGATTCACAGTGCCATGGGTTTTTCCAATGGTGTTTTGTCTTCCTCCAGTGTCCTTGATTATGAACATGTTTATGCCATACAGGTGCTTTCCACCTGCCGAAGAGGCCTTGGTTTTCATTGCTCCCCCAGATGTCATTCAGCACCACCAATCCTGTTTCCGGTCAAACAAGATCCTTTATGCCAAAGTCAATGGCAGCATCCCAATCCAGTGAGACTCTTAATAGCCTGGCTATTGAATGGGCCAGACTAGAGGTGCAGGGATTCTCATCTGAGGTGGTTCAGACCTTGGCGAAGACCACAAGACCATGAACGCTACATATGAGGATATGAAGGAAGGAAGTTCTGTTTGCTCAGCAAAATTTTCTCTCCTGGGTTCCCAGCTCTAGACATTTTTAAAATCGGGACTTGAGGTTTTGTCTGGCATACAACTCCATTGAACAAATGCTTCATGTAGTCCGTAAACCATATACGACCACCAAGGAAATTCTTGTTCCCTTCACGGGACTTAGGCTTGGTTCTGAAAGCACTCATACAGGCATCCTTTGCTCCAATAGCTTCATTTCAATTGCGGTTCCTAGTGGTAAAACTAGTTCCTCTGACAGCAGTTGCTTCAGACAGAAGGATGTTGGAGGTTGCAGCACTTTCCTGCAAAGATCCCTTTTGTCTCTTTTTACCAGAAATAGTGATACTACTTCATCTCCAAGTGGTATCCAGTTTCCAGGAAAACCTGGGGGCAGTCCCTGGCAAGCATTCACAGGGAGTCACTGAGTACCCAGCAGGAAGACTTCAGGTCCTTACACAAGTTGCTAACCATGTACATGCAAAGATCAAAGACGTGAGAAAAGTGTACAATCCTTTTCACTTCAGGTTCTTGAGTCATCTTCTATTGGTTCACTAGGGTGATTAGATTGGCATGCAGGAAGTGGGCCTTTCTGCTCAGAAACAGGGGCAAGCTCCTATGACCTGGGGGGTGGCAGCCTTTGGGGCAGTTATGCCAGGATGTCACTGAAGGGCATATAAGAGATGGCTAGCCCTTCATTGAACTTTACAAGCTAGGCGTGCAGTCTGCAAGTTCTGCAAAGTTTGGGACGGGACATATATAAATTATTTTTGTCTTTGGCAGCTTTTCTGCGATTGTCAATGTTTCTTTTCATGTGTTCTCTCCCGCCCATTTATTCAGCTAGTTAAATCACCTTGTGTGCTGACGTGAGGTATGGCCAGGGATATAGAAAATTGTTATCAAATACCCTAATTTTCCTTTCCTGGCCTGTCCTCACGTCAGCACAGGACTCCCTCCCAAGTGGCCTGTCGCAGGCTAGGTTATTGAAAACGTCAGTGGGGGAGGGGCTATCTCTTATTTAGATAGGAAGAGGTGGTCATGTGGGCGCCAGATGAGGCGTTAACCCACTGTGTGCTGACGTGAGGACAGGCCAGGAAAGGAAAATTACCGTAAGTATTTGATAGCAATTTTCCCTAATATTGTATTTTGTTTCAATAACGTATCTCCTGAACGTTATTTGTGTTTTGAGTGACCCTGCCAGTGTAGTCAACAGGGAGGCAGTGTAAATAAAGATACAATTTGCATCTATAACATATGCATGTTAACTGTGGTGCCTTACTGACAAACTTGGTAAAGCTGTAGCTACTGTATGTATGTTACTTTTTAAAAAATTAAAACAAATATGGTTGTTTAACTTATGTCAGTAAAGATTTTAGCTGAAATTTAAAGTGTGTGTCCAGCCAAAAGCTTTAGATTTGGATAGGGTAGGGAAGCATTAGTTCTAGGAGTAAGTTTGTTTTACTGCTATCCATGACTCTGCTTGCAGAGGCTCAAAGCACCCCTGACACCATCCTCGCAGAGTCTGACCCTTCTCAGCCTCCATCTCAATGTGTGCTTTGAGGCTCCTATTTCCATCTCTGATTCAGATTGAGAGGCCTCACAGTTTACTCCTGGTAAGGCTGTTTTGAAGCAAACTGCATATAACTCAGTTTTGCAAGGGATTGTTTCTTACCTGACTGATGCAGTACATACTGCCCTACTCTGCATTTAGAGGATCAGCCAGCTGTTCTAGGCCTAGGTTCTTTTAGAGGTCCTACACCTGCAAAGTTTCCTGCTGCACCCAGTATTTAAAGTATGACAACTGGAAACAACCTGTAGGATTCTGGGCCTCTCCTGAGAATGTGATGGCACTCTTTTGCGTTGAAAGGTAAATAATTGCTAAGTGGTCTCTGCCCACTGCACACACCCCAGTAATCTACCCTTACAAGTAGGGATGAGCCGAACACCCCCCTGTTCGGTTCGCACCAGAACTTGCGAACAGGCAAAAAATTTGTTCGAACATGCAAACACCGTTAAAGTCTATGGGACACGAACATGAATAATCAAAAGTGCTAATTTTAAAGGCTTATATGCAAGTTATTGTCATAAAAAGTGTTTGGGGACCTGGGTCCTGCCCCAGGGGACATGGATCAATGCAAAAAAAAGTTTTAAGAACGTCCGTTTTTTCAGCAGTGATTTTAATAATGCTTAAAGTGAAACAATAAATATGTAATATCCCTTTAAATTTTGTACCTGGGGGTTGTCTATAGTATGCCTGTAAAGGGGCACATGTTTCCCGTGTTTAGAACAGTCTGACAGCAAAATGACATTTCAAAGGAAAAGAAGTAATTTAAACGACTCGCGTCTATTAATACAATACACATAAAAGTTCATTGATAAAAACGGCATGGGAATTCCCCACAGGGGAACCCCGAACCAAAATTTAAAAAAAGACGTGGGGGTTCCCCTAAATACTATACCAGGCCCTTCAGGTCTGGTATGGATATTAAGGGGAACCCCGGCCAAAATTTAAAAAAAAAATGGTGTGGGGTCCCCCTTTAAAATCTATACCAGACCCTTCAGGTCTGGTATGGATTTTAAGGAGAACCCCGCCCCAAAATTAAAAAAAAAATGGCGTGGGGTCCCCCCAAAACCAGAAGAACCAGAAGAAGGAAGAAACCGAAGGAAGATAGAAGAAAGAAGAAAGAAGATAGAAGAAAGAAGAAGCATTTAAATAAAGGAATTGTCAAAAACTGTCTCTTGTCATTTTTAACATTTTTGACAGTTTTTTTGTGAAATGGTAGGGGTACTTTTGTATCCCCTTACCATTTCACATGGGGGGGCTGGATCTAGGGGTCCCCTTGTTAAAGGGGGCTTCCAGATTCTGATAAGCCCCCACCCGCAGACCCCCACAACCACCGGTCAAGGGTTGTAGAGATGAGGCCCTTGTCCTCATCAACAGGGGGACAAGGTGTTTTGGGGGGCTACCCCAAAGCACCCTCCCAATGTTGAGGGCCTGTGGCCTGGTACGGTTCAGGAGGGGGGCCGCTCTCTCATACCCCCCTCTTTTCCTGCGGCCTGCCAGGTTGCGTGCTCGGATAAAAGGTCTGGTATGGATTTTTGGGGGGACCCAGGCCGTTTTTTTAAATTTTGGCACAGGGTTCCCCTTAAAATTTATACCAGACCTGAAGGGTCTGGTATAGATTTTGAGGGGGACCCCACGCCATTTTTTATTTTTTTTTATTTTGGCCGTGGATCCCCTTAATATCTATACCAGACCTGAAGGGCCTGGTATGGAATTTAGGGGGACCCCCCAGGTCATTTTTTAAAAAAAAATTTTGGTTCGGGGTTCCCCTGTGGGGAATTCCCATGCTGTTTTTATCAATGAACTTTTATGTGTATTGTCGGATCGGCAATTCATTAATAGACGCGAGTAGTTTAAACTACTTCTTTTCCTTTGAAATGTCATTTTGCTGTCAGACTGTTCTAAACACGGGAAACGTGCCCCTTTACAGGCATACTATAGACACCCCCAGGTACAAAATTTAAAGGGATATTACATATTTATTGTTTCACTTTAAGCATTATTAAAATCACTGCTCCCGAAAAACAGACGTTTTTAAAACTTTTTTTTGCATTGATCCATGTCCCCTGAGGCAGGAGCCAGGTCCCTAAACACTTTTTTATGACAATACCATGAATATAAGCCTTTAAAATTAGCACTTTTGATTTCTCCCATAGACTTTTAAAGGTTGTTCCGTGGCAGTCGAATTCCGTGGCACCCCAAATTGTTCGCTGTTCCACGAACTGGCGAACAGCCGATGTTCGAGTCGAACATGAGTTCGACTCGAACTCGAAGCTCATCCCTACTTACAAGCATACAACCGAAGAGGATGATGGTGTTCTCAGGAATTCTCCTGACAGACAGTTACAGATCTCAAATCTCAGTTTGAATTAGAAGGGGTGACTCTCCATCTTGTGTTTATGGTGACCTTGGTTTGTCAAACTGTGTCACAATGGGTTCAGTATCTTACCAAAGACCCCTCCCTCACAAGGCAAGCCATCATGTCATGGAGCATTTTGAAGGAATGTCTGAAGCCTTGCACTTTACTTGTGATGGCCTCTTGTGTCTCACATGGGGATGTCTGTTTTATATGAATACAGCAAATTGGTTACATGTCTAGGATGCTATCATTAGCAATGCCACTGGTTTGTCAGAGTGTGCTCCTGCCACAATGAAATAGGTCTGTGGATGAGGCATAAGAACCCCATCTTTCTTCTACTACAGTAGTACCTCATAGGCAATCAGAGCCTATACCCCACTCAAGCTGCAGGTTTCAAAGTCAGAGGTCCTCTGTCCCCACTGCTCAGCCACCTGCATAAATGTGTACCTTAACTTCTGCAAGTGGAGCGCTGTTTGTTTATCATGCTGGGTCTTTTGGTAGATTGCCTCCCAATATTTGGGTGCACAGGTCTCTCCTTTTAGCCTCCATTCTAGTACCTTGAATAAGGAATCTCCATCAGCTGCACCTCCTCACCCTCCAGGTATTACTGCACCTTATCGTGCTTTTCCCCAGGTTTGTTTGGGCTCACTGCACCCTGGGACCTCTGATACTTAGTAGGAGCCTGCCTTTGGGAATGGTATTTCCACTCAAACTCACACTTATCTTTGCAGTTCCCACAGGTGGTCGCAACCCTTCTGTTGCTTGAATCTCCTTGGTCCCGTCCCTCTTTTGAGTGACTCCTGGACTTACATGGCAACATTGATCAGTCCTTATGGCCCTTTATCCTAGCAAGAGCTTAACTCCTCTGTGCTCTTTAGCAGTTATGGAGCCTACTCATAGAATAGGCCAGTCATTTAAATCCACCCCATTGCCTTTTTCTTGCATCCCCATTGTGGAATGTTTTGGAGATCTCTCTTGAAAAAAACATTTCTTATTTATTCTCACAGTTGCCAAGGGTCACATTAGTACCCTGCTTCATATCCCGTCTAAGAGAGAATAATATAAGTCCAGAGGCCTTTGTGGGATCTGATCACTGGGGGATAGGTCCTCTTTGTGCGGCCGATCTGTGGTCTTTTGATGTAGGTTTGGGCAGCCAGCAATATTTACTACATTAGTTGTTGGTCTGTTTTCTCCCATTCAGTGTTTGTTCCACCTTTGATGGGTTGATGGTTGGTCTTCCACTTGAGCTCATCGTTCCTTCAGATAGCAGTTTCTCCTAAGCTGTGATTACCTGTACTGGCCTGAAGCACCTGGTTGATCCTTGGTAGCCTCCCATTGGTTGTGGCCATTTCCAAATTTGATCTGGTTCTTTGTTCATCAATCCTGGATTCAGGTGTAGATTCCTTTAGATAACCTGTTGTATACATACCTCCAAACTTGTTGGGCCATAAAGTGGCTGTTGCCCATCCCTCAGTTAGATTGCTTTTTTGACATCCCAACTGTTTAGGAATTCCTGTACCCCTCAAGGGACAAAAATGAAAATACATTTTTGATACTTACCCTAAAAAGAAGACATGATGATGGCATGGGGAATTATATAGGGGCTGGCTTCAATGTTTTTTGTTTGCCAGTGTTCCAGGCTCCTGTAGGCAGCAGTATAACTTTACTGTTCAAAAATTCCTAAATTCTTGTGACTCTCATTGGGCTTCAAGAAAGATTTATGGTAAATACAAAAATCTTATTTTTTCTGCACTTTTGGTATCCTATTACATGCAATACGTGAATGGTTATTATTTTGCAAAGAGTGCAACTCTGTAATCTATTTTTACCATTTCCAACAGTGTATTTTGTGTCTTCACAGGAGCCAGCAGTTGTTATGAATCTTTGTCTTCTGATATGTTGAAGAACTCACTGGCATCTTTTGTGAAGCTAGGTGTTGTGGAGGCCAGTAAATCGTAAGAGCAATACTCTACATCTAATATAACATAATGCAGGTGTGGGTTGGTGAAAAGAAAAGTAGTGAAGCATATACAGCATATAAATAGGATTTACTTCAGGGATTTATACTTCTTAGTGCATTGAAATTCTACCCTACTAACTCAAGATTTTGTGTAAGAATATTTTCCTTTTGATTTTAGTACAGTGCCTTCCATTTTTTTTACTGTGCTGTAATGTCAGTTAGCCAATTTATTGCTAGGATGATATTTTATGTCCAGTGCCAAATACACATTTATTGGTTTAATATCAGTAACAATTTATACAATTTACTCAGATTTATTATAGAAGAAAAGTAATAAGAAAGGGAATTACTTTTCAAAAAAGGCTTATGTGCACAGTCCTTCAAATATACTATCCAAATTACCCACTTTGCAAAAAAATTCTGAATTGAGTTCCTAAATGTGGATAAGGAGTATACACTTCTCTGCCTGCCCAGGGTTACTGGCCTTTTGAGGATAGTAGAGAGATTAAACTTATCCGGGGGAACATGCCATTACTTCCTTATGAATTATGAAAATAAAGCTATTAACTCAGATGCAGAAAAATAATCTCTCATACACTTCTATCTTAAGAGTATGCATTCCTATCTAAATGGCAGTCATAGAAATCCATGGGTCAACTGCTATTATAGTTTTATATTTATGGTGTTGGCAAAAAAAACAGCAAGTCTCTGTTCTGCTTCCTAAATGTGTACCCCAAAGACAATTGTGGCAAAAGCTTCAGAACCACTGCTTACTAGCAAAATCAAATAAAAATTTATTTCTGCTTTCCTACACTGCAACATTACTAATTTCCTAGATCAGTTTTACCCATGTTCCAACTTAATAAATATAGCAAATTATTTTTGTCTATGCAATCTCTTTTTAAAAATTCACAGAAAATTTTTTATTGCTAATTCTGTTAAAATATTATATTGTATCTGGTAAAATGTATGCTCTACAAGGTACAGTGAAAGACCTCTTGTCATTTGAATGGTCATGAGTTTAAAGTTTGTGTGACAAGTTTTGCATTGTTTGTTAAAGCTACACTCCATATAACCAGTGTAGCTTGCTTTGCACACTACCTCTATTCCATTCATACGTTCATCTGCACACGTTACTTTTATACCTGTCCACTAACAAGTGTGTATAGTGCCTTCATACCGGTCCACTGCTTAGTTTGCACATCGCCCTCAGATCTGTCTAGTCTGCATGCTACCTTTATACCTGTCCACTATCAAATGTGTAAATCAATGAAACATTCATCACATGGAAAATTCTTGTGCAATTAAACTTTAACTTTCAAGAGAAAAATATGAAAGGCTGTGATTGTTATATCCTTCTAGAAAAGCTTGTTCCTGGGTTGTCATGATGACCCTCTGGCTTCATTACTTACATTTACTGTAAATGAATACCAAATAGCCCCTGACTTTACTTGGTGTACTGTATTTTTGCTTGAAACATAAACATATCAAACTCCTACAGTATACAATGATCAGAACGCTTAGCTTAGAATCCCACTTTTTTTTCACATAATATGCTCAACCTGCAGTAAACTATATAATTTTTGTTAAGTTATAGTGTGTTTGTTTTCTAGGTCAAGTGGAACAAACTATATTGCACACAGGAAGACTGCAAAGGATATGGTGCCAATACTTGGTAAGGTGGTCAATGCTTTGATCATGTCAGCCTATGGTTTTGCCACATGATACATTATGACATACTGCATGTTATTGCATTGTGTCTACTTATAGCCTTGTCAAGAAACTCCTACACAAATCCTAATTTACAAAAACTCAATCTTAGGATGCTGTCTTATGAATTTTTTTTTTCCTGTTTAGACAGGGGTGTTTTGTTAAATGTGTTTTTATAATTGCTTTTATTTCTATCATTTATAACGTATGCTCTCACATACTCCTTAAATACAACAGAACATTTTAATGGGTCTCAAAATTATAGCTTTTGTTTTCAAGAATTTATTTTGCAAAATTCTTTCAAAGCTCAGAAAAAGAAGTACAGCATTACGCTGAATACATCTTTTAACACTGATTCCATTATTCTTTTACTTTTATAGAAGTACATCAAGGAAAATTCCCAGCAGCCAGACTCTAAGGATCTTAGCCAAATTTCACATTCCATCTCCAGTGGTGGCCGCTTGACAAAAATATCATTTATTGAAACACAGAAGCCAGCTCTCAGCGTGCAGTCCATGGACAAGCTACAATAACCATGCCATTCAACAGATACCACTGTGAAATACTATATTAGATATTCTTCTGTTGAAAATGTACAGCTCAAACTAGGCTGAAGAATTTAAATTCAGTAAATGTGTCTTACTATAGGCAATTGTACAAAATAAACACTTAAGGGCATATTTACAAAGTAGTGAAGACAACTTTCAATGACTTTACTGGTGGTGAATCAATCGTTGTTAATAAAAACACCTGCACCAGGAAGGTTCCCCTACAATGGATATTAACCACTTAAGCCCCGGACCATTTTGCTGGCCAAAGACCAGAGCACTTTTTGCGATTGGGCACTGCGTCACTTTAACTGACAATTGCACGGTCGTGTGACGTGGCTCCCAAACAAAATTGACGTCCTTTTTTTCCCACAAATAGATCTTTCTTTTGGTGGTATTTGATAACCCCTGCGGTTTTTATTTTTTGGGCTATAAACAAAAAAAGAACGACAATTTTGAAAAAAAACACATTATTTTTTACACATTGCTATAATAAATATCCCCCAAAAATATATAAAAAAACATTTTTTTTCCTCAATGTAGGCCGATACGTATTCTTCTACATATTTTTGGTATAAAAAATCACAATAAGCGTTTATTGATTGGTTTGCGCAAAAGTTATAGCGTTTACAAAATAGGGGATAGTTTTATGGAATTTTTATTAATATATTTTTTTTTTTACTAGTAATGGCGGCAATCAGCAATTTTTATCATGACTGCGACATTATGGCGGACACATTGGACATTTTTGACACGTTTTTGGGACCATTGTCATTTATACAGCAATCAGTGCTATACAAATGCACAGATTCCTGTGTAAATGACACTGGCAGTGAAGGGGTTAACCACTAGGGGGCAGTGTAAGGGTTAAGTATGTCCTGGGGAGTGATTCTAACTGTGATTGGGCGAGGCTACGTGTGACATTTCACTGATCTCTGCTCCCAATCACAGGGAGCAGAGATCAGTGACAGAACGGGGAGATGCTTGTTTATATTAGCATCTCCCCGTTCTTCCTCTCCGTGAGGCGATCGCGGGTATCCCCGCGGCGATCGAGTCCGCAGGATCCGCGACCCGACTCACGGAGCTCCCGGCCACCGCGTGCGCCGCCGCCGGCACGCATGCAATGGCACAGCGCCCCTTATTGTAATTGGCTATATCAATATATTACTTTATAGGTTATGGTACTTTCCCCTAATTTACATACTACTATAAAGGGAAATGCAATAGTGTGAATAAACTTTCAACTCTTTGAGCACCTAAGATCTGCTCGTAGAAGAAATGTTAGTAGCAGTAAGTGAACAGAAAGAATGCTGTATTCCACACCAGGTAAATTGGGGGCAGAAAGTGCCATTTTCTAGCTCAGGGTAGAATGTGAGAAAATGTGTTAATGTGCCATAATTAATGTTTTATGATTTCTGGGAAATTATAATTCTTAACTGGAATTCTAATATACATGGACCAATGTGCATTCCTAACCATTGTACAGTATACTGTTGTGCTTTTTTTTTTATCATATTTTAATTTATATAAATTTTTTGAAAAACTTTTTCTACTAATTTCCTACCAAAAGGTTGTTCTTTTTTGTGTTTTTCATTGTTCTAAATAACTTTCAATGACTATCAGATGTTTTTTTTTTTTTTTAATGATAGCAGACTAATTGTGACTATACTTTATGCAGTGTCCTATAAATCATATTTAAATATGATGAAATTGTAGTCAATGATATTGTAGTTAAAATTAAGAATAAAACCTGTTGGTAGTTATATTTTATCATTTTTTTTCATTGATGTGAGTTTTGAATAGGTGTCATTAGGGAGATTACTTACTGCTGAAACAGAAGTTCATTGGATCTTTACATTTTTCGGAGATGAAGGTCAAAACAAGAAGTGGATAGAAGAGTTGTCCACCTAATTCCAAAGCAAACACTCAAACTAGCATGCAGTTTGGATATCTTGTACTGCACCTGCTTTGTTAGGGCAGATACTGACCATGTGGCTTAAAGCTGACCTCCAGACAGATATAAGACACATATCAATGCAGATCAGTATTTAACCGTTTCTCGACCGGCGCGCGCCGATGTACGTCGGCAGAATGGCACGGCTGGGCAAATGGACTTACAGGTACATCCATTTGAATTCCTCGCCGTGCCATTGCGTGCGCACCGCCGGCCAGGAGCTCCGTAAGTCAGGTTGCGGGTGCCGCGGACTCGATCGCTGCGGGGATACCCGCGATCGCCTCACGGAGAGGACGAACGGGGAGATGCTGATGTAAACAGCATCTCCCCGTTCTGCCTAGTGACAAGTGTCACTGATCACGGCTCCCTGTTATCGGGAGCTGTGATCAGAGTAATGACACTGCTAGCCCATCCCCCTACAGTTAGTAATCACTCCCCTAGGACATACTTAACCCCTCCCCGCCCCCTAGTGGTTAACCCTTTCACTGCCAGTGTCATTTACACAGTAATCAGTGAATTTTTCGCTGTATAAATGACATTGGTCCCAAAAATGTGTCAAAAATGTCCGACATGTCTGCCATAACGTTGCAGTCACAATAAAAATCGCTGATCGCCGCCATTACTAGTAAAAAAAAAATTTATAAAAATGCCATAAAACTATCCCCTGTTTAGTAAACGCTATAACTTTTGCGTAAACCAATCAATAAACGCTTATTGCGATTTTTTTTTTTTTTTTACCAAAAATATGTAGAAGAACACGATCGGCTTAAACTGAGGAAAAAAAATGTTTTTTTATATATTTTTGGGGGATATTTATTATAGCAAAATGTAAAAAATAATGCGTTTTTTTCAAAATTGACGCTCTTATTGTTTATAGCGCAAAAAATAAAAATTGCAGAGG
This sequence comes from Lithobates clamitans, assembly GCA_037952925.1. Classification (NCBI taxonomy): domain Eukaryota; kingdom Metazoa; phylum Chordata; class Amphibia; order Anura; family Ranidae; genus Lithobates; species Lithobates clamitans. Next base: position 379,444 of record JBBGZY010001527.1, read on the forward strand.
CGATCAAATACCACCAAAAGAAAGCTCAATTTTGTTTGGGAGCCACGTCGCACGACCGCGCAATTTTCAGTTAAAGCGACGCAGTGCTGAATTGCAAAAAACGCTATGGTCAGGAAGGGGGTAAAATCTTCCGGGGCTGAAGCGCTTAATAATACATGATTAACCTTTTTTTTTTTTTTTTAACAAAGTGATGTAAGTACCTGCATTTAACTTGTAATCAGCCTCTTGCATTCTCCTTTACAGTAAAACACAGACCGGGAGAGGGAAAAGTAGCATGAGGAGCCACTCAGTTGTACTCATGTACTAACAGGAGCATACTGATAGAAGAAAGCGTAGAGAAATATAAATGCAATGGCTGATACATCAGCTCATGTATATGTATTTCATCTGTGTAGTTAGCCATTGGCCTGGAGTTTGACTTTAAAGACAGCTCCTTTACTGAAGATTTCTCAGTAGATCAGAATAAAATGGAAATTCGGGTTATCACAGTGCTTCTTGGAGGTACTATAGACATTGCTAATTTAAAAATAATACAGTTGCCAGTGGGGCTGGACTGAAGTTTAACCCTCTAGCCCTAAAATACATACAAAGAGAAGATGAAACAAGTTCCAATGAGTCTGGTTGCATATAATAAAACGTTATTATTGTTGGTACTGACATGATTTTGGTATGCTTGGTTAGGTCACAACAAGGTATGTGTGGGTGGGTGAAATAAAGCTGACCTTTTTCAGCTGTAGGGCATTGGTCTATTTTGGCAGTTGACTCAAAGGATTCTATTAGAAATGCATAAGAAATGGTAAAGTATGGTATGAGAAAAACCATAGGAGTTGATTTACTAAAGGCAAATAGGCTTTTAACTTTGTAAGGGAAATTAAACTTTTCAGAAGAACATTCCCCAGAGCTTAATGAATGTAGTGAAGTTTTACTTTGCAAAGAATACCTAGTTACGTGCAAGAGAACGAAATAAACAGCATATTTGCTTGCATATGACTGGATGATGAAAGTCAGCAGAGCTTCATTTTGTTCACTAAACTCTGGGGCAAGTTCCCTTGCAAAGTGTTACTTCCCTTGCAAGGTATACAGCCTATTTACCTTTAGTAAATCAACCCCATAGAAGTTAAAGTGATATTAAAGTGTAGGTACTGTATACCCTAACAAAGAACTCCACTTATTTGCTCTCTTCTGGTCTGTTAAATATACAATGGAAAAGAACTTGGGTGCTAAGTGAATTTTTGCCAGGACCAATGGGGATTTTTCAGTACTTGCATAGTCTTTAAAGGGATAAAACATGGGGAAATGTGCATATAATGCAGAAATGTACTGTGTTTTTTTTACCTTGACCAATGGTTGATCTAGGCTGACAAGACTTGGCAAAGGCTTTATAACTGCCCCATGAGCTACATACATCAACCCAGAAAGTTTCAAGAAAAAAATGAGCAGCATTGATTTTTTTCTGTTCTCGGATTTTCACTGTTACTCTTTGTAATTCTGCAGATTCAGGTTTGATTTGCGTGACTATTAGAATTCTAGGCTGTACTCTAGCTCCAGTCACAGAGAAGGAAGCCCTCCAGCTTTCCCTTCCAAATACAAAATGAGTTACTAGACTTTTTAAGGTGGATTTTTTAGCTAAAACCTTGGTGTTTCCATTATGTGACCCACATGCCTCTTCAGAGGACCATTGATATCCTGTTTGCTTTATTTTTGTATGACTTCATCAGTTTTTACTTCATCAGACTTATTCTATCATTTGTAAACTTTTATCCTTTGACTCGTTCTATCAGTTGTCAATTACTCAGTTTCATATAGACTTATGTTATCAAACTCTGATAATAATGCCTTGTTACTGGGTAATTTATTGTACAGCCAAGCAATATATATTTTACCTTTTCACTACTTACAATGTACCTTGGAAGTCTGCCTGTTACTTTGTTGCATCTACTTGCTATGGCCAGCTGGTGTCTCAGTCCTGTATTCTATCTTGCTAATTCCGAGTCTTGTTCTGCCCTTTTTGTCCCCAATCTTACTCTGCCACTGTTTATGTATACAGCGGTTTGCTATGCTAAAGAAATGAGTAAATTCAAACTTTAAAATTCATTGAATTTGCACAAAAAACGAACACAATATTCAAATTGACATCAAATCTAAAGAACACCAAACTGATGTTTTATGATGGGTTTGGTGCGAGGATGATCGCTAAGGATCCAGTTTTCATTTGACTGCATTTGACATCTGGCCAATGTCGACTTCTCAGGTTAAAATTCCAGGAACATGCTTATCTGCCCTTCACTGTTGGGGTCTTTGAGTGAAAGAAATATATTTAAAAAAAAATGGTTTTATTACACTGAAGAAACAAAGGGTGTCTACGTGCCTTAACTCCATCACCAAAAATATTCCTCAGCCATGCATATCATTCCTTGATGTCTCTGGCCAACTGTACACCAACTGTTGGTTTTATACAGTAGTACACATACAGCCGAATGGTATAAAGCCATTTATTCCAAATTGCATACAGCTGCTACAGGCTTGTTAGTCATCATTAGCACAGTGCATGGAAGCTATAGTTTCTATGTTGTAGGGCTTGGACAACACTGAGAAGCAGTAGCAGTGTGTCCATAAGGGCGCACGGGCGCCGCCCCCTCTCTCCAGCCATCCCCTCTTTGACCAATGGATAGATTCATGCACGCCGCTGCCACCCCCTATTCAGGCTCCCGACCCCTTTTTGGTCGCCGGGTGCTTGAATTACAGCAGCGGGGGGTTGTTTTTGAAGCACCAATAGGCTTCAAAATAGGTGAACTGCAAGTGCCATTTCTTTGCACTCGCAGTCCACACAGGTGAGTTAGGAAAGCGAATGAATATTCGCTTTCCTAACACTGAACCGCCTCTCCGCCAGTCAGGTGCTTGGGTCTGTTACCCGTCACCTGATTGGCTGAAACGACAGGCACTGTGATTGGACGTCTATCAGGAGGAGAGGACAGGAGGAGACGCATGGAGGACATCGCTCGGTGCCATCACCCGCTGTCCCACCGAGACAGGGTAAGTGCCGGGCAGATGGCGAGCGGGCGGGGGGGTCACAGTGGCGGCATTTGATAGGCAGAGTGGCTGCGTTTGATAAGCACAGTGGCGGCGTTTGGGCACAGTGAGACTGCAATTCATTTTTTTTTTTTTTTCTGAATTTTTCAGTTTGTTTGCGCCACCACAAAAATCTTGAGTACCAGCCGCCACTGCTGAGAAGGTATAACCAGGCAAAACCAGAAAGGTTATAGTGAGGTGGGTAAAGTACCAAAAGGCCCTCTGGTGAAACCTAAAGGAGCACAGTAGTTTCCTTAAAGGAGAAGTCCAGCCTGAGCTTTTTAGGCTGGGCTTCTCCTATGGGTCACAGGAGTGCAATTCATTTTGCACTCCTGTGACCCATTTTCAGCAGAGAGCGATCTGAAGTCCGCTCTCCGCTGACGTCACTGCCATCAGTCGAGGCAGCGCGTCATCCCGACTTCCAAGTCTGGATCCACCAGCTGCCTTGATTGATGGCAGTCTCAGCGAGCCGCTGAGATGAGACGGCCTCTCTCCGCCCCTCCACAGCTCAGCTCTCCAGTGAGCATGGAGGAACAGAGAGGAGAGACGCTGACTGACAGTCAGCAGCTTTCCTCTTGGGGATCTGTGAGAACCGAGCCAACTGCGATGTTCGGTGGCTCGGTTCTCAGTGCAGAGATGGTGGGGGTCAGCTGCAGCATCAGTCTGATGCTCCATCCACCAAGGTAAGTATAAATAAAAAAACAAAAAAAAACATACTTCTCTTTTAACCACTTAAGTCCCAGGCTTTTTTCTCCTTAAATTCCCTTAAAGTGTTTGTAGTGTAACCTAACATATTACACGTTTTTTATTTGGGTAGCACATTTGGATACATATATTTTTAGTTCCTTGTTTTTTAATAGGAATGAATAGTAAAAAATTTGAAAAAAAAAAGCATTTTCCTATGTTTTTCTGTCGCAGTGTTTCCATAATTTGTACATCCCATATATTTACCGCCAAATATATTCAACAAAGTCTTCTGTTTTAAATTATATCACATTAGTATGACTTTTATAAAATGTAGCAATGCTCAAAGTGAGCATAAATGTTTGTGTCCTGTAGTCTGGCATGAAAAATCAGTTATAGAGTGTTTTATTAACAAGTTCAGACATCAATAAAATAATGGCTGTATCATAACAGGAACTGGAACTTGGTTGTCAGAGTATTGAAAGTATTTTACATGTAACAAATGTATATAGTGATATCTACAGGCCAGAGCAGGGGTAGGCAACCTTTTGAGCACAGTGTGCCGAAAAATGTTTTCAAAGAAATTGAGAGTGCCGATTTTATAACAAAAAAATATCCCTGTCACACTCTCAATCACGAAAAAGTGCTGTAAACTACTTGAGTAGTAGTGAGAAATTAACTTCCTGCACTCTCACGCCTCAGATCAGCCCCGATTCCTGCAACTCCACACTTCAGATCACTGTCCCCCTGCAAATCTGTCCCACCACTGTAACCCCCTGCAAATCTGCCCCACCACTGTAACCCCTGCACCTCTGTCCCACCACTGTAACCCCCTGCACATCTTCCCCTACTGTACTACCCTGCACATCTGCCCAACCTCTGTACCCCCCTGCTCATCTGTCCCACCACTGTAACCCCCTGTACATCTGCCCCACCACTGTACCACCCTGCTCTTCTGCCCCACCACTGTAACCCCCTTTATCATTTTCCCCACCACTGTACCTCCTGCACATCTGTCCCACCTCTTTTCCCCCTGCTCTCCTGCCCCACTACTGCAACTCCCTGCTCATCTGTCCCACCACTGTAACCCCCTGTACATCTGCCCCACCACTGTACCACCCTGCTCATCTGTCTCACCACTGTAACCCCCTGTACATCTGCCCCACCACTGTACCACCCTGCTCTTCTGCCCCACCACTGTAACCCCCTTTATCATTTTCCCCACCACTGTACCTCCTGCACATCTGTCCCACCTCTTTCCCCCTGCTCTCCTGCCCCACTACTGCAACTCCCTGCTCATCTGTCCCACCAATGTACCTCCTTTGTCCTCTACCCTTTCACTGTAGCCCCTGTACATCTGCCCCAACTCTGTACCCCCTGCTCTTCTGCCCAACCACTGTAACCCCCTGCTCATCTGTCCTACCAATGTACCCCCTTTCTCATCTGCCCCATCACTGTACCCCCCTGCTTTTCTGTCCCACCGCTGATCTCCCTTCTCATCCCTCCCACCACTGTACCCCCTTGCTCTCCTGCCCCACCACTGTAACCCCCCCTGCTCATCTACCCCATCAATGTACCCTCTTTCTCATCTGCCCCACCACTGTACCTCCCTGCACAGCTGCACCACCGCCGTATCCCCATGCTCTACTGTCTCACTACTGAATCACCTCTTCATCTGAACTCATCTGCCCCACCACTGTAACCCGCTTTCTCATCTGCCCCATCAATGTATCTCCTGCACATCTGTCTCACCTCTGTTCCCCCTGCTCTCCTGCCCCACCACTGTAACCCTCTGCTCATCTGTCCCACCAATACACCTCCTTTCACATCTGCCCCACTGCTCTACTCCCCTGCATTTCTGTCCCACCACTGAACCCCCTTCTCATCTGCCCCAACACTGAACCTCTCCGCTCATCTTTCCCACCACTGTAACCCACTTCTCATCTGGCCCAACACTGAACCCCCCTGCTTATCTGCCCCATCACTGTACACCCCTGCTCTTCTGTCCCACCTCTGAACCCCCTCCTGCTCATTTTCCCCACTGCTGTACCCTCCTGCTCATCTAATCCACCGCTGTACCCTCTTCTCATCTATGATATGCGTGATATTCAGAGTGGTGAAAGAAAGCAGAGATGAGACACATCTACCTGTCCTGGCACACTCATCCTGCTGATCCACCTCTCGCATCCAGCCCACGTGCTTGCATGTGATGTCTCATACAAGCATCTGGAATGGATGCGCAATGATGAGCTCAGGTCAGGGGCATTTTCTGAAAGCAGTGGGCCTGTGTGCAGGATCATAATTTGGGCCCCCGCAGCTGAGAAAAAGTGCAGCACTCTGCGCCGGAGCATAAGTTGGATGTGATTTTAATTGCACTGAATACTGACTGTGGCTTAAAGGGACACAGAGTGCAGGAGTAAGTAGTAGGGGACACAAAGGTTCAAGAATAATTTCAACAAAGTTCGCAGAAGCTCAACAGTAATTCCACAAACTTTTACCTGATTGTGGTTTTCTCAATCACAGTGAAATCCCTTCTTTCTGAGATTTGTAGTGGCAACCAAGCGAGTCATCTTCCTCCAGATGGTGGGCGGGGCTAGCAGGACTGTGATTGGCTTTAGCAGTGGCCAATGACAGTCATCCTCCTCCTTCTGGAAACAGGGACCGCCGTACCTAGCAGAACTGCACCCAATCTCTTCCCTATCACAAAAGCTGACGATTGCAGCTACAGCAAAGTTAGAGAACCAAACAATGTTTCCCATCTTTTACAATGTGTGGGGGGCACAGTGCCTCCCCCTCAGTGCAGGTGCGGTGTGGGAAATTCTGAGATTGGAATGCATTATTGTCTCACTGACACTTCTCTGCGCTGCTCTGCTGATGGGGAGGGAGTCGAGTACCGGCAAAAGAGGCTTTGTATGCCATTTGCGGCACCAGTGCCGGGGTTGCCTACCCCTGGGCCAGAGGTATAAGGTATTTATTTCTTAAGTTCTTGTGAAACAGCACCTCTGACAGAGAAGGGCAAGTGTCAATATCTGACATATTGGTTTAATAATTGAGGAGTGCCAAGTGCTGAAATTGTGGGCACCGGTGGGACTGGAGCTAAACTAAAAATTTAAATGAGGTTTCCTTCACCTATGTGAGCATTTGTTGCTTGCGCAGTAAGTGCAAGTGTATATATATATATATATATATATATATATATATATATATATATATATATATATATATATATATTCACAAAAGTGAGTACACCCGTACACCCCTCACAATTTTGTAAATATTTTATTCTGACTTTTCATGAAGAAATGACACTTTGCTACAATGTAAAGTAGTGAGTGTACAGCTTGTATAACAGTGTAAATTTGCTGTCCCCTCAAAATAACTCAACACACAGCCATTAACCACTTCAGCCCTGGAAGATTTGGCTGCTCAATGGCCAGGCCATTTTTTGCGATACGGCACTGCGTCGCTTTAACTGACAATTGCGTGGTCGTGCAACGCTTTTTCACACAAATAGGGCTTTCTTTTGGTGGTATTTGATCACCTCTGTGGTTTTTACTTTTGCGTTATAAACAAGAGCGCCAATTTTGAAAAGAACACAATATCTTTTACTTTTTGCTATAATAAATATCCCAAATTTTAAAAAAAACAAAAACAATTTTTTTCCTCAGTTTAGGCCGATATGTATTCTTCTACATATTTTTGACAAAAAAAAAATCACAATGAGCTTATATTGATTGGTTTGCACAAAAGTTATAGCGTCTACAAAATAATGTATAGATTTATGGCATTTTTATTATTATTTTTTTTACTAGTAATGGTGGTGATCTGCGATTTTTTTATCAGGACTGCGATATTCCCGCGGACTAATTGGACACTTTTGACACATTTTTAAGACCATTGACAATTACACAACAATCAGTGCTATAAAAATGCACTGATTACTGTATAAATGTCGCTGGCAGGCAGTGTTAATTTTAGTCTTAGGACTAAAATGGCATTTTAGTTTTAATCCCATTTTAGTCCAGTACATTTTAGTCAACTAAAATGTCCTACGTTTTAGTCGACTAAAATCTCCAGTACATTTCAGTAATTGCAATTTAGTCATAGTGTTTTATCTAAAATGGCATTTTAGTTTTAGTCTCATTTTTTTTTTTAGTCTTTTGACTAAAATGGCTTTTAGTTTTAGTCGTATTTTAGTCATCTCAATTGTTTTAGTTTTAGTCATATTTTAGTCAACTACACTTAACACTGCTGGCAGGGAAGGGGTTAACACTAGGGGGCGATCAAGGTGTTTACTGTGTTCCCTAGGTGTGTTCTAACTGTAGGGAGGATGGAACTGACTAGGGGAGGAGAGAGATTGGTGTTCATACTTAGTATGAACACCGATCTGTCGTCTTTCCCTGAGAGAACTGGGATTTGTGTGTTTACACACACAGATCCCGGTTCTCGCTCTGTCACAAGCATCGGCTCCGGGCACACGCTGCTAGCGTGCGCGCCTCCTACAGCGTCTTAATGGGCAAATGTACAGTTATGCTAGTTCGCCCAGGGGAGCCAACCTGCCGCCGTACAACTGCGGGGGCTGGTACAGAACTGGTTAATGTCTAAACTGCTGGCAACAAAAGTGAGTACACCCCTAAGTGAAAATGTTCAAATTGGGCCCAATTAGCCATTTTCCCTCCCCGGTGTCAGGTGACTCATTAGAGTTACAAGGTTTCAGGTGTGAATGGAGAGCAGGTTTGTTTAATTTGGTATTATCGCTCTCACTCTCTCATACTGGTCACTGGAGGTTCAACAAGGCACCTCATGGCAAAGAACTCTCTGAGGATCTGAAAAAAATAATTGTTGCTCTACATAAAGATGGCCTAGGCCAGTGATGGTGAAACTTGGCACCCCAGATGTTTTGGAACTACATTTCTCATGATGCTCAAGTACACTGCAGAGTGCATGACCATCATGGGAAATGAAGTTCCAAAACATCTGGGGTGCCAAGGTTTGCCATCACTGAGAAGATTGCCAAGATACTGAAACTGAGCTGCAGCACGATGGCCAAGACCATACAGCGGTCCCAAGTAAAAAACACGCAGAAGAGACGTATGCGTACCACGTAATCACGCCTTGTGCGTTTCGTCATCAAGACGTCATCTGAGGCACGCAGATGACGTCTTGATGACAAAACGCGTAAGACGTGGTTACGTGGCACGCATACGTCTCTTCTGTGTGTTTTTTACTTGGGACTTCCGGTTTCTGGTAGGCAGGCTGTGGAACGCACGCCGCTACCACGCTGTTGCTGCGGCGATCGGCTTTGAGCCAGTCGGTGGAGCATTGTCAGCTCCAGTTTTAAAACTGTTTTTTACAATAAATATTGTCTTTTTGGATTTACGCTATGAGGCTCCTTTTTTTCTATAACATATGGATACATATCATTGGGGATTATTAAGAGGACATCATTGGTATATTGGAAAAGGAGAAAACGGCAAGCGTGTTGAGGAACATCGATCGCTAAGGAACATCATTGCTGGATCCTAACCTACATGCCTATTACCCCTGCAGGGGTTAGGCGCTCTGGTGAGTGAGGGCACGATTGGGGGTGCAACGGAAGACAGGGAGCACTTGCCACAGTATTACATCAAAATCTTTTATTGGATTGATATTATAGCCTTTTTCAGACTTTATTAATTTTTAGGACACTGCAAAAGAATTTTTTTCATTTTTCACTTTTTCATTATTTTTCATTATCACTTTTTACACTCAGTACCACCATTTTGGTATTTTTTTCACCTTTTCACAGTGGTTGAGAGTATATATTTTTCTATTATATGTCATTTGATGTTTTATATCATTGTCAGTATGATTTTTCGTGTATTGCATTTTATTGATATATTCCAGAATACACATTTTCTAGCACTTTGCTCTTTATAGTATAGCATAACATTTTGGTATATTTTCACGTATATATATCCTTCTTTATTTTTTCATTTATTTATCACTCATTATTTAATATTCATTTGTACACTTTTGAACAGCGCCAATCCCCCATTAGAGTATCTCGTTTATTTGAAAAACACACACTTTTTGACAAGTCCTTTATACAAAAAACAAAACAAAAACATATATAGATATAGATATAGATATCTATTGTGACGGTATGCAAGTTGAGGTCATCGATAATCGATATATTTCACCTCGCATTTGTTCTATTGTCAGAGACTGAACCGGAATCCGGCCCGGATTTTTCCAGCCTCTGTGGCAGGCTTGGTTCCGGTCCGGGTCTTGTGGTCCACTTGAGTCCACGCTCAGGTGGACTTTAAATGACCAGGAAGAGAGCACAGCAGTTCTCTGACCTGAGACTCAGAAGGGAATCTGAGAGAGAAGCCCTGTTTGTTTGGATTCTAAACGAAGGTTTGCTTTACCTCATGTTTTGTGGGTGTCGGGGACCAGCCCCGCGCCGTATAGAGAGCAGTGTACTGTTTAGTTTAGCGCCGGACGGTAAGGATTTGTTTTACTGTTTTGTTCATTTTTTATGACTTTGCAAACCATCTGTAAATAAAGCTGGCAACCAGCCAGATTTGAAAGAAACTGCCTGTACGCTGACCTTCATTTTGAGAAAAGGTGATCCCCACGAGCTAATCTCCCCACACTATATAGAGATAGATATCCCACCATGAAAATTCACCTTCAATTACTTCACCCAGTGATACAGATCCTCAAATACAATGAACGAGGCTTGGAAAAGGAAAAAAAAGTGGAACTTTTGCATTATACTATAATGTGGTATGATAAAATAGAACTGCCAAGTTTACATGCATACCACTGGCAGCCAACATGATGCTTTTTGGGTTGACTCATGATTTTGAACTACCCATTCCATGTTCTCCTTGTAATCAACATTGATCCTTTTTTCACATTTTTTTTCATGTGTGCCCAAAGCCTAACCATTCTCATGTATTAATGTTCTCTTTTTTTAGTTTATGTGGAAAGTCTTTCAAGCTACCACCATCAGAATTTCAGCAAATATAAATCAACAACACACATGCCACTTAAAATCACATATATAGCAATTTGTTTTTGTTTTCGCTATGTATATTTAGGATCCAAAATTTTATTAAAAAGTGAATATCAATATTTCATATGTAGGATTTATATTCGTCAGGTGAATGTCTAGACTTCTATTTTAACATGCTACATCTAACTGCTATGCTGAAAAAATGTTTGCTCTGACATAGCTATATAGACTTTCAATAACTGGAAAAATATCCGGGGAAAAAAAACAGTTTGTGCTGTGTTTTTTTTTTTCCTTTACATAATCTGTAATACTCTGTGAATCCTGTGATTCAAATGCACTCTATATTAATTGTATGAAAAATAAAGCTGTTCTGAAAAAAAGTAAAAAAAAAAAAAATTGGACGAAACCAGTTAAAGCACATAACCAAAAAAATAAATTAATTGCCCCCTAACTCATAGTGTCTTTTAAAAACTGCCAGAACAATCTATGCTATTCTGGTTTTTCAGACTTTTGCTCAAATAAGTAATTTAAAGGGCGACTTGTATTGTGTGTATTTAATACTTGTGGTCTTTTTTATATTTATGATTTTGGTTATCACTTGTGTTCTTATTTGTTCAAAATTCTGTTAAAAGCTAAAATTACCACTGTATGCATATGCACAGTTAGTCAACTGCCTTTTCTCATAACTACCATGAATAAAGTGATGTCAAACAGAGTTATTTTATTGTGCAAATGGGTTACTAATCAACCCTTCAGGGGCTATTTCTTATAAGTTCCTGTCATCAATATGTATTCTGCTCAGAGTGTCTTTCTTTTGATTAAGGTGGTTGAAATTTTGTGGGCGAGGCAGTTTTTTTTTTTCTTAAATTGGCCTGGGAGCAGGTGTGAGTCCATTCAGCCATCTCTAACCACTGATGTTAAATGAGATCTTTTAAATCATTGGTAAATGACTTGTTTCTAATTGTTCTTTCTGTATGGGTCAGTATGGATTCCCCGGGGTCTACCTTTTGTAAACACAGAAAGTGCTTAGAGCTAGTGACTTGTGTGCAAAGCACTAAAGTCACAAGGGACTAGTTATGGGAAATCTGCCCCATCAGAGGATTTGGTTATAGTCCTTCATGCATAAAGCAGCACGGAGCTTTAAAATTAGAAGCATATAGATTCAGAATATAGCAGCATTTAAAAAAACCTAAACTGTGTAGCTGGTTACTTAAAGCCAACATAATACTATCCAAAATGTAAACTGAGAAATATTTATGAAACTCTGTTCAATCTAGGCTAGGCATGGTTATGGCTTGTTGTTCACTGTAAATCCATTGGCAAGAAGTACCACATTTGTAACAGAGTGAATTTCAGTGTTCAAACTGTCAAATGTACAGTGAATAAAAAGTGTTATATAAATGTATTTAATATGATCAAATCATAACTGATGCATGAATTAGAATTGTGAAATGAAAACAGTATGTACAGTCTTAACTAGCAACCAATCTAGTGAAAATATAGTCACCCTCAGCTGCATTACATGTAGATTTGAAAGCCTGGTTTCTATGCACTGAAAGGCAAGAGGTGGTATTCAGATAAGAGTTCCTTTTTGTAACGAGAAACAACGGTCTCATTTATTCTAGAAATTAATATTAATCACTGGGGAGGCCTTGACCACAGGCATAGCAAATAAACACATTAATAGCCAAAAGACACCCTTACTTGTTAACTAAGGGATTTAAAAAAAAAGGCTAAAATTAAATTCATATTACAAACACAGGCTGTAGATTAACTAGAAACATAACTTTAGACCTTGTAAGTGTAGAGCTGCTAGTAATAAATGGTTCTTCCCAAAAAGTACAAAGGCTGCCCACCACAGCAAGCACCAGTCCATTCACGCCTGGTCCACCAACATAGTCTAGAGGTTGTCTTTTTTAGTATTTATTACTTGAAGAAACTTAAACAGGATAGGGGTTTAGGGTCACAGGATACTCCAAAATGATCAATAGCAATAACGGGAGGAGAAACTTCTCACTAATCTTCCTCCAGCAGCGTTTCCTGGAGGTAACAGGGAATGGCCAGCATATCTATAACTCTATCAGAGCAGCCCCAATCCATATAGCAACCTTTGGCACTAAGGCTCCTTTCACACTGAGGCGCTTTGCAGGCGCTAAAGTGCCAAAAATAGCGCATGCAAAGTGCCCCGAAAGAGCTGCTCAATGCACTCCAGTGTGAAAGCCCTGAGGGCTTTTACACTGGAGCGGTGCGCTTGCAGGGCGGTCATAAAAGTCCTGCAAGCCGCATCTTTGGAGCGCATTAGGAGCGGTGTATTTACCGCTCCTAAAGCGCCCCTTCCCATTGAAAACAATGGGCAGCGCTGCAAACCCACCCGCAAAGCGCTGCTGCAGCGATGCTTTGCGGGCGGTTTTAACCCTTTTTCGGCCGCTAGCGGGGGGTTAAAACTGCCCTGCTAGCGCCGCTAAAACGACGGCAAAGCGGTGCTATATTTAGCGCTGCTGTACCACCGGCGCCCGCACGCCTCAGTGTGAAAGTAGCCTTAGATCCCTAGAAAAAGCACACCCAAAGACCAAGCCAGTTCTCAACTCAGAATGTCCTATTCAAAAAGATTGGTCTACATAGGGTTGTGTATTCCCACATCCCTAATAGTACTACAAACAATACAGTAGGCTCCAATAGGACTTTTCATGGCAGAAAAGAAAGATTTTGTTGTATAAAATAGTATATTTTTATTTATACAAAAGTTGTTTAAAAATACATTTTATTTGAAAAACAACTGTTCTGACATCATGAATCATTCACCAAGAGAGTGACTCTGACATACCACAATACCTATGTGCACACGGGTGGGGTGGACCATGCATATATATCCACCAATACAATTTCTACATAAAATACCCCCTGCCAAGGGAACCCCAACGCCTCATTGATCTATTTCTTGTAAATCTTCTCCAAGGGGAAAGGGTATTTAAATATCTTAGATACATCCCCATCAAACATGGGTCAGAACAATTAAAATAGACCACCTCTTCAAACCTATAGACATCAACAGGTCCACAGTAAAAGCCAACGAGCACATAAAGGTCTTCACTAACCACAATCGGCTCAAGGGACAACCACCTGGGCAAAAAACTGTAAATATTAAATTATGGTACTTGGTAAGTAGATGTTAATAATGCAAGTGTCTATTGATTATTCTAAAAAAAACACAGACTGAACATTAAGGAAATTCAGTATAATGTGTATGCAGCCTACAGGGGAGATCCTTAACCGCTTAACGACCGCCCGCCGCAGTTCTGCATGAATCGCCATCATTGTACGTCAGCATGGTGAGGCGCGGAAGCGGGCGCCCGCGGGTCAGGCAGACTCGATATCCGCCGGCGAACCGCGATCGCCTAATACAAAGGCAAAATAGGAATCTGCCTTTGTAAACAAGGTGGAGCCCCATTCTGACAGATGACATGGCAGAGATCTACTGTTCCCAGTGATGGGGAACAGTGATCTCTGTCCTGTCCCAGGCAGCTCATCCCCCCTACAGTTAGAACACACTGAGGGAACACACTTAACCCCCTGATCGCCCCTTAGTGTTAACCCCTTCCATGCCAGTGTCATTTTTACATTGATCAGTGCATTTTTATAGCGCTGATCAATGTAATAATGTCACTGGTCTTCAAAAAGTGTCATTTGGGGTCAGATTTGTCCGCCACAATTTCACAGTCCTGCTAAAAATCGCAGATCGCAGCAGAAACAAAAAAAAAAAAATAAAAGTCCCTAAATCTATCCCATAGTTTGTAGATGCGATAACTTTTTGCGCAAACCTATCAATATGCGCCTATAGGGATTTTTTTAACCAAAAATATGTTGAAGAATATATATCTGCTTAAACTGAGGAATACATTTTTTATATATATTTTTTTGGATATGTGTTATAACAAAAAGTAAAAATGTAATTATTTTTTTCAAAAATGTCGCTCTTTGTTTATAGCGCAAAAAATAAAAAATGCAGAGGTGATCAAATACCACCAAAAGAAAGCTCCATTTGTGGGAAAAAAAAGGACATACATTTAGTTTGGGTACATCATCGCACGACCGCGCAATTATCAGTTAAAGCGATGCAGTGCCGCATCGCAAAACATGGCCTGGTCATTAAGGGGGCAAATCCTTCCAGTCCTTAAGTGGTTAATCTTTATTATTTGGAATAAACTGTAAGGGCTTCTTTACAATTGTGGTCCGGTGGGGGGGGGGCCCCTATCACTTTCAACGGGCAGTACTGCCACTGAATGTAACCTATTCAAGTGAATAGGGCTGCTCTGAAACTGCACGTGGTTGCAGTGTTGTGGTGCGGCTCGGTCGACTACCTGTCAAACACCCAAAAACTTTTTTGGAGTGCCGCTCTAAATTCCAAAAGATGCTGCTCAAATGATCCGCACGCAAAGGGGTACTGACATCTAAAATGCTTGTCCCAGCAGCCTAATGAGGTATATTATATGTCGGCGCCGCACACCGTCAGCTCAATGTGTATCAAATAATGAAGAGCAGCTTTAGCCTCAGCTCCTCCATAGGAGTCTATGACTAAGCCCCAGGGGCAGGGTGAAATGCATCAGGGAGTGTGGTCTCAGGAGGAGCTGAGGCTAAGGCTGCTCTTCATTATTTGATACACATTGAGCTGATAGTGTGCAGCACCACCATATTATATACCATTCAAACACTGTGGAAAAACGATCCACCACAAGTTGCTTTTCAGAGGGGCAGCAAGTTCTGCCACATGTCCAAACGTAACCTATGAATGTTTTCATTTGTTTCATTTTAGTCCTGGAACAAACTATATCAGCCTTTTTGTTATAACATTTATAATAAGAATTAGATGATATTGCTAAGAAAGAAGTCCCAAGGTATACACAGCCGTTGCAGCTGCCAACAACAAGCAATATCATGTTATGTGCATGGGTCTTACCTTATGTAGCATGTAAAAATTAGAAGAAAAGGATGAAAACAAGTTATAACCATTTTTTTTGAGGTAAGAGTTATCATTAAAAACATTGGGGTTGATTTACTAAAACTGTAGAGTGCAAGATCGGGTGCAGCTCTGCATAGAAACCATTCAGCTTCCATTTTTTTTTTTGTGTTAAAGCTTAATTGAACAAGCTAAAGTTAGAAGCTGATTGGCTAACATGCACAGCTCTACCAGATTTTGTATTCTCCAGTTTTAATAAATCAACCCCACTGTGCTTTCTCCAAAATACATATTAGTACTGCTTGGGCCCTAGAAGAAGGGGGTAGACCCCGAAAGCTTGTCCTGAAAATTTTAATGTCAGTGCAAATAAAAAAAGTATCAGGGATAGTACTCAATTGATTTAGTTGCAAGAACACTAACAGGGCTTCAATCACATCATGCAAAACACACTGACTCAAAACTATTTCCAATGCGCCAGCAACCTCTATTTTGTCCACAAGAGGGAGCTCAAATATCAATACTATACTTCCCAAGCAAATTGATTTTTCCCTGAACAATAATAGAAAAACTATTAAAGTGAGCTTGTGACTATTGTATACCCAAAACAAAAGTACTTCACTTTTGATACACAGTATTTTGTATTTAATTAAGTGCAAACAAAACTCTCTGGAAAGTACTACACATTAAATTTTATTTTTAAGGGTAACTTCACTCTTTCATTGAAAAAATAAATCTATCTATCTATCTATCTATCTATCTATCTATCTATCTATCTATCTATCTATCTATCTATCTATCTATCTATCTATCTATCTATCTATCTATCTATCATATATAATTGTGACACAAGTCATATTGTAATTGAATGTTATTAAAAATGACCTTTCCTTTTCAATCTGAAGCTCTTTAAATTTTTGTAAACTGCAATGCAATATGGCTACCTGCAGGTGTTCTGTACACAAATGGTGTACAGAACGCTCCCCGGAAATTTTATTTCCTCCTTATATGTTGGCCTACTGATGCAGGTGCAGCAGCTGATTAATAATTATAAAACTACTCCCATACATATTCACTCCACACATGGACACAGACAAACAAACAAACAAACAAACAACTATTCCTTCAGAATACGAAAATGTAGGAATCTGCAACAAAGTTTGTTCAAATCCCTGCAATATACATAGATCACCCAGAGGGGAACGTTTTTTTCCTAACAAAAGTGAAGTTACTTTTTAAGAACTTTGCCAATTTTTGATTGCGTGCGGCAGGGCTTAATCTAATCCTCACATTTGCACAGGGGAAAGACTTTTTTCTATTTTTATAACAATAAAAGTTTTATTGAGTCAAAAAAGAAATAAGGTACGTTCTTGTACATAATTATAACAACATAACGAAATACAGTCATCAGGGGAGTATGAGCCAACATCATGGAACAGATATACAGCGATCAATATATAAGAAATATGTTGAAGATCAGAAATATTTTGATATTTTTGCAAGGTTCTAGTAATGGGTGTCTCATCATAAGAAAGAAAACATGTAGAAAATAGTACTGTATCAAAGCATAGCAGAGGTAGAAAAAGAATTAGAAATATTGAATCAACAAAGGAAAGACTTTTTATTTGATGCACTTCATAGGCTAGGTTAACATCCTTGCAGGTAAGGAATACGCACAAAATTGCGTGCATACCCGAGCCACAGAGAAACGTGTTGCACATTCTTAATAGCACCCCCACACACATCAACCATGACATGATTTATTTCATGTGCACTAAATCGCATGGTGCTGTGGCAACATGCAATTAAGTGTGGCACAATGTTAAAGTGGTTGTATACCTATATTTGTAACTTTTACCTACAGGTAAGCCTATAATAAGGCTTACCTGTAGGTAAAAAAAATATCTCCTAAACCTGTAAGGTTTAGGAGATATTCCCCTCGCAATGAGCCGCTAACTGCAGCGGCGCATGCGCACAGGGGACTCTCGACTGACAGCCCGGCATGCCGGGCAGAAGTCTCCCGCGCGCATGCGCGGGAGTGACGACATCGCGGCTCCGGCCACTCACAGCGCCGGAGCCGCGATACCCGGAAGACACGCCGAGGGGAGATGTCGGCTCCCTCGGCGTGGACCAGGTGAGATGCCGGCGCCTCGTTCTAAGGTAAGTATCTCATAATGAGCTAGTATGCGGTGCATACTAGCTCATTATGCCTTTTCCCTTGCAGGTGTAAAAAAAAAAAAAAAATGACAGCGGGTATACAACCGCTTTAAGTACCCACTCACACTGGAAAATGCATGTGAATCGCACAGGAATGCTGTGGAGTTTCTGTGCAATTCACATGCTGTTCTGTGCAATGCGATTTCAGCCCATTCATTTTGAATGGGCTGAAATCGCTCTGCGCCAACAGTAGTGCATGCACTACTTTTGGAAGTGCACTGAGATCCAATATGAGCAAACGCACTGCATTTGCGACCTGCATTTGGGGTGTCGTTAACTTTGCACTAACACCCTCTGCAGATCACAAGAGCAGTGCGATTGGAATGTGGTGTGGGAAACTGACACAGAATGAGGGTCTCCTGCACTGCTTTCTGGTGTAAATAGACCCAGAAACAAGGCCAGGGACTTTTTTCCCCCTGTTTCTTGTAGGTAGGGCAGCACATTGAAATGAATAGGCTGCTCTACTCTTGACGTGCACAAGCAAATGCACATGCAAAGATGTGAAAGGGGCCTTAGTCAGATTCCAGGGACATCTGTTGTGTAATTCTATTGAGAACCACCAGAGGGCACAGACATACTATATTGCCCCCACAGCACTCTGTGGCCTGTTTCTAGTAACATCATAAAAAAGAAAGTTGACATTGCATACACTGTATCCTATGAAATAACGTGGCACTTCTGGGTACTTATATTAGAATATTTAGAGACCTGTCACATGGGGGTGTTATGGGGGGAGGGGATCGTGACCTTGGGGGCGAGGAGAGTATCAAAGAGGCACAATTACTGGGGAAGGTGGGTGGGTGGGGGGGCAGTCAGATGAAGGCCTTGTGCTTGGGGAAGGTTGTTGGCAGAAAGGCAGCAAAAGGAAGCAGGATGGTGTCCTTTCATTTGACCAGGGAGGAGAGTGAAGTGGGCTGGAGGTTCTATGCACAGGGAGAAGTAAATTAAGCTTGTATAAGGTGCTTTGACTGGGGAAGGAGGTTTAGGTTGGTGGGAGAAAGGTAGAATTTTGTAACCTGGGAGGATAGGTGGGTGACAGGTGGCACAGGGACCAGGGAGGGATGAAGGACAGTGCATTGAGGGTAAGGTGGTATGGGGGGATGAGGTGGGAAGACAGAGGTATATTAAACTCAGTTAATCTGCTCAGCCTGGAAAGTCTCTGCACTCAGAACCCACCCTGTGTCCCAGTATGATGTCTGCAGTGATATCACGACCTGCACACTGACTGTGCTGCTGAAGTGTTGGATCGTTTGACAATTGACTGAAAAATAGGACTGTCTTGGCAGATCCGGAACAGTTGAAAAGTACAGTATGTGATGGTTTGTATGAACATTGGTTCAAATATCTACTAGCGTATGGCCAGCAAGTGTTTGTAAAAGTCTCAATAAATTGCATTAGACTGGCGTTCAAACCCCTTACTAGGTAATATCAAAGCCCAGTCTTCTTCAAGCATACATTCCCCTTCTATTCCAATATCTGTTGGAGATGTCACACCTCTAAAGGGACTGTGACCCATATTTGGTCAGACTATTCCCATATCCAAGAGTTATGGATGAAAAATGTTGACATCTTTTGTAAAGTAATGGCAACACAAATACATTTCTTCCCTAGGATTGCCCTGCTCTCCTTGATCCCGGGCTCCATTTTGATGGACAAGAAAGATGTCCTTTGTCACTTTCTCGCTGCCACAAGAGTGGCAATCCCCCACCACTGGAAATCAACACCCACACTCTCCCTTGCAGAATGGATCTCTAAAGTAGGCACCATCTGGGACTTGGACTTGGACTGTTGTCACATAAAAACGATAGAGCGGATTCATTCTGTAAAACATGGGCTCCCTGGTCAACGTTTCGCCTCTCATCTGCTTTCCAAGATTGGATTACTGAACGAGTTTTAGATACCGTTCAGGAGCCATAATGAAGTACCTGTCTTCCCCTTATTCTTTCCTTTCTCTGGCCCACAGTATTTTCCCCTCTTCCTCCTTGGTAATACAGTGATATCCCATAGTTCCTTTAAGCCTTGCATTTTGTTCAATATGTAGGACTTACCAAGATGTCTTATACAGGTCAAGACGAATTCAGACTGGTGCATGTATATTTCGGTATACTTTCTTATTGTATGTAATGAGTTTTGAATGCCCCTTCGTTAAGTCAAATTGCCCTATCTCACAAACCTGTATTACATCTGCTAAGTGTGTATACAACATATGTATACAGTTTTGCTCATAAGTTTACATACCCTGGCAGAATTTATGATTTCTTGGCAATTTTTCAGAGAATATGAATGATAACACAAAAACATTTCTATCACTTATAGTGTTTGGCTGAAGCCATTTATTATCAATCAACTGTGTTTACTCTTTTTAAATCATAATAACAACAGAAACTACCCAAATGACCCTGATCAAAAGTTTACATACCCAGGTGATTTTGGCCTGATAACATGCACACAAGTTGACACAAAGGGGTTTGAATGGCTATTAACCTCCCTGGCGGTATGATTATTTCGGTTTTTAGGTGCTGAAAGCGGTACCATTATTTTGCATGGAAATTTGGCGTTTTATATTGTAGGTCTGTAAATATTAACAATAATACACTTAAATCTGTCCAAACCAGAGTCTAGTAGATATCCCGGGTATGATAAAGTTTGAAACACAAAAACATAAATTATAATATAATAAATAAAAATAAATAATAAAAAAAAATAAAAAAAAATAGTAATAAAATAAATTTCCCCACAATTCACTATCGCTCAATTCTGCAAGTGTTCTAATTTACTATCGCTGTTTTCTAGCTGGTCTAAAGCCACTTTTGATGTAAAGGGACACTTTTTGGTTGCTATGGACAATCTCCAGTTTCCAGGCAGAAGGAACAGTTTTATATATATAAAACTGCATGCAGGACACTGGGCAGACCACTAGGGACAAAGGGGATGTGTCATTATTTGATACAGTACTGTAATCTGTAAGATTACAGTATACTGTATATGTACTGTGTGTTTCACTTTTTGAATTTGCCGCCGAACTCCGTCCCCGTGCGTCGCAACGCTCGCAGGGAACGGAGCTCGGCACTGTGAATCGAGCGAGACACAGCGGCTCGCCGATCACAGCGGGGAGACATCGCAGGATCCAGGAGACAAGGTAAGTATGCTCTTCCTGGATCCTGCAATGCAAGCCCGAGTCTGGCTCGGGGATACCGCTTTTGGTATGAAAAATCCACCCCGAGCCAGACTCGGGAATACCGCCAGGGGGGTTAAAGGTAACCATCCTTACCTGTGATCTGTTTGCTTGTAATTAGTGTGTGTGTATAAAAGGTCAATGAGTTTCTGGGCTACTGACAGAACCTTGCATCATTCATCCAGTGCTGCACTGACGTTTGTGGATTCTGAGTCATGGGGAAAGCAAAAGAATTGTCAAAGGATCTGCGGGAAAAAGTAGTTGAACTGTATAAAACAGGAAATGGATATAACAAGATATCCAAGGAATTGAGAATGCCAATCAGCAGTGTTCACAATCTAATCAAGAAGTGAGAAATGAGGGGTTCTGTTATAACCAAACCACAGTCAGGTAGACCAACTAAAATTTCAGCCACAACTGCCAGGAAAATTGTTTGGGATGCAAAGAAAACCCACAAATAAATTCAGGTAAAAAAAAACAGGACTGTCTGAAAACATGTGAAAACATGTGGTGTGGCTGTTTCAAGATGCACAATAAGGAGGCACTCGACCATGCAGATGGGCTGCATGGTTGAGTCGCTAGAAGAAAGCCATTACTTTGCAAATGCCACAAAGTATTCCGCTTACAATACACCAAACAACACAGAGACAAGTCTCAAACCTTCTGGCACAGTCATTTGGAGTAATGAGACCATTTGGAGTGCCGCAACGAAGAGTGAGTTTAAATTACGCAAAATATTGGCCGTGGCTTAAAGGGGGTGTGGTTAAATAGAGTCTGAGATAACTTGCAGAACAAACTGCACTGCTGTAATCCACAGGAGAAGTACAGCCAAACGAGCTTTATATTTTATGAATTATTTATGTTTTATTTATTAATACTAGTCATGGATTATTTGTAATCAAGAGACTGTTGGCGCTGAGCTTTTTAATTTGATTCTTTAATTTGTCATATGGATTCTAATCACTAGATAGAGCAGCACCTTTTCTACCCTTATTTTTCCACCATAGGTGAGTAGATTCATTTGCATATGATTCTTTGCATATGATTATTTCTTGTAAATGGTTTCTAATTGATCATATGAATTGTAACCACTAGATGGAGCAGCATCTTTCGTACACCCAATTATGTACTTTGTAGCTGCGCTAGATCTATTTGCATATGATCCTTTGTCTCACTAGCTTAACCTATTACCGCAGATTGTGTGTCACTATTTATTTCGATGGAATGTGGTATCTGACGTTTGGCCTGCCCCTTGGATGACGTCATTGATAACGAAACGCATTGGGATTGGCAGTTACTGAAGACATCACGCTTGCTTAGCCATTACCCAAGGTCTTCATTTCTCATGAACTGACAGTCTGCTGGTTTTTGACTCGTTTGTGCCTGTTTACAACCTATCGAAGGTACTTCTTACATTTTAAATAAAAGGACTTAAATGTTAGCAATCTTCACTATGCTTGTTCATTTTTTTTATTCCCGATCCATTTGGAGCTGCTGCTAAGCAGCTACCACCTATCTCGGATGCTGGGTTATTTTGTGCTTTTATGATCATTATAATTTATGGTCCACGCTATCTGGTAAGAAGCGTATGCTAATTGATGGTTCTTGATGGTGGATTTCATCAATCAATGTTATTTATACACCTTTTTGCACTTTATGGACACTCTTCTTTATTATTGAAAAGGACTTTTTCATTGATTTTTTAAAAGTTTTTATGTTATATTTTGCTCATATTTTATTCACTGCATGTTTCATTGTTTTCATGCCACATCGTTTACCATATAATTAATCATGATTGCATCAGGATTTAGCACCAATTCCTATTTTTTATCAACTCAATATTGATCCTTACAGACTAAGACTGGTATGCCTTTAAAGTTCATGTGCGTGTAAAGGCAAGCGTCCCAATACTTTTGTTAATATAATGTATGTGGTTCGGCTCTTCCGGGTAGGGCGCATGCATGTGTGCCGCCGGAGGCTCGCTTTCGCTGTGATCTCACGCTGCAGGAGCCAAGCAGTGGTTACCGCAGACTCGACTGTCCGCCAGCACCCGCCGATTGTTCAGTACACAGGCAGATCACCGTTCTGTCAGTAGGGAAGGCATGGATCTATGCCTTCCCCTAGTAAAAGCACCAGGGCTTTTTTTCAGCGGGAATGCGGGGGAACGCAGTTCCACCACCTTCAGCACTGAATGTATGTAATAGCATGGGGTGTGGGGTGTGCTGGAGGGTCTATTGATGTTGGCTGCTGGTGATCTATTGTCACTGGTGGGGGTCTGATTTTGTGTGAGGGTCTATTGTTGCTGATGGGGAATCTATTTTTGCTGGGGGGGTCTTATGTTGCTGGAAGGGATCTACTGGAGGATCTATTGATGCTGGCTGCTGGGAGATCTGTTGTTGCTGCTGAGGGTGGTCTAATGTTGCTTGGGTGGATATTTTGTTACTGGGTGTGATATTTTGTTGTGGGCGGTTCACTGTTGCTGCAGGGAATCTAATGTTGTTGGGGTGGAGTCCATTGTTGCTGGGGGAGTCTATTGTTGTGTGGGGATCTATTGCTGGGATTCTATTGT
This sequence comes from Lithobates clamitans, assembly GCA_037952925.1. NCBI lineage: Eukaryota > Metazoa > Chordata > Amphibia > Anura > Ranidae > Lithobates > Lithobates clamitans. The sequence continues at coordinate 403,112 of JBBGZY010001527.1, forward strand.
TCCTGGCTGCAGGGGATCTATTTTATTGCTTTTCTTTTTATCCTTAACATATTCCATACAAATGATTTAGCACCACAAAATGATACTTGGTTCTGTATTCTCTAAAAGGAGCAGTACTGGTAGGGGGGTAGGGGTGTAATCAAGGGACGGTGGTCACAGGTGCGTAGCAGCAGAGACAAGGGGTGACTCAGATGGGGGAGTTCCTGCACCTATTCTCCGAGAAAAAAAGCCCTGAAAAGCACCTTCCGCAGTTTAGAGAAACACAGGCTAGGCACATATTTAACCCTTTGAGCGCCCCTGATGTTAACCCCTTCCCAGCCAGTGTCATTAGTAAAGTGACAGTGCATATTGTGTAGCACTAATCACTAATGTTGTATTGATTATGATAGTTATACTTTAATAATTTTCTGATTTCATTTACAAAAGTTAGATGCTTCCCTTTGCCTCCTGATTACAGCCACAAAACATTTAGAGGAGTGAATATCCTTGGAAATCATGCTCTTTATTAAAGTTTGAAATAGAAAGATTACAAAGTGTAATGGTCATGGAAGTTTACAGTGAACACCCCTTGAACACAGTAATACACACATAGCAGATATAATACAGGTTTCCCCTGATGAAGTCACGTGACCCGTGACGCCACGCTTAGGGACGGGACAGGCACCTTCCACTGTCAGAAGTGTACGAGCTCGCCGCTCGTTTGGTTATATGTGCCCTCTGCTATTCTATTGTGTGAGTACCTTTCTTATTGTCAATAAAGCTCATATGTTTTAAAAAATACTACACTATATGGCATCCCTTTCCTCTTTTGGCCGCTGTGCCCCCTGAGGACATGAGGCATATAGAGACCTAGTCCGGGACCCAGGACCAACCCCCATAGGAGCTGTGATAAGCGGTGATTGTTCTATGCTATAACCTCAGTATAATGAGGTAAGGGGCCATTATCTACCAGTGTGGTATTGTTGCATGAAGAGGATGGAGTACCTCTATACACTTCACATTCCCCACTTATTTAAGTGATTGGTCTAGGAATCAAGTTTTGCTGCTTGCACTCTCTCACTGTTTTGCACTTTGAGGACTGATGAGCCATTGAAGATTTCTATGTTGCACAAGCCACTTTTTTTGGACTGTTTATATGTTTTTATGCATCTTTGAGCACTGTTTGTATGCACTGGACACTTTAGACTATTGTCACATGTTTTGAGATTTCTCCGGACATACAGAGTAACATTGTACTTTTTCGTTTTTGAATTTTTATTTTGTTTTTAATATTGTGTGTATTAATTCTCTCTCACTTACATGTTTATTCATGCACCATTTGACAAGTTTGACACTGCATGCCTTATTTTATATGCTGATGTTATTAATTGCTTATAAGTCCGGATTCTTTTGGAAAAAAAATTCTTTTAGAGATTAGTTATATTTATCACAATTTAGATCTCACAATATTTTATTGAGGGTGTTTTACTGTGAATCACACTACACGTTAGGTGACTAGTGTCATAAACATTAACATTTCTATACGCCCTGTATTTATGTATCTATTCACATATTGGGATTAGCGCAGCACCACAACCACTCGTTAGTTTTTGTTATTATTAGGGGCCAGGTAGGACCCCAGCCGGTGCAAGCAGCTTTTCCTTTTGGTATTATATTTATTACATGGTAGCGTGGGAATAAAACACCTTATACAATACAGGTTTGTGAGTTAGGGCAATTGACTTATGAGAAGTGGTCACAGCCGTGAAACATGTAGAGGATTGAATATCCTTGGAGGTCATGCTTCCATATATGTTTTATTATTGGCACCGTTATTCTGGACCTATTTACTACACTGTATTTAGACTCATTTTGGGAAACCACCTCCTATAAAATAATGGGGTGCATCATCCGTTTTGTTTTATTTTTAATTTTTGTACTTTTTTGTACTGTCTGTATGTTTGGTTTTTACCACAATAGAAGCACTTGTAAACCAATAGTCAAATTCCAAGGCATGATAACGCTATTTGATGCGGTGCTTATCTTGCACTACTTCTGTTATAGGATGTTGGGAATTTCTCATGATCAAAGTCTCTATAGATGCATTATTGTGTCCACGACAAAACTGAACAGTATATGCATATGACACTGATCAGTGGAGTACATCTCCTGGGCTAGTCATATAGATGCCAGAGAGTCATAAATGGCAAAGTGTATATAATGTCCTAGTATCTTCTAATGTCCTAATACTACACACTGGATTGTGCAATCTTTTGTACAAAAGGCAAAGGATCATACATAGCATCAGAGTTTTAGTGTCTACACCTTAACATGGTAGAATGCATTCTGTAACATATAGAAAATAAAGACCAAAAGATTCTTGGCCCTACAGTCAGCTTGTCCTGACAGTATTTGAACACATTCTGACGCGAAATGTTTTCACATTTGATGGCTCCCTCTTCCTCCAGGTACAGGGGGTAGCAATGGGGACTTGTTGTGCCCCATCGAACTCCAACCTGTAACTAGGGGGGTGGGAGTGTACAGTATTTTCTGAAGACAGATTGTCTAAGTTCTGCCATTGTATCTTACTTTGACTACGTTACATCAATGAAGTTATTGTGTTTTGGACTGGCACAATTCAGGAGTTGGGTAAATTCATAACACTAATAAGTGAGAATAGTTTTAATCTTAAATTTACAGTGCAATCTGATGTTAAATCTGTTTCAATTATTGACATTCAATTCTTGAAACTGGCCGATGGTTTTATTAGTACTACACTCCACCGCAAAACTATGGCTGGAAATACCATTCTCAATGCTGGTAGAGCTCACCCCCATCCACTGATACGTAGTATCACCTACAGTCAGTACTTATGTTTAGGATGAATCTGCTCAAATGATGCACACATGCACAAAATTCAAATATACATAACAAAAACATTATCCACATGCTATAGGTAATAATGAAAAACATACCACATTACAAAAATGTATAAAACATAAGACATATTACATATAAACACATGCCAACACCAAGCAGGAGCCCCTACACAAAGAGAAAAGAAAAAAAAAGAAAAAGAAATAGCACTAGGAACAGTCTACTCATCAATAAACTCATATGTTATATGGAAAAACATGGAGATACATAGTTACATAGTTATATAGTTAGTCAGGTTGAAAAAAGACACAAGTGCATCCAGAGGAAGGCAAGACCCACAGTTGATCCAGAGGAAGGCAAAAAAACCCCAGCAGAGCGTGCTCCAATTTGCTATAGCAGGGGAAAAAATTCCTTCCTGATCCCCCAAGAGGCAATCGGATTTTCCCTGGATCAACTTTACCTATAAATGTTAGTACCCAGTTATATTATGTACATTTAGGAAAGTATCCAGGCCTTTCTTAAAGCAATCTACTGAGCTGGCCAGAATCACCTCTGACGGAGTCTATTCCACATTTTCACAGCTCTTACTGTGAAGAAACCTTTCCGTATTTGGAGATGAAATCTCTTTTCCTCTAGACGTAAAGAGTGCCCCCATGTCCTCTGGGTTGACCGTAAAGAGAATAACTCAACACCAAGTTCACTATATGGACCCCTTATATATTTGAACATGTTGATATCCCCCCTTATTCTCCTCTCCTCAAGAGTGAATAAATTCAGTTCCTCTAATCTTTCCTCATAGCTGAGCTCCTCCATGCCTCTTATCAGTTTGGTTGCCCTTCTCTGCACATTCTCCAGTTCCCCGATATTCTTTTTGAGAACTGGTGCCAAAAACTGAACTGCATATTCCAGGTGAGGTCTTACTAATGATTTGAACAGGGGCAAATATATATCTCTCTCTCTGGAGTCCATACCTCTCTTAATACAAGAAAGGACTTTGCTCGCTTTGGAAACTGCAGCTTGGCATTGCATGCTATTATTGAGCTTATGATCTACCAAAACCCCCAGATCCTTCTCCACCATGGATTCCCCCATTTGTACTCCACCTAGCATGTATGATGCATGTAAATTCTTAGCCCCCAAGTGCATAACTTTACATTTCTCAACATTAAACCTCATCTGCCACATAGTCGCACAATTAGACAGTGCATTGAGGTTGGCTTGTAAATTGGAGACATCTTGTAAGGACGTTATTCCACTGCATAGCTTGGTGTCATCTGCAAAAACAGAAATGTTACTTTTGATCCCAGACCCAATATCATTTATAAAGCTATTAAAAAGTAAGGGTCCCAGCACTGAACCTTGGAGTACACCACTGATACCCTTAGACCATTCAGAGTAAGAATCATTAACCACTACTCTCTCTGATATTTCCAGGCCTGTAGACTTTACCTTACACATGAGCCTCGTGTGGGGAACTGTGTCGAACACTTTTGCAAAATCCAAGTATTCCACGTGCACAGCCACCCCTCTGTCCAAGGTTTTACTTACCTCTTCATAAAAAGAAATCAGGTTTGTCTGACAACTTCTGTCTTTCATGAATCCATGCTGTCCGTTGCTTAAAATGTTTTTTTCCAGCAAGAACTCGTCTATGTGGTCTTTTATTAAATGCTCCAGTATCTTCCCGACTATAGAAGTTAAACTAACAGGTCTATAGTTACTTGGTAAAGACTTTGATCCCTTTTCAAATATAGGCACCACGTTCACCCTGCGCCAATCCAGTGGTACTATTCCAGTCATTAATGAGTTCCTAAAAATTAGATACAATGGCTTTGAAATTACAGGGCTCAATTCTTTTAGGATCCGTGGGTGAATGCCATCAAGTCCAGGTGCTTTATCCACCTTTATTCTGTCTAAATATTTCTGGACCGTATCACTTTTGAGCCATTGTGGATCATTCGGGGCTGTTTCAATACCACCCCTACCCTACATTAGACTATTCAAATTTTTAACCCCTGAGAAGAGTAACCCTGCTTTATCTTCCTTCGTCCAACTAGATAAAATATATAGTTTCCTACTCCCACAATGGTGTTAGATATATCACACAGAACACAGCAACACTAAACAAACAAAAAAAGGGGGATGAAATAACTAAAGACAAAAATAAAATATAGATAAAACTACCAGAATTAAGCACTCAGACCAAAATCACCTCGCTCAACCCAGCTTTGAACCAGCTTCAGGTCTTCTTACCATCGACCCATATATAAATTCCGCAGTTCAAGGGATTCCCTTAGCACCTTCCAAGGGAGCCATATTTGGCAACATTGTTCATAGGTGTCCAATTCCTGTGACAGGAGAGTCTCCATCATCTCGATAGGGTCTATCTCTGAAACTCACTCAATCAACGATAGAGCATACACTGGTCGCCAATGGCGAGGTATAACTGCTCTTGCAGCTGTCAACCAATGCCTTAAAAGACCTTTTTTAATGCTTTTATGCAAGCCGGGTAAGATGGATAGCAAAGTTATTTGTGGTGTGTTGGGGATAATTACCCCAGTTGCACGAGTATGAAGCTGGAGTATCATATCCCAAAAATTATGTACAGATGGACATTTCCACCAAATATGCAATAGTGAACCCTTAGCGGCGTGACCGCGCCAACAAAGGTCTGAGACATTTGGATATATCTGGTGAAGCAACAACGGGTATCTATACCAACAAGAAAGTAGCTTGAAATTTGTCTCATGTGCCTTAGTTGCTGACGACATACTATGTGTAAGGATAAACACTTTTTCCCATTCCTCTGATTTAATTTCGAAGCTCAAGTCCATATTCCACTTATTTGTAAACTCCAGGAGGCATGGATGGAGCCTAAGAATAGGAACCCTATATACTGTAGAAAGAATGTGATCTGGTATAATATTTTGTAACAGAAGGGACTCAAAGGTATCTGGCTCTCTATTAAATCCATCCCTAGAAGGGAAGGATAAAAGAAAAGATGATAGTTGCTGATATTCCAGCCAATGTCTAAAGTTAATTGGCCGGTTTGTATGCCATAGAACAGAGTGTGGTTACCTCCAGATGTGGCGTTTACAGCAAACTATCTGCAGCTAAATTGCCATATGCCTGTAGCCATAGTAGCAATGAACTGGTACAGAAAAACACCTGTGTCTTTTTTATGCTGTGTGTCTATGGAGTTGATTTACTAAAGGTTACATTTTGCTGACTTTCATTATTCAATCATGTGCAAGTAAAAATCCTGTTTTTTTTTATTTACTAGCAGGAGATTGGGTATTGTTTGCAAAGTGAATTGTCACCACATTTACTAAGCTAAGAAAGAATTTCCTTGCAAAGTACAATTTTCCCTTTCAAAGTGAACAGCCTATTTGTCTTTAGTAAACCAATCCCTGTACTGGAGTGCTTATTCATGGGTATTGCAATATGCTGCACTTGCTGTAAGACAAGCTTCCAAATCCAGCTTCTTGTTGGGTGCCATAAATGGGAAATTCATGACTCTCTTTGGGAAGTTTCAGCCCAGGAAAAAGCTTTGTGCCAAGCAGGCCCTGATAGTACATACATGGAGACAGTCACCTCCTTCTAATGTTATGTACATGCTGTTAGGCCAGAAATGAGCAGACTGACCTTACAAGTCATTCTTTGCTGTGTCAACACAGAATGTGCCCAGACATTGTTCTCTACTGGATGCATCTGGATGGCCTTTCCTCTGGTTATAATTTAATAGCTGCCGGGTGAGGGAGGGAAGAAAGTAGATAACATAACCTTGAATCACACTGTTCAAAGCCATACCATGATAGAATGTATGTTTGAAGTGAATTTTCAATTTACATTAACATTATGTTAATTTTGCAGATAAAAAAGAGGAACAAGAACGGTAATTGCAATGTGTTTACTTTCTTTGAAGCTGAACTCTAGACAGTTAAATACACTGATGAAATACATATATGGAAGCTGTTTTAATTGCAAAAAAGAAAGAAAGAAAACTGACATTCTGTCCATACATTTCTGAGATGTAGCCTCCCTGGCGGTATTCCCGAGTGTGGCTCGGGGTTAAAATTCAGGACCATTAGCGGTAACCCCGAGCCACACTCGGGATTGCATCGCAGGATCCTGGTGCCTCCTTACTTACCTTGTCCCCGGGATCCTGCGATGTCCCCCGCAGTGTCCGAGGGCTGTGTCCTCCTCTGAAGCCTCTCCGTACCAGGCTCCGTTCCCTGCGAGCGTCGCGACGCACGGGGGCGGAGCCTGGCGGCAAATTCAAAAAAATGTAAAAATCATAACACATACAGTACTGTAATCTTACAGATTACAGTACTGTATGAAATCATTTCACATCCCATTTGTCCCCAGTGCTTTGTCCAATGCCCTGCATGCAGTTCTATATTATATATACTGTTCTTTCTGCCTGGAAACTGGAGATTGTCCATAGCAACCAAAAAGTGTCCCTTTACGTCAAAAATGGCTTTAGACCAGCTAGAAAACAGCGATAGTAAATTAGAACACTTGCAGAATTGAGCGATAGTGAATCGTGTGGAAATTTATTTTATTACTATTTATTTTTATTTTTTTTAATTATTATTTTTTTTTTATTATATTATAATTTATGTTTTTGTGTTTCAAACTTTATCATACCCGGGATATCTACTAGACTCTTGTTTGGACAGATTTAAGTGTGTTATTGTTAAGAATTACAGACCTACAATATAAAACGCCAAATTTCAATGCAAAATAATTGTACCGCTTTCAGCACCTAAAATCAGAAAGAATCATACCGCCAGGGAGGTTAAACAACTCTGCTACTCTGCTACACAGGTCGACCAGGCAGATGCAACCACTTTCTCTGTTACAGTTAGAAGGAATACAGTGGTGTCTCCAGCCCCAGCAAGCTGACTGGACACAGAAAGAGCAGCAGCAGACTGACTCATTTCTCCTATCTCACTCCTCCTATCAACATGGTCCTTGTCTGTACATTTGCATACAAAACAACTGATTGGCTGCTGGTCCCGCCCTTTCCTCTCCCAACCATCTTTTGACAAAGCTATAAGCAAGGGTAGTGCCTTCCATAAAATTAAATGACTTGCTTGGTAAAGCTCAGAGTTCCATGGGAAAAACATCATAGAAAGAGTAGCAAGAATATATTTTAAAGTGAAAATAAATAGTACTTCTGGCATATACCAATAGTTCCCACGGCTGAGGGTGGTAGCCCAGACTCCTCATATTATAATATCAAAGGTATACTTTAAAGTTAAGCTTCAGACCTACCTTCTTTGTTTTTTTATTTTTAATTTTGGACAGAAAGGCCAAGGAATTAAACCTATATTGGGTTATTTGTGGTCTGCCCCCCCCTTTCCCCCCTTCCTCATTGGGAGGATTTCCCCTCTATTATTTCAGGACAGGCAAGAAGTAATGGAAAATCTTTGCAGTGGGGAGCAACAAAACACTTATTTTTTCAGTAAAATGGGCATGAGTTAGACCAGCCTTCCTCCTTTTTGTTACAAGGAAACTACATAAATAATGTGAGTATCTAGTATATTTGAAATCCAGAATGAATGACCTTTTTCCAATACCTCTTGGTCTATATGACAAAATAATATTTAGTAGTATTCATAAAATGAAACAAATGTAATAACGTCCAGAAAAGTAATGCAAAGAAAATGGAAAATTCAGTGCTATTTTCCATTGTTGGCCTGTATTGTGTTCCTTAAATTGGGGTTCAGTGAAAAAAAAATGCTTTAATACATTGGAGGTCATACATGCTGAAAGTGGAAGGGTTGGTGCGTTGGTTCTGTGTTGGCTCTATGGGGTTATGAAGTAAGTTCAAGTGCTAAGGGATGCCACCTTAAGATTAGAGCATGTGAGCCAGGATTCCCAAATTTTCTCATATACTGTATGGACAATCTATTGGTGAGTTTAGCTGTCATTTTTATAAATCATATAGTTTGGGAGATTATAGTATTGATTTCAGAAATATTAAGGGGTTGATCTACAAATAATTTGCATAGCTATTCACCCAATGAAAGTTCATGTATGTCCGATATATGGGAATGGGGGCAAAAACAATCTTACCCACCTATAGACACATGACAGCCGAGCAGGAGCATTGCTATTCCGGGTGGATGTCATATGAAGTCCTCACAGTCACATGCTTCATGCACATGCAAGGGGCCATGCTGCAGCATGATCTGCAGCGTGATCTGTCACCTGCTTTGTCTGGTGGACCTAGATCGTTGTTCCAGGCCGGCCCCAGTACCATGTGATCACTTTGACTAAAAACCGCGATCACGACAGTTGTACACCATGAATGGCTATGAATGAAAGCCAATCATTGTGTACGACTGTCATGTGATGTGATGATATCTGTGATTGGTCACAGTGATCACATGGTACAGACAGGACCAATCACAGTGCATCTGTACCATGTGATAGCTGTGGCCAATCACAGATATCACAATAGTACACAATAAGTGGCTATGAATGAATAGATGCCATTCATAAAAATGATTGCTTATAACGATGATCATCACCATTATAAGCAATCAAAAAAAAAATCCTGATCACTTCCCACTACGTAAAAAAAAGAAAAAGACATTAAAAAATTATTAAAATGCCTTTTTACATACAGTCAGTATCCCTGATCAACGCCACACCAGTCATATGATGATGCTGCACTGCTCTGGTGACAGTATGCAAAAAAAATTGTAAAAACAACCAAATTTTATTTAATTTCTTCATTTTCCAAAAAATTGTGACAAAAAATGACAACTTTAAAAAACTCATAATGCCTCTTATTAAATACTAGGGATGGGCCCGATGTTCGAGTCGAATGTAGGTTCGACTCGAACATCAGGTGTTCGCCTGTTCATCGAATAGCGAACATTATGGGGCGTTCGTGGCAAATTCGAACACTGTGCAAGCCCCATAATGCACTGCGAGATTGCAGTGCATTGATGTCTGATGATTGGCCAAAGCAGGTACCTGACCTGCATGCTTTGGCAAATCACAGCATGCTCTGTTGTGAGAGCCATGATTGGCCAAAGGCTGGGCGCACTACCAGTACCAGTGGCGGCTGGGGCTGGAGGAGCGCAAACAAACTGAAAAATACTGAAACCCCCCTTCATCAATTGCAGCCTCACTGTGCCCATCAAACGCAGCCATATGTGCCCTTCATATGCAGCCACGTGTGCCCATCATATGCAGCCACTGTGCCCATCATATGCAGCCACTTGTGCCCATCATATGCAGCCACTTTTGCCCATCATATGCACCCACTTGTGCCCATCAAAAGCGCTGCTGTGCCCATCAAATGCAGCCACTTGTGCCCATCATATGCAGCCACTTGTGCCCATCAAATGCAGCCACTTGTGCCTATCATATGCAGCCACTGTGCCCATCATATGCAGCCACTTGCACAACAAATGCAGCCACTTGTACCTATCAAACACAGCCACTGTGCCCATCAAATGCAGCCACTGTGCCCATCATATGCAGCCACTTGCCCAACAAATGCAGCCACTTGTACCCAGTATTTGCAGCCACTTGCCACCAACCTAGGCTGGAACGAGGTACATGTGGTAGCTGACGAATGGTATGTGATGTATCGTGGTTCCCCCTCCCCCACCCCGTCCCTGTACCGGGGGGGCTCTTTTATGGCCAGCCAGATGAGGACGAGCAGCAGGCTGGTGCCCAGGAGGATGAGTCCGCTCCTCCGCATGGTCTCCGCTCAGCCCGGTCCTCCTCCTCTGCCACCCCCTGCCCACCTGTCTCCGGAGCACAGACAGCCTGTGTCTGCCTGACTGTCCTCCTCCTCCTCCCCCTGGGTTCTCCTCCCGGGGACACGGACCATCACCCGGGGCTGTACACCGCTCCATCACCGCCACCGAGTATCGCCCCCTACTATTCTATGTATACCGCTACTTGTCTTATACATCCCCCATAAGCACCAGGCATCCAATAGGGTTGCCCGGCGCTATGGCCAATCAGGAAGCAGGTCTGACCCCCTGCCTCCTGATTGGAGGAGAGGAAGGTTAGTGTGGAAATAGTGAAAATTAATTCGCTATCATCACACACTTGGGTTGCTTTAGGACGCACTCTATGCGCCTCAAGCCCACCCTCTTTTGAAGCCTATTAGAGCCTCTGGCTCTAATCAGGTGCTTCAAAAAGTACCACCCTCTCCCACCCCCGCCATAGGAATCCATGCGTCTGGCGTCCTGAAAGGGGCCGGGCGAATGGATGGGGGGGCAGCGCCCATGCGCCCACAGTGCATGGGCCGCCACTGTGTCCCACACTATATAAGGCTGCTTACACGGCGGTATATATATATATATATTTAGTGTTATAATTGTGAGAACGTTAGCTAGAGGCAGGTTAGTTAGTGGCCTGCAGGCAGTTTAGTATATATATATATATATATATACAGTGTAGTCAGCATAGTGTTGACAATATATATACAGTGCAGGCAGTGTAGTATATGTATATATACTCTACATTCAGTGTAGACAATATATACAGTGCAGTCAGTGTACAGTATATAATACAGTGTATTGAAGTGGTTAAGAGGAACCCTATGACAGTATTAAGAAAAAAAACAGCATGGGTTCTCCCCCCAGTCCATACCAGGCCCTTTGGGTCTGGTATAGATTTTAAGGGGAACTCCACGCCAAAATTAAAAAAAAAATTGGCATGGGGTCCCCCCCCAAAATCCATACCAGACCCTTATCCAAGCAAGCAGCCTGGCAGGCCAGGATGGGGGGGGGGTGATCGAGTGCCCCCCCTCCTGAACCATACCAGGCTTCTTGCCCTCAACATGGGGAGGGTGCTTTGGGGTCCCCTCATCCCCACAACACTGCAACCCTCACCCAGTGGTTGTGGGGGGCTTATCGGAATCTGGAAGCCCCCATTCACAAAAGGTCCCCCAGACCCTTACCCATTCACCAAAAAAGCGTCAAAAAGTAAAAACCACAAAAGACAGTTTTTGACAATTCCTTTATTAAAAAAAAAAAAGAAAGTGTCTTGTGATGTCCATCCATCCTCAATCACGCTGCCCGACGGACCCGAAAAATTGAAAAAAAAAAGCTCCGCCTCGATGGGAGGTGTCCTGCCGAGTGCTGTCTCTTGGCTGTGACAGCTGTTATATGGGCAGGGGCATGGCAACCAGGTGACATAACCGAGTGACCCTGCCCCTTCTGACGTCATGTGCTGTCAGAGGGGATGAGGTTATCCGGTTTACATGAGCGGGTGGCCCCGCCCTTGCCTATATACAGCTGTCACAGTGAAAAGACAGCAGTCGGCAGGAGCCCTCTCATGGAGGCGGAGTATTTTCGTTTTTCTATTTTTCGGGTCTGTCGGGGAGGGTGATTGACGATGGATGTACATCGCGGGACACTTTTTTTTTCTTTTTTAATAAAGGACTTTTCAAAAACAGTTTTTTTGTGTTTTTTACTTTTTGACACTTTTTTTGGTGAATGGGTAGGGGGACAATGTACCATTCACATTCACATGGGGGGCAGGACCTAGGGCTAAAGGGGGCTTCGAGATTCCCATAAGCCCCCCACCCGCAGACCCCCCCAACCAATGGCCGGGGTTGTGGGGACAAGGCCCTTGGACTCCAAAGCACCCTCTCCATGTTGAGGGCATGTGGCCTGGTATGGTTCAGGAGGGGGGGCGCTCGATTGCCCCCCCTTCCTGTCCTACAGGCTGCATGCTCAGATAAGGGTCTGGTATGGATTTTGGGGGGACCCCACACCAATTTTTTTTTTCATTTTGGTGGGGAATTCCCCTTAAAATACATACCAGACCCAAATGGCCTGGTATGGACTGGGAGGGGGGGGCACGCTGATTTTTTTCCTTGATTATTATCTATATTGCCGGATTCATTACAGCCGCAAGCAATTTTACATTTTTTCCTTTAGAAATGTAATTTTGCTGCGGCACTGTAAAACACATCAGACAGATGCGCCACTTTACAGGCAGAGTCCAGTGGCGGTGCGTCCATAAGGGCGCACGGGCGCCACCCCTCTATGCCCAATGGATAGATTTATGCATTGCATGAATTGCATTGCATTGCATGAATCTATCCATGGCTGCCATTGCCACCCCGTATTCAGGCACCCGGCCCTTTTTCGGGCACGGGCGCCTGAATTACAGCGGCGGGGTATTTTTTTTAAGCACCTGATTAGAGCCATAGGCTCTAAATGGCACTCGCAGTTTACTCAGCTGTGTTAGGAAAGCAAATGAATATTCGCTTTCCTAACACTGAACCGCCTCTCCGCCAATCAGGTGCTCGGGTCCGTTACCTGTCACCTGATTGGCTGAAATGACAGGCGCCGCTATTGGACACCTATCAGGAGGAGAGGACGGGAGATGAGGGGCGGCAGGAGATGCATAAAGGACCCCGCTCGTCGCCGTCACCCGCTGCCCCACCAAGACAGGGTAGGTGCCGGACAGACGGCGAGTGGGCGGGGGTCACACTGGCGGCATTTGATGGGTACACTGGCAGCATTTGATGGACACACTGGCAGCATTTGATGGGCACACTGGCAGCATTTGGGCACCCTGGCAGCATTTGATGGGCACACTGGCAGCATTTAATGGGCACACTGGCAGCATTTGATGGGCACACTGGCAACGTTTGATGGGCACAGTGGCAGTGTTTGATGGGCACAGTGGCAGCGTTTGGCACAGTGGCTGCATTTGATGGGCACAGTGGCTGCAATTGATGGCACAGTGATTGGCACAGTGGCAGCGTTTGGCACAGTGGCTGCATTTGATGGGCACAGTGGCTGCAATTGATGGCACAGTGGCAGCATTTGATGGGCACAGTGGCAGCATTTGATGGGCACAGTGGCTGTGTTTGATGGCACAGTGGCTGTGTTTGATGGCACAGTGGCTGCAATTGATGGCACAGTGGCTGCAATGGTATTTTTTTTCAAAATATATAAAGGAACATTTCATTTTTATTGTTTCACTTTAAGCATTATTACAGTTGTTTTTAAAAACTTTTTTTTGCATTAACCACTTGAGCCCCAGACCATTTTGCTGCCTAAGGACCAGAGGTCTTTTTCCAATTTGGCACTGCGTCGCTTTAACTGCTAATTGCGCGGTCATGCAATGCTGTACCCAAACGAAATTTGCGCCCTTTTCTTCCCACAAATAGAGCTTTCTTTTGATGGTATTTGATCACCTCTGCGGTTTTTATTTTTTGCGCTATAAACGGAACTTTTTGTTATAAAAAAAATCCAATAAACTCAATTTTAGTCATACATTTAGGCCAAAATGTATTCGGCCACATGTCTTTGGTAAAAAAAATGTCAATAAGCGTATATTTATTGGTTTGCGCAAAAGTTATAGCGTCTACAAACTAGGGTACATTTTCTGTAATTTACACAGCTTTTAGTTTATGACTGCCTATGTCATTTCTTGAGGTGCTAAAATGGCAGGGCAGTACAAAACCCCCCAAATGACCCCATTTTGGAAAGTAGACACCCCAAGGAAATTGCTGAGAGGCATGTTGAACCCATTGAATATTTATTTTTTTTGTCCCAAGTGATTAAATAATGACTAAAAAAAAAAAAAAGAAAAATATTTACAATAAGTTGTCACTAAATGATATATTGCTCACACAGGCCATGGGCCTATGTGGAATTGCACCCCAAAATACATTCTGCTGCTTCTCCTGAGTATGGGGATACCACATGTGTGGGACTTTTTGGGAGCCTAGCCGCGTACGGGGCCCCGAAAACCAAGCACCGCCTTCAGGATTTCTAAGGGTGTAAATTTATGATTTCACTCTTCACTGCCTATCACAGTTTCAGAGGCCATGGAATGCCCAGGTGGCACAAAACCCCCCCAAATGACCCCATTTTGGAAAGTAGACACCCCAAGCTATTTGCTGAGAGGCATGTTGAGTCCATGGAATATTTTATATTTTGACACAAGTTGCGGGAAAGTGACACATTTTTTTTTTTTTTTTTGCACAAAGTTGTCACTAAATGATATATTGCTCACACAGGCCATGGGCATATGTGGAATTGCACCCCAAAATACATTTAGCTACTTCTCCTGAGTACGGGGATACCACATGTGTGGGACTTTTTGGGAGCCTAGCCGTGCACGGGACCCCGAAAACCAATCACCGCCTTCAGGATTTCTAAGGGTGAAAATTTTTGATTTCACTCTTCACTGCCTATCACAGTTTTGGAGGCCATGGAATGCCCAGGTGGCACAAAACCACCCCAAATGACTCCATTTTGGAAAGTAGACACCCCAAGCTATTTGCTGAGAGGCATGGTGAGTATTTTGCAGCTCTCATTTGTTTTTGAAAATGAAGAAAGACAAGAAAAAACTTTTTTTTTTTTTCTTTTTTCAATTTTCAAAACTTTGTGACAAAAAGTGAGGTCTGCAAAATACTCACTATACCTCTCAGCAAATAGCTTTGGGTGTCTACTTTCCAAAATGGGATCATTTGGGGGGGGTTTTGTGCCACCTGGGCATTCCATGGCCTCCGAAACTGTGATAGGCAGTCAAGAGTGAAATCAAAATTTCACGCCCTTAGAAAGCCTGAAGGCGGTGCTTGGTTTTCGGGGTTCCGTACGCGGCTAGGCTCCCAAAAAGTCTCACACATGTGGGATCCCCGTACTCAGGAGAAGCAGCAGAATGTATTTTGGGGTGTAATTTCACATATTCCCATGGCATGTTTGAGCAATGTATCATTTAGTGACAATTTTGTGCAAAAAAAAAAAAAATTTGTCTCTTTCCCGCAACTTGTGTCGCAATATAAAATATTCCATGGACTCGACATGCCTCTCAGCAAATAGCTTGGGGTGTCTACTTTCCAAAATGGGGTCATTTGGGGGGGTTTTGAACTGTCCTGGCATTTTATGCACAACATTTAGAAGCTTATGTCACACATCACCCACTCTTCTAACCACTTGAAGACAAAGCCCTTTCTGACACTTATTGTTTACATGAAAAAGTTATTTTTTTTTTGCAAGAAAATTACTTTGAACCCCCAAACATTATATATTTTTTAAAGCAAATGCCCTACAGATTAAAATGGTGGGTGTTTCATTTTTTAGTATTTGCGCAGCGATTTTTCAAACGCATTTTTTGGGGAAAAAACACACTTTTTAAAATTTTAATGCACTAAAACACACTATATTGCCCAAATGTTTGATGAAATAAAAAAGATGATCTTAGGCCGAGTACATGGATACCAAACATGACATGCTTTACAATTGCGCACAAACGTGCAGTGGCAACAAAATAAATACATTTTTAAAAGCCTTTAAAAGCCTTTACAGGTTACCACTTTAGATTTACAGAGGAGGTCTACTGCAAAAATTACTGCCCTCGATCTAACCTTCGCGGTGATACCTCACATGCATGGTGCAATTGCTGTTTACGTTTGACGACAGACCGCCGCTTGCGTTCGCCTTAGCGCGAGAGCAGGGGGCGACAGGGGTGCTTTTTTTTTTTATTCTTTATTATTTTTTTGCTTTTGTATCTTATTTTTAAACTGTTCCTTTCATTTTTTTTTTCTAATCATTTTTATTGTTATCTCGGGGAATGTAAATATCCCCTATGATAGCAATAGGTAGTGACAGGTACTCTTTTTTGAAAAAATTGGGGTCTATTAGACCCTAGATCTCTCCTCTGCCCTCAAAGCATCTGACCACACCAAGATCGGTGTGATAAAATGCTTCCCCAATTTCCCAATGGCGCTATTTACATCTGGCGAAATCTAAGTCATAAAATGCTCGTAGCTTCCGGTTTCTTAGGCCATAAAGATGTTTGGAGCCACTCTGGTCTCTGATCAGCTCTATGGTCAGCTGGCTGAATCACCGGCTGCATTTTCAGGTTCCCTGTTGAGACAGGAGAGCCAGAGAAAAACACGGAAGACGGTGGGGGGGCATTCCCTTCCACGGCTTGTAAAAGCAGTCTAGAGGCTAATTAGCCGCTAGGATTGCTTTTACATGAAAGCCGACCGCTGGCTGAAAAGAATGATACCAAGATGATACCTAAACCTGCAGGCATCATTCTGGTATAACCACTCAAAGTTGTGAATGGCGTACCTGAAGACAAAAAAATGGTTAACAATAAAGCACAGTAAACGGTAAAGTATAAAAAATTGCATACCTGATAAACAAACATGATAAAACATAATAACAATAAAACATTGCAGAATAGAATACAATAAAAAAGAGCAGAACAATAGAGAGAATAGAGAGAGAGAGAACAATAAAACGACAACTATTTTTTTTTATTTTATATATATATATATTTTTTTTTTACACTTTTTTTGTAACTAACTTTTATAACTGTAACCGGTTCCAGGTTCGGGTCTCTCAAAATGCGATGGCATCTTGGGAGACCCTGTGAAAGTGTGCCTAGTCTGTGGAATGCTGTACCCTACGCTAATACTCAACTAGTGAATGGTAGCGTTCAAAACATTCACCAATGCAAAGACCAGGATTGTCAGGACAGGAGGGACAATAATAGCGGGTGTCACGCCTATATCCGCGCTTGCTGCAGACACAACATCTTTTTTGGGGGGGTTCGCTGGGTAGGGGTACTCGGGAGGACATAAAGAAAATGCCTCTCATGCAGCCGACTGCATTTGGTTGGGGATGTGAATGGGGGAAGTACGGGCGCTGCAGAAGCGGTGGGTTCCCAATTAAGATTGGCGAATGCAGCAGGAAGGGCATTATGGGAATGACGGGCCTGTGTTTGTCTTTTTGGTGGCAGCGGGACACTACTTGTGCTTGCCACCTCACCAGCTTGATCTGCACTTATGGGACTCGCCACGTCACCAAGTGTTACTGCAGTGCTGGTTTGACTACGACCGGGGTGTACTAAGCCGCTGGCGCTTGCCAGTTCACTAAAACGCTACCAAAAAAACTGTTAGCGATCGCAGGGATCAGGCCTGACTCTGCGAACGCTGCAGTTATGCGTTTAGTGTTTTGTAAGTGACAGTGATCGATCGATACTGCACTTGGGTGGGCTGGGCTGGGCCGGGCGGAGGGGCAAAACGCAGGTGCTAGCAGGTATCTGTGCTGATCCCGCTAACACTGCGTTTTTGGGAACCCTAAACTGCTGGGGACGCTAGTATAGATCTGATCGGATCAGATATTGATCCGTTCAGATACTATACCACTAAGGGAGGTGTATGCTGCGTGCGTGGGTGTTAGTGCTACTGGCGCTAACCTGACGCTGCTTGGGGCTGGTGCTTGCCAGTTCACCAAAATACTACCAAAAAAACTGTTAGCGATCGCAGGGATCAGGCCTGACTCTGCGAACGCTGCAGTTATGCATTTAGTGTTTTGTAAGTGTCAGTGATCGATCGATACTGCACTTGGGTGGGCTGGGCTGGGCCGGGCGGAGGGGCAAAACGCAGGTGCTAGCAGGTATCTGGGCTGATTCCGCTAACACTGCGTTTTTGGGAACCCTAAACTGCTGGGGACGCTAGTATAGATCTGATCGGATCAGATATTGATCCGTACAGATACTATACCACTAAGGGAGGTGTATGCTGCGTGCGTGGGTGTTAGCGGTACTGGCGCTAATCTGACGCTGCCTGGGGTGACACATATCACCGCCGGGCGATCAGGGGGCCAAACCTTTATTCGGTAATAAACGGCGGGTGCCCTGACACTATAGAAAATAAACTAACTAACCAGCGTCACCCGTAACGGTTATACGGTGATCAGTGGTGAAAGGGTTAACTAGGGGGCCATCAAGGGGTTAAAACATTTATTCGGTAGTATATGGGGGTCCCTGACGCTATAAAACGCTGACGGCGAACCTAAATATTTACGTCCCTAACTAGCGTCACCAGCGACACTAATACAGCGATCAGAAAAATGATCGCTTAGCGACACTGGTGACAGGGGGTGATCAAGGGGTTAAAACTTTATTAGGGGGGGTTAGGGGGGTACCCTAGACCTAAAGGGGGGTAATACTAACTGTCCCAACACTGTAACTGTCACAAACTGACACTATGCAGTAATCAGAAAAAAAACAAAAACAAAAACAAAAAACTGCTGGTGTCAGTTTGTGACAGGGGGGCGATCGGGGGGGGGGGGGATCGGGGTGTTTTGTGTGCCTGGCATGTTCTACTGTGTGTGTGTGTGTTGGTGCACTCACTCACATGTCTTCTCTCCTCGGGCCGGAACGGAAATTACCGCGCCGAGGAGAGATGACATCATTTCCTTTGCTGCTGTTTAGCATACAGCAGCAAAGAAATGATTCGATTGGCCGGCGGCGATCGCAAGGGGGGGCCACAAACGGATGGTCTCCCCCTCACCTCTGATCGCCGCTGGACAAAAGACGACCGCCTCGGGCACCGGGGGGGGGGTCCGATCGGACCCCCCACCCGCAGAAGGCAAATCACGTACATGTACGTGATTTTGCCTGTCCGTGCCACCTTGCCGACGTACATCGGCGTGAGGCGGTCGTAAAGTGGTTAATACATGTCCCTTGGGGCAGTACTTGGGTCCCCATACACTTTTTATGGCAATAACTTGCATATAAGCCTTTAAAATTAGCACTTTTTCATGTTCGTGTCCAATAGACTTTAAATACTTAACGACCGCGCTGTAGCCGTCATTCGATAACTCTGGGAGGGCGTATATTGACGTCCTCCCAGAATCCGCTCCTGCACGCACCCGGGAACATCCGTGACCGTCGGGTTCGGAGGACCCAGCGCATCACGGATCACGGTAAATGGCCTCTGACAGCGACCGTTTACCATGTGATCACTTTTATCACTTGTAAACAAACTGACGTCACGTCCGGTTCCTCTCTCCCCTCTCTGTACAGAACGGTACAGAGAGGGGAGAGATCAGATGCTGCTGCAGCACTGTGGGCTGGATGTGTAGTTCCCACAGCACTGATTTGTGCCCACTCCAGCCATTCAGCCAGGCATCCATCCATCCATACTCAGCCAGCCATCCATGCTCAGCCATCCATCCTTTCATACTCAGCCAGCCATTCATACTCAGCCAGCCATCCATGCTCAGCCATCCATCCATCCATACTCAGCCAGCCATTCATGCTCAGCCATCCATCCATACTCAGCCAGCCATCCATGCTCAGCCATCCATCCATGCTCAGCCATCCATCCATCCATACTCAGCCAGCCATCCATGCTTAGCCATCCATCCATCCATGCTCAGCCAGCCATCTATCCAGCCATCCATGCTCACCCAGCCATCCATACTCAGCCAGCCATTCATACTCAGCAATACTCATCCATGCTCAGCCATCCATTTATACTCAGCAATACTCATCCATCCATCCATGCTCAGCCATCCATGCATACACAGCAATGCTCATCCATCCATCCATGCTCAGCCATCCATCCATACTCAGCAATACTCATCCATGCTCAGCCATCCATCCATACTCAGCAATACTAATCCATGCTCAGCCATCCATGCATACTCAGCAATACTCATCCATCCATCTATGCTCAGCCATCCATCCATACTCAGCAATACTCATCCATCAATCCATACTCAGCAAGCTATCCATACTCAGCAATACTCATCCATGCTCAGCCATCCATCTCTAATCAGCAATACTCATCCATGCTCATCCATCCATCCATACTCAGCAGTACTCATCCATCCATCCATGCTTAGCCATCCCATCCATCTCCATCCATACTCAGCCATACTCAGCCATACCCAGCCATCCCATCCGTACCCAGCCGTACCCAGCCATCCCATCCGTACCCAGCCATCCCATCCATACCCAGCCGTACCCTGCCATCCCATCTGTACCCAGCCACCCCATCCATAATCAGTCGTACTCAGCTGTACCCAGCCATCCCAACTGTACCCAGCCATACTCAGCCATACCCGGCTGTACTCAGCCGTACCTGGCTGTACTCAGCCATACTCATTCATGCTCAGTCATCCCATCCATACTCAGCCATCCCCATCCACGGCTCATCCATCCCCATTCATGCTCATCCATGCCACATCAGTTCTCATCCATGCCACATCCATGCCACTAGAGTGCCTCACAAAAGTGTAATAGGTAGTCAAATTAGATTTAAAACTTATATGCCCCTTGAACGCCTGATGGCGCTCCCTGCATGTTGGGCCTCTCTATGTGGCCAGGCTGTGTAAAAGTCTCACACATGTGGTATCGCCCTACTCATGGTATGTACATGCTATGTGTTAGAAATATTGTATAAATGGACAACTTTGTGTAAAAAAAAATGCATTTTCATTTTCTTTACACATTTTCCAGAAACTTGTATAAAAAAATGACATGTTCAAAAGACTTACTATGCCTCATAGATTATACGTTGGGTTGTTTTCTTTCCAAAATGGGGTCATTTTTGGGGCGTTTCCATTGTCCTGGTGCTCCAAGGCCTTCAAAAGTGTGAGAGGTAGTCAAGAAATTATATGTGCAATTTGTGCTCCAAGAACGCCTGACGGTGCTCCCTGCATGTTGGACCCCTGTATGTGGCCACGCTGTGTACCACACATGTGCTATCGCCATACTTAGGAGGAGTAGTAGAATGTGTTTTGGGGTGTAATTTGTGCTATGCCTATGCTGTATGTGAGAAATAACCTGCTAATTCAACAATTTTGTGAAAGAAAATCTTGATTTTGCAAAGAATTGTGGGAAAAAATTACAACTTCAAAAAACTCACAATGCCTCTTACTAAATACCTTGGAATGTCTACTTTCCAAAAAGGGGTCATTTGGGGGGTATTTGTACTTTCCTGGCTTGTTAGGGTCTCAAGAAATGACTGTCAGTACATCAGGTGTGATCAATTTTCAGAGATTAGCACCATAGCTTGTGGACTCTATAACTTTCACAAAGACCAAATAATATATACCAATTTGGGTTATTTTTACCAAAGCAATGTAGCAGTATAAATTTTGGCCAAAATTTATGAAAAAAAAATACTAATCAGCAAAATTTTGTAACGGAAACTAAGAAAATGCATTTTTTTACAGAATTGTCGGTCTTTTTTCTTTTAAAGCGCAAAAAATAAAAAACCAAGAGGTGATTAAATATCACCAAAAGAAAGCTCTATTTGTGTGAAAAAAAGGACAAAAATTTCATATAGGTACAGTGTTGCATGACTGAGTAATTGTCATTCAAAATGTGAGAGCACTGAAAGCTGAAAATTGGTCTGGTTAGGAAGGGGGTTTAAGTGCCCAGTGGTCAAGTGGTTAATAGGGTTTCGCAGGTTTGCACACTTTTTTTGCCTGTTCGCATGTTCTGGAGTGAACCGAACCGGGGGGGTGTGTGAGAAACCATGAATCAGACTGAGACAGAAGTACAGTTAAATCACACCTAATAATAATAAAAAAGATAAACAGAGTAAACGTAGTCAAAATATAGCCAGAGTTCAGGATCCGGAACTGATAGTCAAACAAGTCAAAACATCAGGGAGCCAGAGATGCGCATAGTAGAACAGCTAGCAGGATCTGGAGCCAGAAGAAATGTCAGCCAAGCAAGTCTTTAACAGGAACACAGGAGAGGGTCTCTAAAGATGTGACCAAGGCGAAGGCAGAGATCATCTGGACTGAACGGCTTAAGTAGGCAGGACTGAGGAGCAGGATATCATCAACAGGCAGGTCACTGTGGAGAGATAGGAGCTGGCAATTAGCCGACAGCTGAGCTGCCAGCTTTGAGAAGGAAGGGCTGAGCCCAGCCCAGACAGTACCCCCTCCTCAATGATCCTTCCCCCTCAGAGGACCACCAGGCTTGAGGGGAAAACATCTATGGAAATCACGGAGGAGGACAGGGGCATGTACGTCCGTGGATGAGACCCAAGAGCTTTCCTCCGGACTGTACCCTTTCCAATGCACCAGGTACTGTATGCACCCACAGAACCTATGGGAATCAACAATGGACTGTATTTCATACTATTCATGGTTCACAACCTGTACAGGTTGAGGACGAGGTACCGAAGCGGTAAAGCGGTTGCAGACCAAAGATTTTAATAAGGAGACATGAAATACATTCTAAATAGGCATATTAGAAGAAAGGTCTAATGCGTAAACCACTACATTAATCCTGCGAAGAATACAGAAAGGCCCAAAAAAACCGAGGTGTGAACTTCAGAGAGGGAACACGAAGTCGGAGGTTGTGAGATGAGAGCCAGACCCTGTCCCCAACCTGGTAGGAAGGCGCAAGCAGGCGTCTGCGGTCAGCATGGAGTCTGTACCTATAATTAGCATGTCGCAAAGTCTCCTGGACTTGTGCCCAAGTGTAACGAAGACCACAGAGATGCTCCTCTAACTTAGGAAGACTGCGGAACAAATGAGTCAGGAGACATGGAAGGTTGGAAACCATAGTTCGCTATAAACGGGGACAATCAGGAAGCAGAATTTAAGGCACTATTGTGAGCAAACTCTGCCCAAGGTAAGAGGTCTGACCAGTTGTTATGATGGTCAGAAATATAGCAATGTAGAAACTGCTCCAAGGACTGATTGGCTCGTTCTGCGACCCCATTAGACTGCAGGTGATATGCAGAGGAGAAAGTAAGTTGAATTCCCAAC
The DNA here is from genome assembly GCA_037952925.1 of Lithobates clamitans. Lineage (NCBI taxonomy): Eukaryota > Metazoa > Chordata > Amphibia > Anura > Ranidae > Lithobates > Lithobates clamitans. The sequence continues at coordinate 426,514 of JBBGZY010001527.1, forward strand.
TGTGCACAAAAGGCTCGCCAGAACCGGGACACAAACTGACTACCCCTGTCCGAGACAATCACCTTGGGTAGCCCATGTAAGAGAAAGATCTCATGAGCAAAAATGGAAGCCAGTTCCTTAGATGTGGGCAACTTCTTATGTGGAATACAATGAGACATCTTCGAGAATTGATCAGCCACTATAAGGACAACTGTGTTGCCCTGAGAGTTGGGTAACTCCACAATGAAATCCATGGACAGGTGGGTCCAAGGCCTCTCTCCATTGGGTATTGGTTGTAGGAGGCCCACTGGAAGGTGTCGTGGTGTCCTACTCTGAGCTCACACAGAACAAGCAGCTATGAAGGCGGCTACATCACCATGTAGACTAGGCCACCAGAATTGTTGGGAAATGGCCCAAAAGAGTTGATTCTTCCCTGGGTGGCCAGCAGCCTTGGGAGAATGGTAAGTCTGGAGCACGGCTATACAGAGGCTCTCTGGGACAAAGCAGCGGTCACAAGGTTTCTCAGGAGGAACATGAACCTGAGCAGCAAGAATTTTATCACCCAAAGGATAAGTGAGAACCGTAGCCAGAATACGGTGCGAACCGTAGCCAGAATACGATCAGGAGGAATCACAGGAACCAATTCCATCTTGGAAGTGGAGGAAAATTGCAGCGACAAAGCGTCAGCCCTTACATTCTTAGTATCGGGTAGGAATGAGACAATGTAATTGAAACTTGACAAGAACCCTTCTGGGAGAGAGGCGTTTAGCCTCAGACAAGAATACGAGATTCTTATGGTCAGTAAGAATGAGAACTGGCACAGTGGTACCTTCGAGGAGATTCCTCCATTCCTTAAGGGCTAAAATGATCACTAACAACTCTCTGTCCCCAATCTCGTAATTGCATTCCACAGGTGACAATTTCTTGGAAAAGTAGCCACAAGGATGCATAGCACTCTCAGACGTAGGATGTTGAGACAGAAGGGAGCCAACTTCAGTCTCAGAAGCACCAACCTCAAGGATAAAGAGTAATGTAGAATTAGGATGTGCCAACACAGGAGCAGAAACAAAGGCAGCCTTGAAACTCTCAAAGGCCTTAATGGACTTCGGAGACCAACTCTGTGGGTTAGCGTCCTTTCTGGTTATATCAGTCAGGGGCTTGACCAGAGACGAGAAGTTACGAATAAACTTCCGATAATAACTTGGAATTTGATTATCTCATGGTGAAGAGCCCCTACAGCCATGGACAATGGAACAGTGTCATGTGTCACATGGGCAGGCTGTAGCAGTCTTCCGTCAAGTGCCTCAATGGCAAGTGGAGTGTCACACAGCTGCAGCTGAATCAAGTGCTTCGATACAAAGGTAGCATCAATGAACAGGCCTGCAGCCCCAGAGTCAATTAGAGCCTGTATTTCGACGGATGACTCGGACCAAGAAAGGGTAACCAAAACCAGGGGCTTATCCTTCTGGATAACTGGGGACAAAACCGCGCCACCTAAGGTCTGTCCGTGACCTTCAGGCGTTCCCTGGACAGGTAGGACAAGACTAAAAAGTGACCTGCCTGGCCACAATAAAGGCACAATCTCTTCTTCCTCCCAAGGGTTCTCTCATCCGCAGAGAGACGCGTGATGCCCAAGTGCATGGGTTCATCTTCACAGACAGACTCGGTACCAGGAGGCATGGGAGGTGGGGGCAGCAAGGGTGGGACTGCAAAGTTCAGAGACAAATGTACAGGAGGCTTTCGCAAGCGCTCCTGAAAAGGGAATCTTTCTCTGAGTCTGGAGTCAATGAGGATGGCAAACGTGATGAACCTCTCCAGCTCAGTCGGTATATCTCGGGCTGCCATCTCATCCTTGATGGTGTCCGAGAGACCATGAGAAAAAGCAGCCACGAGGGTCTCATTGTTCCAAGCAGCCTCTGCTGCCAGAGTACGGAATTCAATGGCGTAATCGGCAACAGTTCTCGTACTCTGTTTAATGGACATGAGGCACTTGGCAGCAGAAGCGGAGCATGCGGGAACGTCATATACCCTCTTAAAGGAAGCCACAAACTCAGGGTAACTCAAGACAACAGGTTTTTGCGTCTCCCATAGAGGGTTTGCCCAGGCTCTCTCAGAAAGCAAAGATATCCTAAAACCTACTTTGCGTCTGTCCGTGGGAAATACCTGGGGCAGCATCTCAAATTATATCTGAACCTGGTTGAGAAACCCTCTGCATTGGACTGGATCGCCCCCAAATTGCTGGGGAAGCGGAGCGGAATTAGACATACCTCTTATAGAGTAATACTCGAGGTGGGTGCCTGAACAGGGACTGGAGCAGCAGCAGGGCCTGCTTGCAACACAGGTTGTACCGGAGCAGCCACAGTGGGAGATTCCAGGTGAGCCATGCAACTCAGGAGCGTTTGTAACGCCATGGCAAACTGATCCATGCGGTGATCCTGCTCATCCAATCTGGAAAACATATTACCAACAAGTGGATTGACTGCATCTTCTGAATTCATGGCCTTTGCCTACTGTCAGAAACCATGAATCAGACTGAGACAGAAGTACAGTAAAATCACACTTGTTTAATAATAATAAAAAAAGGTCAACAGAGTAAACGTAGTCAAAACATAGTTAGAGTTCAGGAACCAGAACCGATAGTCAGACAAGCCAAAACATCAGGGAGCCAGAGATGAGCGTAGTAGAACAGCAAGCAGGATCTGGAGCCAGAATGAATGTCAGCCAAGCAAGTCTTTTTTACAGGAACACAGGAGAGCGTCTATCAGGAATTGGTAAGACCAGACTGTGTGGACTGCACAGAGAGAACCAAAAACGCATGTATGTGAAATAGAAACGTTTATTAAGGTAAGTGAATAATATGAATACAACCACCTCCAATGTGACACAGTGCAATAACCAACCAACAAACAGAGACCCACAAATAACAACAGGCAGATATGTACAATAAATGGGAAATACCAGGATCATAAACAAGGCCAGGCCAGGGTCGTCAATGAGAGATCGGCAGCTGGGGAAAAGTAAACAAACAGGACAAGGAGAGGATGGATGGATCACAGGAGGGACGGGTACAGGTACAAGGCTCAGGGTTCAGGTAACAGACTGGAACAGGATCAGGTACAGAGCTACTCAGGGCGCAAGGAAAGATACCAAGGCGATGAGAGCAATCATCAGCCGAGTATTTATGTGAATGCCTGTGATTGACTTCAAGTGGCACCTGAACGCAGGAGGTGTTGTCTGCTCCACACTGCCAGGATCCATCCGCTGGTGGACGCCAGTACTGCGGCCTAACGATGACATAACACCAGTAGGGAAAAGCTCCCCTGACAGTTCCAAAGTGCCAGAAAACACCTGCTGGTGGACCTCAGTACTGCACTCCAAATGATAGATATTACCAGCAGATGGAAGCTTTCCTGACAGTGTCCCTAGAGATGTGACCAAGGCAACGGCAGAGATCATCTGGACTGGACGGCTTAAGTAAGCAGGACTGACGAGCAGGTTATCATCAACAGGTGTGGAGAGATAGGAGCTGGCAATAAGCCGACAGCTGAGTCGCCAGCTTTGAGAAGGAAGGGCTGAGCCCAGCCCTGACAGGGTGTTAGCCCCATCCCTATAAAATATTTCTGTCTGTCTATTTCCAAAAAGGGGTAATTTGGAGGGTTATTGTGCTGTCTTGACGTTTTAGGGCTTCAAGAAATGACATAGGTCATCCGTACATTAGGATTGATTATATATATATATATATATATATATATATATATATACCATAGTATGTAGAGTCTATGACTTTCCTACAGACTAAATATTATACACTGATTTGAGTTATTTTACCAAAGAAATGTAGGAGAATACATTTTTGCCTACATTTATGAAGAAAGATGATTTATTTGCGCAAAAGAAAAATGTGGGGTTTTCTTCTGAAATTTTTTATAGCAAATAAAAATTTAAACCCCAGCGCTGATTAAATACCACCAAAAGAAAGCTCTATCTGTCTCAAAAAATGATACAAATTTCATCTGAGTACAGTGTTGCATGACTGAGTAATTGGCATTCAAAGTATGACAGAGCTGGAAACTGAAAATCTGTCCTGGGCAGGAAGGGGTTCAAAGTGTCTGGTATTGAAGTGGTTAAAATCAATTACTTATATTAAAAAAGCAGATGATTTACATTCTTTTTTTAGCCCATATACACTTAATGAATGTATATGTACTTTCACTGGGCAAAAGGTAATGCAAATTGATTATAAATCAACCTCTAAGTGTTTAGGACTTCCAGGCTTTGGTGATCGTTTATTTAGTAACTGTGAATCAATGGTTCAAAAACTTAAAGGTATACTTGTCTATATTATTAAGTCTGCTATTCAGCAGAGCTTAATATGGATTTTTATTCATGTGTCCACTCTATAAGAGCCCTTTCACACTGGGGCGGGGGCGGCGTTGGCGGTAAAACGCCGCTATTATTAGCGGCGTTTTACCGTCGGTATGCGGCCGCTAGCGGGGCGGTTTTACCCCCCGCTAGCGGCCGAGAAAGGGTTAAATACCACCGCAAAGCGCCTCTGCATTGATTTCAATGGGCAGGAGCGGTAAAGGAGCGGTATACACTCCGCTCCTTCACCGCTCCGAAGATGCTGCTGGCAGGACTTTTTTTACCGTCCTGCCAGCGCATCGCTCCAGTGTGAAAGCCATCGGGGCTTTCACACTGGAATTAAGGCAGCGGCACTTTCGGGTCGGTTTGAAGGCGATATTATTTGCGCAATAGCACCTGCAAACCGCCCCAGTGTGAAAGGGCTCTTATCCAAAAGTTTTCCTGTACACTTTTGTTAAGAATTTCACACTTTGGTAAAAGTCCACCACATTGACTCCATAGTCAAACCAAAAGTCCACCATATTTCTTTCTATAATATGGTAAGGTTCTAAACAATGAAATGTACATTTTATTAGATTTTTTGTACTTACCATAAAATTAAAGTCTATTGAGGGACACAAAAATTTAGCAATTATTGGACATTCAAGTTATATTGTCACCTTCAAGCGCCTGAGACGTTGGTAAACAAAAAAGGTTACGCCTGCATCTGTATAACCCTTCTTTCATGGGAAAATGGGAAAGCTTAATCATCCAAATTGCGAGAAGGTGAACTGCCAAGAAACCCAGCAGCATAAACAGTCCCCCACTTGCCAGAATAGGGGTGTATTTTCATGCAGAGCAGATGAGATACAGGACTTCTGGTCTCGAGATCAGCGGCTTCAGTAGGATGTAGAGTGTGATCGTCAACAAGGTACTACTCTGACCCATCCCAAGATATCCTTCATTGAAGCAAGCACACGGCCCAATCACCAAAAGCATTGGGGATGACAGTGTCAAGGGCAGAACCAAAGAGACATCTAAAGTGGGAAGTAAGTCATGTGTTCCTTAAAGATATTCTTGGAGTACCAGGCACAAAGCCAAAGCACTCTTCGTAACTGAACAGATATTGCGCTCATGCAAGACACACACTTAAATGCGAATCGAGCACATGATGAGCCACAATGATATTATTTATACAAAATAGTATTTACATTTTTTACTTGTTCATTGTAACTCTGAAATGATAAGAATGTAGCTGCAATTGAAAACTGTAATAAGTGATGTATTGTGGAGACGGGGACACAGGGAGTGTGCAGGAGTAAGTTGTTTTGCCTCCTCCCACTTGGGAGGACTAGGGAATAAAGGGATGATTACTATGCCGTACAGCCAATCCCATGAATAAGTCATTTGTGACGAAACATGTCGGGGCATGGCTATACGGCGAGCATGTGAAGCGTGACGGAGGACGTTGTGATATGAAGCGCTGCATCGGATAGTGGAGGCTTTGGACGAGGAGTGGGTGAGACTAATATACTTGCCGCACTACCCTGGGTGAGTCGCGACCACTGTGGATCGCTTTACCAGTGCATGGAGGTTCGTGATGTGTTTACCTTTGGCTTGCTTTGAATTTGACACATGTGAGGGCAATGGTGTGAGGTTGTTTTAGTTTAATAAATTGGTTGTACTTTATCACACTATTGGAGCGTCTTTTCATTTGCATGTGGAACATTCATTTCTTGAGGAAAAGGGAATTGTGGCGTATATGCTTGAAGTTTTGGAGATCTAATTTAACCCCTAATAAGTTTGGTTTGAGGAGAGTTATGCCAAACACGAGAGTGGGAGGTAGGGATGAGCCGAACACCCCCCCGGTTCGGTTCGCAGCAGAACTTTCGAATGGACCCCATTAAAGTCTATGGGACTCGAATGTGAGAAATCAAAAGTGCTAATTTTAAAGGCTGATATGCAAGTTATTAACCTAAAAAGGGTTTGGGGACCTGGGTCCTGCTCCAGGGTACATGTATTAATGCAAAAAAAAGTTTAAAAAACAGCCGTTTTTTCAGGAGCAATGAATTTAATGATGCTTCAAGTGAAAAAATAAAAGTGAAATATTCCTTTAAATATCGTGCCTGGGGGGTGTCTATAGTATGCCTGTAAAGTGGCACGTGTTTCCCGTGTTTAGAACTGTCCCTGCACAAAATGACATTTCTAAAGGAATAAAAGTCATTTAAAACTGCTTGCAGCTTTAATGTAATGTCTGGTCTTGGCAATATGGATGAAAATCATTGAGAAAAAAGGCATGGATACCCCCCCAGCCCATTACCAGCCCCTTTTATTAAGGGGAACCCCGCACCCAAATTAAAAAAAGGAAAGGTGTGGGGCCCCCAGGCCCTATATACTCTGAACAGCAGTATACAGGCGGTCCAAACAAGACAGGGACTGTAGGTTTGTTCTTAATTAGAATCTGTTTGTAATTTTAAACTGGTACATTTTTAAAGTGTAGCTCCAGCCAAAAAAATCTATTTTTAAGATTTTTAGAAAACATAGGGAAGGGTTATCACCCCTGTAACCTTTGTTTTGCTGCCTGTGTACCTGTTCAGAAGATTTCACCTCACTTTCTGTTCCAATGACAATTGGATTTTGAAAATTTGGGGGTTTTAGTGAAACAAGGAACTCTTACAGGAGAGAATTTCCCTTCCTAGGGGTAGATTTCCTCTCACTTCCTGTTGTCTCCTTCTGTTTGAAAGTAGGAGTCGTTTGTAAGTTGGATGTTTGAAAGTAGGAGCCTGCCCTATATACTCTGCAGAAATTTGGGCCTTAAGTGTTGGTGTTGCCACAACACTGTAAGCCCTCACAGTTACTCTTGTTGGGCGCAGGAACGGGCCCTGCTGTGAAATATTAGATCAAGAATTGTAATTACATGCCCCTGTTGAACAGGGGCAAAAAAATTGGGTCTTTGGTGGTGGACGGTGTGGTGGTGTTGCCACAACACTGTAAGGCCTCATAGTTACTCTTGGTGGTCGCAGGAACGGGCCCTGCTGTGAAATATTAGATCAAGAATTGTAATTACATGCCCCTGGTGCCACAACACTGCAACCCCTCACAGATACTCTAGTTGGAGCTCATGAATGAGCCCTGCTGCAAATTATTGCAGAACAAATTGTAATTACATGCCCCTGTTAAACAGGGGCTGAAAAATTGGGCCTTAGCCACTGGTGCCACAACACTGCAACCCCTCACAGATACTCTAGTTGGAGCGCAGGAATGAGCCCTGCTGCAAAGTATTGCATCAAAAATTGTAATTATACACCCCTGTTAAAAAAGGGGCTGAAAAACTGGGCCTTAGGTACTGGTGCTGGTGCCACAACACTGCAACCCCTCACAGATACTCTAGTTGGAGCGCAGGAATGAGCCCTGCTGCAAAGTATTGCATCAAAAATTGTAATTACACGCCCCTGTTAAACAGAGACAGAAAAATTGGGCCTTAGCCACTGGTGGCGGAGCCCAGAACCAAAAATGTTCTTACAAGCTATCAGCATGAAAATTGAGGAGGAAGAGGATAGTCACTCAGCATAACAGGATAGTCACTCAGCATCAGCATAGGCAGTCTTGAAGGGATCTCACATTAAAAAAAAAATCAATCGGTTACATTAGCATCAGGTGCTTGGTAGCTGATGATCCAAGACTGATTCGTTTCTATTAAGGTCAGCCAATCGACCGATTCGGTGGACAGGCGCACCCTGTGATCGATTAAAAAGCCTCCAGCAGCACTGAATGTGCGTTCCGAAAGAACGCTGGATGCAGGACAGGCCAGTAGCTCAATTGCATACTGTGCAAGCTCTGGCCAGTAATCCATCCTCAAGACCCAGTAACCCAGAGGATTTTCGGTGGGAAAGGTGTCCAAGTCTGATCTTGCCCCTAGGTATTCCTGCACCATGTAAATCAGATGCTGGCGATGGTTGCTGGAACCGATCATAATTGTTTGAATGCATCGGTCAGATGGCCACCTTCTCCACCGCTCCTTCTGTGACTGACTAAAGCCTCAGCAACACGTTGTCCAGGACCAGGAATTTGTAACCTTCCAGGCTCTGGAAATGCTTTGCACAAACCTTTCTGCAAGGCTTCCCGAAGATGTTTCATCCTCTGCACCCTCTGCAATGGCAAGATAAGGTGCGCAACCTTACCCTTGTAACTTGGATCAAGGACGGTTGCCAGCCAGTAATGATCCCTCTCCTTGCTACCACGAATACAAGGATCCTTCCGCAGGCTTTGCAGGATCAGGGAGGCCATGCAGCGTAGGTTTGCTGAGGCATTTGAGTCCTCTGGGCCACTAAGGATGACATGATCCGCAGCCACCTCCTCTCAGCCACGTACAAGTCCATGGGTTTCTTGGGACTGTAAATGATCCCTTGAAGACTGCTGCTAATGCTGAGTGCTAGGCTCCACCTCCATGCTAACACAATCCTCCTCCTCTTCCTGTATGATTGGCGGGCCAGCAGGAACACTGTCTGGATAAAGGGGGCCTTAAAAGCTAAGGAAGTCCTCCTCTTCCTGCCTCTGTTCTGCCTCAAGTGCCTTGTCCATTATTCCATGCAGCGTGTGCTCCAACAGGTGGACAAGAGGGACAGTGTCACTGATGCATGCACTGTCACTGCTCACCATCCTCGTGGCCTTCTCAAATGGGGACAGGACAGTGCATGCATCCCTGATCATGACCCACTGGCGTGGGGAAAAAAAAACAAGCTCCCCTGACCCTGTCCTGGTGCCATAGTCGCACAGGTACTCATGATTGCTGCAGCGGCTGCACATGCAGCGGCTGCATGTGCAGCCGCTGCAGCAACGTTGAGTTCCGCCTGGTGGGCATTTCACAGATTAGGCGGCTCTTGGGCAGGTTAAATTCCTTTTGGAGGTCAGCCAGCCAAGCACTGGCATTATATGACCGGCGGAAATGCACACAGACTTTCCTGGTCTGCCTCAGGAGATCCTGTAAGCCCGGGTACCTGCCCAAGAACCGCTGCACCACCAAGTTAAGGACGCGAGCCAAACAGGGCACATGGGTCAGGTGTCCCTGTCAGAGGGTGGAGAGAAGGTTGGTGCCATTGTCGCAAACCACCATTCCTTGCTTAAGCTGGAATGGGGTCAACCACCTCTGAGCCTGCCCCTTCAGAGCTGACAGAATCTCTGCCCCAGTATGGCTCCTGTTCCCCAAGCACACCAGCTCAAGCACCGCATGGCATCCTTTTGCCTGCGTACTTGCGTAACCCCTTGAACGCCTACGAAGCACCGCTGGTTCCGAGGACAAATCAGCACAGGACGAGGCCATGGAGGAAGAAGAGGAAGGGGTGGAGGAGAGAGGTGTGTCAGAATCACCACTAGTAGCATTTTGGAGGCATGGTGGTGGAACAACCTCCAACACTACTGCATCCTGTCCTGCATCCTTCCCAGCTGCCAGCAGAGTCACCCAGTGGGCCGTGAAAGATAGGTAACGTCCCTGTCCATGCCTGCTGGACCATGAGTCAGCGGTAATATGCATCTTACCACTGACCGCCCTGTCCAGTGAGGCCAAGACATTGCCTTCCACATGCCGCTAGAGAGCCGGAACCGCCTTCCGTGAAAAAAAGTGGCGTTTGGGAAACTGCCACTGAGGAACTGCACATCAGCAATTTAGCCAAGCTAGCATTCAACTGCTGGGCATGTGGATGGCTGGGAGAGAACTTCTTTAGGGGGTGCAGCAGCTGGGGCAGGGGGATTTTCCTGGTACAATCGGACGTTGGTGTACCGATAACAGATTGCCCGCAAGTACTTGGCAGTGACACACCTAATTCTACACCTTCATTCCTATCAGTGCAGGTTTCTGAGAGGACTGAAGGTATAGTGGGGTTGAAGATCCCAGCTGATGAGGAGCAAGGAGAGGTCCGCTTTGTTCTTTGGCGTGGGTCTTTTATGTATGCTTGCCAACGGACTGCATGGCAGGTCGACATATGTCTGGTCAAGCATGTGGTGCCCAAGCGGCTGCTGTTTTGGCCACGTGAGATATGCTTCAGACATATGTTGCAAATAGCAATGAAGAGATCTGCTGCACACGTCTCAAAAAAGGCCCACACCAAAGAACTTTTGGAATAACACGCAGAGACAGCAGCGCCCTGCACATGCGGAGCTCTGTGGTGTGATGCAGTCGGTTGGCTGCCCTTAAGCTGGCCCCTGGAGGGCATCCTGCCTCATTGGAGATGTGCCTCCTCCTCCTCCTCCTTTCTCCTATCAGGCACCCATGTAGAGTCAGTAATCTCATCATACTCTCCCTCCTCGTCACTGGAGCAAACCTGGCAGTATGCTGCAGCTGGGGGAACATGACTGCCAGTTTGCTGTCCTTTTTTGGGCACCCCCTCTCTCTGGGCTCACGTAACTGCCTTCCTCAAGCTGGGTACCATCATCGAAGCCCTCAAAACGCTGTGCATCCTCCTGCAGCATATACCCAACACTGTGGTCAAACAGTTCGGGGGACTCCTCAGGACATGGTGGGGCTAGGGAAGGAGTGACTGATGCAATTGAGCCGAGGGAAGAGGCCGCTTTGACAGCTGCTTTGGCAGACAAAGTACCCTGAACCTGGGTGAGAGAGGATGAGGAGGATGAGGACGGCTTGGTCATCCACTCTACCAACTCTTCTGCATGTTGCGGCTCAACATGGCCAGCTGCCAAAAAAAAGAACAAGCGTGCCCCACGGCCACGTGCTGATGAGGATGCACCATGTCCAGGACCAACACTGTTGCCTCTATACAAAGAGCCTGCTTGCCCTCTTTTATTGGCCTGTGTGTGTCTGCCTTCCAGACATACTGTCTTTGATCTATTGGAATAGGTACACAAGGAATCGTCTGCAGTCAGCTTTAGATGCACACTGTGCCCAGTATACAGTACACTGACTTAATAAACTGCAGCTTAGCTCAATCAACTGCCTGTAATATTAGGAATAGAACAGGAATAGTCTGCAGTCAGCTTTAGCTACACACTGTGCCCAGTATACAGTACACTGACTTAATAAACTGCAGCTTAGATCAATCACCTGCCTGTATTATTAAGAATAGAACAGGAATTGTCTGCAATCAGCTTTAGCTGCACACTGTGCCCAGTATACAGTACACTGACTGAATAAACTGCAGCTTAGCTCAATCAACTGCCTGTATTATTAGAAATAGAACAGGAATAGTTTGCAGTCAGCTTTAGCTGCACACGGTGCCCAGTATACAGTACACTGACTTAATAAACTGCAGATTAGCTCAATCAACTGCCTGTATTATTAGGAATAGAACAGGAATAGTATGCAGTCAGCTTTAGCTGCACACTGAGCCCAGTATACAGAACACTGACTTAATATACTGCAGCTTAGCTCAATCAACTGCCTGTATTTTTAGGAATACAACAGGAATTATCTGCAGTCAGCTTTAGCTGCACACTGTGCCCAGTATACAGTACACTGACTTAATATACTGCAGCTCAGCTCAATCAACTGCCCGTATTATTAGGAATAGAACAGGAATAGTCTGCAGTCAGCTTTACCTGCACACTGAGCCCAGTATACAGTACACTGACTTAATAAACTGCAGCGAGAATAACAGGAACACTCTGAAGTGAGATCTAGCTAAACTTGTATAAGCAGCTAAAAGTGTATATATATATATATATATACAACTCCTGGGATGCATATATATACCAAATACACTGACTGAAGCTACCTGAATCCCCTGCCTGCTCTATCTAACTGAAATGTAATGACACTCTGACTCTCTCTCTATCTCTCTCACACGCCGCAACATACTATACAAGGCCGACACGCAGGCGGCCTTATATAGTGTGGGGCGTGTACCTACTCCCCTGAGCCATGATTGGCCAAAGGCATCCTTCCTTTGGCCAATTATGGCTCTCTGTGCTGACGGCGCTGTGATTGGCCAAAGCATGCGGGTCATAGTGCATGCTTGGCCAATCATCAGCCAGCAATGCACTGCGGTGCTGCAGAGAATTATGGGCCGTGACGCGTCACTCGAATTTGGCGCGAACGGCCCATAATGTTCGAAATTTGGCGAACAGCCGAACAGACAATGTTTGAGCCGAAAATGAGTTCGACTTGAACACGAAGCTCATCCCTAGTGGGAGGCAAATGCAGCTGGTGATTGCAAGTCTTTAAGTGGGAGCGGAAACACAAGCACAGAGGTGTGGTGGATGATCACACTAACAACAGAGAGATTTCTATGTCAACACCATTCATTGGAATACTCACAGTTTTATGGACTATTTTTTAGCACTTCAGTTATAGATACTTAAATGTGTCACATCTGTCACAGGGTGTTTTTTCTTTTTTTTTGTAATGTGTTATGAAATATATGTTCACATTTTTTATTTATAGTTTTTCACTGATCCTTTAGGTGTCACTAATATTTTTTGATACTAACAGTCTATTTATACACAGATTATTGTGTACTCAGCTCCACAATTTTTTGGTGCGTTAGATATTCATTGAAGCGCCACTATTTATTCCACTTATTTTGAGGTTTAAATATTGTTTACACACTTGTTTTATTTAAGTGGCAGCTGTAGGCTTTCTTTTAGATATACCGTATATACTGTATATTTTTTTCTCACTTATCCAGAAGCGCAGTGGTGGTAACACGAGTGTGGGGGCGGTGTACTTGTGGACCATCAGTTTTGCACACTAATGTCCCATACACACGGTCGGACTTTGTTCGGACATTCTGACAACAAAATCCTAGGATTTTTTCAGACGGATGTTGGCTCAAACTTGTCTTGCATACACACGGTCACACAAAGTTGTCGGAAAATCCGATCGTTCTAAACGCGGTGACGTAAAACACGTACCTCGGGACTATAAATGGGGCAGTAGCCAATAGCTTTCTTCTCTTAATTTATTCTGAGCATGCGTGGCACTTTGTGCGTCGGATTTGTGTACACACGATCGGAATTTCCGACAACGGATTTTGTTGTCGGAAAATTTTATAGCAAGCTCTCAAACTTTGTGTGTCGGAAATTCCGATGGAAAATGTGTGATGGAGCCCACACACGGTTGGAATTTCCGGCAACAAGGTCCTATCACACATTCTCCGTCGGAAAATCCGACCGTGTGTACAGGGCATAAGAAAGCCTGAAGGCGGTGCTTGGATTTCGGGGTCCCGTACGCGGCTAGGCTCCCAAAACGTCTCACACATGTGGTATCCCCGTACTCAGGAGAAGCAACAGAATGTATTTTGGGGTGTAATTTTACATTAGCCCATGGCATGTTTGAGCAATATATCATTTAGTGACAACTTTGTGCAAAAAAAAAAATTGTCTTTTTCCCGCAACTTTTTTCAAAATATAAAATATTCCATGGACTCAACATGCCTCTCAGCAAATAGCTTGGGGTGTCTACTTTCCAAAATTGGGTCATTTGGGGGGGGGGGGGTTGAACTGTCCTGGCATTTTATGCACAACATTTAGAAGCTTATGTCACACATCACCCACTCTTCTAACCACTTGAAGGCAAAGCCCTTTCTGACACTTTTTGTTTATATGACACAATTTTTTTTTTTGCAAGAAAATTACTTTGAACCCCCAAACATTATATATATTATTAAAGCAAAGGCCCTACAGATTAAAATGGTGGATGTTACATTTTTTTTTCACACAGTATTTGCGCAGTGTTTTTTCAAATGCATAAAAAAAAAAAAAACACACTTTTTAAAATTTTAATGCACTAAAACACACTGTATAGCCCAAAGTATTGATGATATAAAAAAGATGATCTTAGGCCGAGTACATGGATACCAAACATGACATGCTTTAAAATTGCGCACAAACGTGCAGCGGCGACAAATTACATACATTTTTAAAAGCCTTTAAAAGCCTTTACAGATTACCACTTTAGATTTACAGAGGAGGTCTACTGCTAAAATTACTGCCCTCGATCTGACCTTCGCGGTGATACCTCACATGCATGGTGAAATTGCTGTTTACATATGACGCCAGACCGGCACTTGCGTTCGCCTTTGTGTGAGAGCAGGGAGGGACAGGGGTGCTTTTTTTTTTTGTTTAATTATTTATTTTGCTTTTTTATTTTATTTTTAAACTGTTGCTTTCATTTTTTCTCAGGGAATGTAAATATCCCCTATGATAGCAATAGGTAGTGACAAGTACTCTTTTTTGAAAAAATTGGGGTCTATTAGACCCTAGATCTCTCCTCTGCCCTCAAAGCATCTGACCACACCAAGATCGGTGTGATAAAATGCTTTCCCAATTTCCCAATGGCGCTGTTTACATCTTACATGAAATCTAAGTCATGAAATGCTTGTAGCTTTTGGTTTCTTAGGCCATAGAGATTATTGGAGCCATTCTGGTCTCTTATCGGCTCTATGGTCAGCTGTCAGAACCACTGGCTGCATTCTCAGATTCCCTGTTGGGACTGGAGAGCTAGAAAAAACCATGGAAGACGGTGGGGGGAAAATTCCCTCCCACTGCTTGTAAAAGCAGTCTAGAGGCTAATTAGCCACTAGGATTGCTTTTACATGAAAGCCGACCACTGGCTGAAAAGAATGATACCAAGATGATGATGACCTAAACCCGCAGGCATCATTGTGGTATAACCACTCAAAGTCCAGCAACATAACAGTACGTTGCTGGTCCTTGTTGGGTATATATTGTAATCTTTTTTTCATGCAGCCTGTGGGCTGCATGAAAAAAAGAGATTGATCGGTGGGTATGCCCACCATTAGAATACCTCCCTTCATCCACCCACTTCTAATGATGGGCATACATGCAACATTTTGTTTTTAACTGTGGTGGTGAAATCACCTCCTACAGCACAGGAGTCACAGCTTTATGTATCGTGGGAGCAAACGCTGTTGCTGTCAAGATGAATAAATCTGCGCTGCAAATGAATGGCGTACCTGCTAAACAAATCATGGTTAACAATAAAACAAAGTAACATTACAGTATAACATTAAGACACACCATACCTGCAAAGCAAATAAAAAAAAAACATAATACAGAATAAAACATTTTTTAACGCAATCTGTGCCTAAAATATATATATGCCGAAGCATGGAGGCATCCGCCCCAAAGTTAGGAGCAAATCGCTACTCCATCCCTGCTGCCCCCATGCTTTGGCATATATGCTCTTTTTTTAACTGTGGTGGTGAAATTCCCTCCTACAGCGCTGGAGTCACAGCTTTATGTATCGTGGGAGCAAATGCTGTTGCTGTCAAGATAAATAAATCCGCGCTACAATTGACTTGCGTACCTGCCAATCAAATGATGGTTAACAATAAAACAAAGTAACATTACAGTATAACAGTAAGACTTACCATATCTGCAAAGCAAATAAAAATAAAACATAGTAAAAAATAAAACAGTGCTGGAGTCACGGCTTTATGTATTGTGGAGCAAACGATGTTGCTGTCAAGATAAATAAATCCACGCTGCAGCTGAATGGCGTACCTGAAGACAAAAAAATGGTTAAAAATAAAACACAGTAAATAGTAAAGTATAAAAAAATACATATCTGAAAAGCAAGCATGATAAAACATAGTAACTATAAAACATTGCAGAATAGAATACAGTAAAAAAGAGCAGAACAATAGAGAGAGAGAACAATAAAACGAAAACTATTTTTGTTTTTTTACTTTAAATATTTTTTTGTGTTTTTTA
This sequence comes from Lithobates clamitans, assembly GCA_037952925.1. Taxonomy (NCBI): domain Eukaryota; kingdom Metazoa; phylum Chordata; class Amphibia; order Anura; family Ranidae; genus Lithobates; species Lithobates clamitans. The sequence continues at coordinate 442,519 of JBBGZY010001527.1, forward strand.
TTATTTTTTTTTTACACTTTTTTTTGTAACTGTAATGGTTGTAACTTGTAACTGTAATGGTTCCAGGTTCGGGTCTCTCAAAATGCAATGGCATCTTGGGAGACCCTGTGAAAGTATGTCCTAATCTGTGCAATGCTGTACCCTATGCTAATACTCCACTAGTGTATGGTAGCTAAAAAGAGGGAAAAGGGGTAATGAACCCCGAGGGACTTTTAAGGTGCTGAAATTGATAAAGTAAATAGAGTAGAAAGACATGTATATAAAAAAATAGAAATTTATTTATTTATACAAATACATAACAATACAAAAATTGGTTAAAAAGTCTCCTAATATTCACATCCAACAACATAATTGGTGGGGAGAATACCACTCAGTAACTACCACTCATCATGTTTTGGTCATTTAGAGCTTTCTCATGAGTTTAGGTATGATTTGTGGTATGCTGGAAATAATAAAAGAAAAAACAAAGCGATAAGAAATCACATGTATCACTAAGGTTTATAACACGATTTAAACTATTTTAGGTATAGATAGAAATGGATAACATGTCCTAATAATGCCATATAGAGCTGGAAAATCAATCAATTATTCTTAGTTTTTTCTTTTATTATTTCCAGCATACCACAAATCATACCTAAACTCCTGAGGATGCTCTAAATGAGCAAAACATGCTTAGTGGTAGTTACTGAGTGGTATTCTCCCCACCAATTATGTTGTTGGATGTGGATATTAGGAGACTTTTTAACCATTTTTTGTATTGTTATGTATTTGTATAAATAAATACATAAATACATTTCTATTTTTTTATATACATGTCTTTCTACTCTATTTACTTTATCAATTTCAGCACCTTAAAAGTCCCTGGGGGTTCGTTACCCCTTTTCCCTCTTTTTACCTATATTGTCTTTATGGGATGTGGTGCTAAAGCTTGGTTGTTCCTGTCCTCTATATAAAAAATAGTGTATGGTAGCGTTCAAAACATTCACCAATGCAAAGAACAGGATTGTCAGGACAGGAGGGACAATAATAGCGGGTGTCACGCTGTGTTGCGTTTGTTACAATATGATTTTTTTTATTAATCAGACAGAAGATACATGGGACATAACATTACAATAGTGGTTGGTCATAGAAATATTGTCAATTTTTTGGCTTGAGCAGATTTCTCAAACAAATGCGGGTTCATACAATGGGGTTAGATACCATTGTTGTATTACAGTTTGAACAGGCTATTGTCCCTATTGGTACAGTACACAAGAAAGATTTAGTTGTTTGAGGTCTTTTTAAGCTCTCAAACTGAAAGAATGACTGTTAGAATACTGTCAGGTGTTGGCTGGATTAGACAATGGGTAGGTAGATAGAGTTTTCAACAGTCCATTGTTTTTACAGTTACAGTAAACAGGCATGTTTTTTGTTGTTTGGTAACTATGGCAAACAGCCTGACACATTAAAGGGGGATTCAGGCATAAGCTAGGGACACACACACACACACACACACACAGACCATCATGCTTTGAAGATCAGAAGCCGCCACTCATGATACAAGAAAACTGCCTGGTGTCCTAAAAGCATCGTTGCAAATGGAGATCACGAACATACAGTAACAGAAGATAAGTAACTTTTAAGTGTATTTGTACTGTTAGACCATAGGCTGTTCATTTGCTAGGCATTTTTGGTTGTTATAGATATCTGTTAGTCTTGTATTGTATTCTTAAGATTGTAATAGTTTTGTATGTACAGCATCTTTGTATAAAAAAAGCACAATTTACACACTGCCGAAATCTCAGCTTCCTTGCTTATACCACAGAGTAACCTTGCTAGATAGACGCAAGCAAAACATTTGAGGGCTCATGCCGCGGTCTGTGCTATAGTTCAATTGAAGCAGATGTGTTTTTCTGTATTGTGTTGTGTAGCTTGTGCTAGGTAAAATGCTGCGTAAGCTGTTTAGGAAAAGCAAGGCTGCAGAGGGTTCTGGTGGCCAGAAGGAAGTGTGTAGCTTACCTATCTGGGCCAGAGACAATGAGTGGGAGCCTCTTGCTAAAGAATTTGTGAAGAATGCTTCTCCCTTGAACCTGACTTGGGGTGATAAAGTCTCAGATCATTTTGTAGATTTTAGGCTTAAGGGGTTGGATTTAAGTAAAGCAGAGAAGAGGACAGTGTCCACAGTGGGTTGGCACTTCCTTAATGCTATTTACACTGAATCACAGAGAAGGGAGAAGGCAGAGGCAGAAGTTAAGGTATTAAAAGACCAGCTAGTAGTTGCTTCAGAGTGTCTGCTAGTCGGGCTGATGATTTGCAAGAGCGGTGTGCAGCCGTCATGACCAAATCAATGAATGCCTTAAGGAAAAGGAAGGGCCGTAAACCTGTTAGTAAAGCCAGGGTACGTGCCATTGTCACATCCCAGAATTGGGATTGTGAGGATGTGCTCTCCTCAAATGATAGTGAGGATGAGGAGATAGAGTTTGATATTTTGCATGATGATCTGCTAGTGCAAAAGAAAAAGTATGCCAGACCTCTCATTACTAAGCATAGGAAACGGCAACATGATAGAGAGGATATGGCAAATGGGGAGGTGCATTATCGCAACCCCAGAGATGTTGAATTTGAAGAAGTATGGGAGTTTACACAAACTGAACTCCATGAGCTGGCAAAACAATACAAACAAAGGTCTGGGGAACCCCTAGTGAGTTGGCTTCTACGCTTATGGGATGAAGGGGCGGACAATGTTGTTTTGTCAGGTAAGGAAGCAGTGACTATGGGAGTGTTAATCCATGATCCACAATTGCGTCAGGCAATGCGAAAAGCCCGAAAGTTTAGCATAAATTTTTCACTGTTAGACCTCGTGAGAGATGGAATAGTCCGAGTATACGCTAGTCCTACTGACCTAGAAAATACCTACTCAAGGAGATCAAGAGGTGAAGAGAAAACCAGGCTAGTTATTTCTAGGAAACAAATGTGGGTGGACCTATTAAAGGCAGTAGTACCTAAAGATAAGATAGATGGTATTTCTACTGCAGAAATGCTGAAGAGGTGGAAACATTTAGTAGGGAAAACTGTCAGGGTTAGAAACACCACTCCTAGTGAAGATAACATCAGCCTAGACTCAGAGGAAACAGAACAGACCCCTCCTGTTAGCCCCAAACCAATTCCCAAAACTGAACATTAACCCAAACCCAAATCTCTTTATCCTGGGGAGGAATTAGAGAGAATCAGAAAAGGGGATTGGGAGGTTCCTTATCCTTTATGAAGGGAAGGTGAGTCTCCTGTAATAGCCGTGAGGGCAGTGACAGCAGGAGACCGACACCCATATGCACCTGTCACTTTATGGTGGGGGAAGTCATCTTCTCCTACACATGTAATGGCTTTAGTTGATAGCGGAGCTGAAGTTACACTTTTGCAAGGAAATCCTTCCCATCACAAAGGAGAATTGATTTATGTACAAGGTTGGGGAGGGCAAACTACACCAGCAGTTAGGATACGGGTGAAATTGGCTATTGGCAAGGGATCAGGATTTATGACAAATGTTTTGGTATCAGAGTTACCCAAAAATATTCTTGGGATGGATGTACTTCAAGGTCAGTTAATTCAGACTGAAAGAGGTACATTCACATTCGGGTATCCTGATAAAGCATACCTGGTTAAGGCGGTGAAGGCTGTGGTCAGAGGTTTTGCGAAATGGACCCCTGTCTACATTCCTCCACCAGAGAAGCCAGTCTGTCTCAAGCAGTACAGACTTCCTGGAGGCCACAAAGAAATTGGGGAGACTATTCAAGAACTGTTGAGAATAGGGATCCTTAGACCTGCTGTAAGTCCTTTCTCGTCTCCGGTGTTCCCAGTAAAGAAACCTGATGGAACATATAGAATGACTGTGGATTACAGAGGTCTAAACAAAGTGGCACCTCCATTGAAGTCAGCTGTACAAGATATGATCTCAATTGTTGAGAAAATTGATAAAAATGCAGGAGAATATCATGCTGTGATAGACCTGGCTAATGCTTTCTTTTCGATTTTAATTGATCCAGAGTGTCAAGACCAGTTTGCTATGGTGTGGGACGGCCGCCAGTACACTTTCACTGTCCTTCCGCAAGGCTATCTTCATTCTCCAACGATTTGTCATGGACTGATTGCCCGAGATTTAAGTACCCTGAATTTGAAAGTCGCTGTGTTTCACTACATTGATGACATCATGATCTCTGGGACAAAAGAAGATGTAACTGAAGCACTGCACCTGCTGACAGAGCACTTGGAGAACAGAGGGTGGGCTATCAACAGAGACAAAGTCCAAGGACCTGCCACAGAAGTTAAATTTCTGGGAATGATGTGGACTGGGCCGCAGAGGAAAATCCCAGAGACAGTTGTGCAAACTATCCAGGCTCTGTCGCCCACTACTACCAAAAAGGAGGCACAGAAGTTCATTGGAGTTGTGGGGTTCTGGAGATCGTTCATCCCACATCTTGGACTGATTCTGAGGCCTATATAAAATGTCACCAGAAAAAAGTCTGAGTTCTCATGGGGTTCAGAGCAGCAGACTGCATTAATGGCTGCTAAAGAAGCTATTTTGCAGCATCAGGGATTAGGACCCGTGAGACAAGGAGTACCATTTCAGCTGGATGTAGTGGAGCAGAATGGTACCATATCTTGGAGTCTGTGGCAGGCAAAAGAAAAGAAAGGACTGAGAGCAATACCCATTGGATTTTGGTCCAAACAACTGACAGGGGCACAGAAGAGATACACGCCCCTAGAGAAGTACCTGTTTGGGGCCTACACAGCACTTCAACATGTAGAGACCATTACAGGAAAGGACACAGTCACCATCCATACTGCATTGCCAATAGCAGGATGGGTGAGAGATAATGGACTGACCTCTAGGGCAGCTGTAGCCCAGAACCAGACACTGATGAAATGGAAGTGGTACCTTCAAGAAAGAGGGGGTATTGCAGCTGGAGATGTTAGAGACATTTCAAAACAGTTGGCTGGGCTTGTCACTTTTACCAGCACCCGGCCAGAAGAAGAAATTCCTGTGCTGCAGTCATCCCCCATTCTAGAGGCTCCACCCTTTGAGTCTCTGTCAGAAGACATGAAGGAGTCAGCGTGGTTCACTGATGGTTCAGCCATAGTCACCTCGTCTGGACGTAAATGGACAGCAGCAGCCTACAACCCAAGTACAGACACAGTCCTGCAGGAGACCGGAATTGAAGGGTCCAGTCAGTATGCAGAGTTGAAAGCTGTGGTGATGACTCTACAGGAGGATCCTTATTACCATGTCACTATCTACACTGACAGCTGGGCGGTTTTTAATGGACTGACAACTTGGATGCCCACGTGGAAGTCCAATGAATGGATGATTCATGGAAAGGTGGTGTGGGGAGGCAAGGAAGTCTGGGACTACATCTGGAAGGAAGCTCACTCCCGCACCATAAAAGTGGGGCATGTTGATACACATGTGCCCCTAGTCCCAGAGAGAACTATAACAGAGTTGCAGATGAAATCGCCAAAGTGAAGGCAGTTGTGCCAATTGATCCTGTCTTGATGAACTTGGCCAACTGGGCCCACAAGCAATCTGGACATTTGGGGCAGAAAGCAACATATGAATGGGCACAGCAGAGAGGATTGCCTATATCCATGGACATGATAAAGACTGTAAAAGGTAGGGAAATGTACAGTGTTTGGAGAAGTGCGACAATGGCCATTGCAAAAAGTACTCCACCGGGTCGATTAAGAGGGGTGAGAGGCCTACAGAGATCTGGCAGATCGATTTCATCGGTCCCCTGCCCCGAGGAAATAATGGACTGAGATATTGTTGCACTGCAGTGGACACCTATTAAGGACTTATGCTTGTTCATCCCTGCACACATGCAGATCAAGCCGCAACGCTTTAACTACTCCAGAAACTTGTCGTTGCTTATGGTTGTCCCAAACAAGTCCAAAGTGATAACGGCTCACACTTCACTGGATCAACAATACAGCAGTGGGCCAAAGATTCTGGAGTGTACTGGTTGTGTTCCAGCGGTTTAGACAATAATGGCTATGTGTTGAGCTATTTTGAGGGGACAGCAAATTTACACTGTTATACAAGCTGTGCACTCACTACTTTACATTGTAGCAAAGTGTCATTTCTTCAGTATTGTCACATGAAAAGATATAATAAAATATTTACAAAAATGTAAGTGGTGTACTCACTTTTGTGAGATACTGTATGTGCTTTGTTCACATTTCACTTTAAGGTGGATGACTGGAGTATCTGCAGTGGCCAGAGACCACTAATCAGCAAATTTCCTTTTGAAGGGAAAAGGCTGCACCTAAGTTGTATAGGACTTAAATGAGGACCACCCTATAGTAACAGGGGTTCCAGGATCTAGGTTACATTTGCATTTGCCTGTCTCTTCTGGGGATAGCAAGACATTTCTCCTAGCAGCAATGTAGAAATATGGGGCTGTGGTCACCTGTTGCAGTGGGACTGTTCTTTGCGTGTCTTTTAAAAAGCATGTTGCACCACAAAGCAAGAAAAAAACCCACTAGGTAAAAGTGAGGCAAGGGATTATATGCTAACAAACATGAGCAGCTAATGCTGAAGAGCACTGTAAGCGATCAAGTCACTGTAGACGGGAAGTGTAACACCTTCTGACAGTGATTAATGACAGTGATTAATCCATGAAGCACTTCAAAAGCAGAACTAGCAGTGAGAACTTGCTAGGCTGAATGACTGGAGTAAGCATGTGCGTGCAGCAAATCACATCAGCGTTCAGCTCCCTTAAACCTAACTGGTACCACTGTAAGATGATGGTAGTGGGCGTTCTTAAAATGATGTCAAATGGTACCAACTGTGAGGTAGCTTCCAGTACTTCACCCTGGCTTTACTCTCTACATGAATCCTTGTGGTGCATTTGATTTTTTAAGCATATTTGAATTCATGATAGAAGCATAGGCTGAATAGTTGACTCCTTGGAACATGTAGGCATAGTTATATCTAATGCTTGCCTAAACCACTTGTATTTTCCTGAAGCTGATAAGGCTGGCCATACATTATGCAGGTTTCTTTCCTTTAACCAATTGTTGAATAAAAGAAAATTCCAGAGGCACATGGGCGGAGCCTGACTGAGCAGACATGCCAGCTTAGAACTCCGCTCCTGAAGGGAAGTTTCTGCCGTATTATACCATGTCCCGGCTCAGCTTCACCCGGTATATATTGTTACTCGGTGTGCTAATAACCCCTGCCACTTAATGAAATGGTTCTTGGGAGTTCTCGCCTGAAAATGAAGCAAAAAAAACAACAAAGAATCGCTGCCTCGCGCTTCAGTCAGAATGGCACTAGCTTCATCCCCTCCCCCTGATACCTCACACTCAGTAAAATCCTCTCAGCTCTCTAAAGTATTGTCACAAACCATGAATCAGACCGAGAAAAAACTGCAGTTAAAATCACAATAGTTTAAAAGTAGTAGTAAAAGGTAAACAGAGCAACGTAGTCAAATCATAGCCAGAGTTCAGTAAACGTAATGGATAGTCAGACAGGCCAGGACATCAGAGAGCCAGAGATCAGAGTACTTCAGGACAGGCCAGGAAAGGAGGAAACCAATCAAGCCAGAATCAGCGTAGTCGAACAGCAAGCAGGTTCAGGAACTAGAAGGGACGTCAGCCAAGCGAGTGTTCAACAGGTAAACAGGAGAGAGTCTCTGGATGTGTTGACCAGGTGAAGGCAGAGAGGATCAGGACTGAACAGCTTAAATAGCCAGCAGGACTGACGAGCAGGATATCATCACCAGGTGAGTCACTGTGGAAAGATTAGAGCTGCCAATAACCTGAAAGCTGAGTGGCCTGCTCAGAAAAAGGAGGGCTGAGCCCAGCCTTGACAGTACCCCCTCCTCAATGACCCCTCCCCTTTGGAGGATCACCAGACAGATTTGAGGGGAAGACGTCTATGAAAAGCACGGAGGAGGACGGGGCATGTATGTCCAAGGATGAGACCCAAGAGCGTTTCTCCGGACCGTACCCTTTCCAACGAACCAGGTACTGTATGCGCGTACAAAACCCATGGGAGTCAACAATGGACTGTACTTCATACTCCTCATGGTTCTCAACCTGTACTAGGTGAGGGCAAGGAGACATGGAATACATTTGAGATACGCATATTGGAAGGAAGGTCTAAAGCGTAAGCCATTGGGTTAATCGAAGAATATGGAAAGGCCCAATAATTTGAGGAGCCAACTTCAGTGAGGGAACACGGAATCGGAGGTTGCGAGATGACAGCCAGACCCTGTCCCCAACCTGGTAGGAAGGTGCATGCAGGTGTCTGCGGTCAGCATGGAGTCTGTACCTATCATTGGCATGTCACAAGGCCTCCTGGACTTATACCCATGTGGCACAAAAACCACAGAGATGCTCCTGTAACACAGGAATGCTCTACGGAACAAATGAGTCATGCAGCATGGAAACTATAGTTCGCCATAAACAGGGACAATCGGGAAGCAGAATTCAAGGCACTATTGTGAGCAAACTCTGCCCAAGATAAGAGGTCTGACCAGTTGTTATGAGGGTCAGAAATATAACAACGTAAATACTGCTCCAAGAACTGATTGGCTTGTTCTGCGGCCCCGTTAGACTGCAGGTGATACACAGAGGAGAAAGAAAGCTGAATTCCCAACTGTGCACAAAAAGCTTGCCAGAACCAGGACACAAACTGACTACCCCTGTCCGAGATGATCACCCTGGGTAGCCCATGTAAGCGAAAGATCTCCCGAGCAAAAATGGAAGCCAGTTCCTTAGATGTGGGCAACTTCTTAAGTGGAATACAATGAGACATCCTTAAGAATCGATCAACCACCATAAGGATAACTGTGTTACCCTGAGAGTTGGGTAACTCCACAATGAAATCCATGGACAGGTGGGTCCAAGGCCTCTCTCCATTGGGTATGGGTTGTAGGAGGCCCACTGGAAGGTGTTGTGGTGTCTTACTCTGAGCTCACACAGAACAAGCAGCTACGAAGGCGGCTACATCACCAAGTAGACTAGGCCACCAAAATTGTTGGGAAATGGCCCAAAAGAGTTGATTCTTCCCAGGGTGGCCAGCTGCCTTGGGAGAATAGTAAGTCTGGAGCACGGTAGTACGGAGACTCTCTGGGACAAAGCAGCAGTCACAAGGTTTCTCAGGAGGAACATGGGCGTGAACAGCAAGAATTTTGTCACCCAAAGGAGAAGTGAGACTGGTGCGAACCGTAGCCAGAATACGATCAGGAGGAATCACAGGAACAGGAACCAATTCCATCTTGGAAGTGGAGGAAAATTGCTGCGGCAAAGCGTCAGTCCTTACATTCTTAGTACCGGGTAAGAATGAGACAATGTAATTGAAACTTGACAAGAACCCTTCTGGGAGAGAGGCGTTTAGCCTCAGACAAGAATGTGAGATTGTTATGGTCAGTAAGAAACAGAACCGGCACAGTAGTACCTTCGAGGAGATGCCTCCATTCTTTAAGGGCAAAAATGATCGCTAACAACTTTCTGTCCCCCATCTTGTAATTGCACTCCGCAGGTGACACTTTCTTGGAAAAGTAGCCACAAAGATGTATAGCGCTCTCAGAGGTAGAACGTTGAGACAGAAAGGCACCAACTTCAGTCTCAGAAGCATCAACCTCAAGGATAAAGGGTAACCTAGGATCAGTATGTGCCAACACAGTAGCAGAAACAAAGGCAGCCTTGAGACTCTCAAAGGCCTTAATGTACTCCGGAGACCATCTCTGTGGGTTTGCATCCTTTCTGGTCATATCAGTCATGGGCTTGACCAGAGATGAGAAGTTACGAATAAACTTTCGATAACAATTGGCAAAGCCAAGAAAACATTGCAGAGGACGTATACCCATGGGTCAGGGCCACTGTAGGACTGCTAAAAGTTTATCTGGGTCCATCGAAAAACCGGCAGTGGAAATGACATAATCCAGGAATTTAACCTGTTCATGATGGAACTCGCACTTCTCCAATTTACAATAGAGATTGTTCTCTCTCAGATTCTGAAGCACACAACAGACATCTGTGTGGTGGCTCTCTAGGGACTAAAAATTAGGATATCCTCTATATAAACCACCACACATAGCTGCAACAAATCTCAAAGGAAATTGTTAATAAATTCCTGGAAAACTGCCGGAGCATTGCAAAGGCCAAATGGCATTACGAGGTACTCATAATGGCCTGTTCTGGTATTAAACGCAGTTTTCCATTCATCGCCCTCCTTGATCCTCACAAGATTGTATGCTCCTCTCAAATCAAGCTTCGTAAAAAAATGTTGCTCCCTTGAGGCGGTCAAATAACTCTGTAATCAACGGAATTGGATAAGCATTCTTAATCGTGAAACGATTGAGACCCCTATAATCAATACATGGTCTCAGTTCACCACTATTCTTCTTCACAAAGAATAAACCAGCACCAGCAGGGGACGAGGACTTGCGGATGAATGCTCGAGAAAGTGCATCTACAACATACTCCTCCATGGCCTTATCTTCTGAGACCGACAAAGGGTAAACCCGGCCACAAGGGGGTATGGCACCAAGTTGAAGGTTAATTGCGCAATCATACGACCAGTGTGGAGGCAAACTGCCGGCTTGACCTTTGTCAAAGACATCTCTACGATTGTGGTACTCCTCCGGCAGGGAGGAGAGTGAAGAGGTGCATAGGACCTTAGCCATATTCTGGAAACATGTCTTGCTGCATTGTGGCGACCAGGAGAGAACCTCAGCACAAAGCCAATCAAAAGAGGGGTTGTTCCTCTGTAACCACGGATAATCAATAACCAGCGGAAACTTAAATGAGGAAATAAATTGGAATTAGATTATCTCATGGCGAAGAGCCCCTATGGCCATGAACAAAGGAGCAGTCTCATGAGTCACATGGGCAGGCTGTAGAGGTCTCCCATCAAGAGCCTCAATGGCAAGTGGAGTGGCACGCAGCTGCAGTGGAATCGAGTGCTTAGATACAAAGGCAGCATCAATGAACAGGCCTGCAGCCCCAGAGTTGATTAGAGCCTGTATCCCGATGGACGACTCAGACCAAGAAAGGGTAACCGGAACCAGAGGCTTATCCTTCTGGATAACTGGGGACGAAACAACGGCACCTAAGGTCTGTCCGTTACAGAACTTCAAGTTTCAGACGTGCCCTGGACGGGTAGTACAAGACTTCAAAAAGTGACCTGCCTGGCCACAATAAAGGCACAATCTCTCCCTCCTCCTAAGGGCTCTCTCATCCGCAGAGAGACGTGTGAAGCCCAAGTGCATGGGTTTACCTTCACTGACTGACTCGGTACCAGGAGGAGTGGGAGGTGAGGGAGGCAAGGGTGGGACTGCAAAGGTCGGAGAAAGACTCAGTCTTTCTCTGAGTCTGGAGTCAACTTAATTTGTACTTTCATCTGAAATGAAAGATCCTGAGGGCATATTTCTGATGTTGCTGTAACCATTGTATCATATTATGCTTCTAATAAACATCCATTACTTCTTTTCCATCTTTTCCATGTAATTGATTCACACAAGTTAGGTACAGTGATATTATGTGGAGACTTGAACCAAGTTCTTTTTCCCTTTTGGATAAATTCCCCCCTTCTCCCTCCTCCTGTTCCCCTAAGCTTTCATTTCAGCAACTTATCTCTAAGCATAACATGTTATGCCCCGTACACACAAAAGCGGAAATTCCGCTCAAGCTTGGCTTGCATACACATGGTCACACAAAAGTTCTCTGAACTTTCGTCTGTCAAGAATGTGGTGACGTACAACACTACGATGAGCCGAGAAAATGAAGTTCAATGCGTCAAATTGTTTCTGAGCATGCATGTTTTTTTGCGCATTGGAATTGCATACAGACAAATGGAATTTCCATCAAGAACTTTTTCCGGCGGAAAAATAGAGAACCAGCTCTCAATCTTTTGCTGGCAGTAATTCAGACAGAAAATGTTGGATGGAGCATACACACGGTTGGAATATCCGACCACAAGCTCCCATCACACTTTTTTTGACGAAAACTCCGCTCGTGTGTACGCGGCAATAGACTCTTGGCATGAGCTCAATTCAGCATTTAAACACTTTATATGTTACTCCTATCCACACAAATCGTTTCTAGGATTGATCATATCTTCTTAAGTGTTTGCATGGCCCCAGAAATCCTATGATCAGTTATTGCACCCTTTACTTGGTCCGATCATAGTACAGTTTGTACTACCAGCTCTTCACCTATCTTGAGATCCCAGGATTCATCTTGGTGCATTAATGATTCCACACTAACTCACCCGTCCCATTGTCTAGATATTAAACATGCTCTCAATGATTATCTTCTTTAAAGAGGAGGGCTCATCAAAAAATACAAAAATAAAAGTTAGCAGCTACAAATACTGCGGCTGCTGACTTTTAATTGGACACTTACCTGTCCCAGGGTCCAGCGATGCGGGGGATCGAAGCCCGGCTCATTTCCCCCTCCATTCAGCGGCGCTGGCATTGCAATTGTGGGCGCCGGGCTGTACAGCCTGGCACCCACTGCGCATGCGCGAGTGGCGCCGCACGCCGTGATTGGCGCTCAGTCACCTGGGACCTGTAATGGGTCCCAGATGATTGACAGGAGGGAGGGAGCAGAGCCGAGCCCTTTCTGTGCCGAGGGGGAAGTGATGTCACCAGCCCAGGCACTGGAAGAGGCAGACTACGAGGGACTCCCTAGCAACAGGCATTTAGAGGTAAGTAAACAAAAAAAATTTCCAAATGTGTTTTTTTTATTTTATTTTAGGCACAGTCATGAATTTTTTTTTTTTTTAGGGTGGAACACCACTTTAATAACACTTCAGCAGATATTTCCCCTCTCACTCTTTGGGAAGCCCATAAACCTGTAATTCGAGGTACGCTTGTCCGGCAAGCATAATTTCTCAAACGCAAGCGTAAGCTCCTTCACCGAAAGTTAGATAACAACTTCAATCTATGTCACAATGCATTCCAAAATTCTCCCTCCCCTTCTACTAAAGCTAAGCTTGATAGAGCCTGCTTAGAATTCGACCTGCTTCTCACTGACTCTGCAGATAAATTAATATGTAAATCACAACATCTTTTTTACCTCAAAGCAAACAAATCAGATACCCTATTAGCTCGAACCTTTACGCTCACTGCAAAAACCTACTACATCTATGCGACTCAAAATAAAGTAACTGTGTCAAAATTTTACATACATTCCGCTCAAATCCTTGCTAAATTATATTCGTCCCAACCATAATTTTGACCATGCTGCTGCTGATTCTCTTTTTTCACAAATTACCCTTCCAAACTCTCACAAACCCACTGTGAACGACTGGAGTGTCCCATCAGTGCAACAGAAGTCATTACGGCTATTAAGGCTTTAAGACTTAAAAAATGTCCTGTTCCAGATGGATTTTCTGCTTCCTACTACAAGAAATTTTCTGATATATTATCTCCTATCCGAAGCCTTCAATACGTTGTTGAGGGGACATTATTTTTGTTCAGAATATTTAATGGGCATGATTTCCATTTCAAATCTAAATCTGATACAACCTTTTGGACAAATTACCATCCTATTTTGCTTCTTAATATTGACATTAAACTTTTAGCTAAAATACTTACAACTCGGTTGATTCAAGTAATAGACAAATTTGTTCATCGAGATCAAGCTGGGTTTATCCCCTTGCGCCATGCAAGTGATAATAATCATAGAGCTCCTTTCCTCGCCCATGTTGCTAAATCCAGACGTCTACCTGCGTGTTTTTTATCGCTCGATATAAGAAAAGCATTTGACACTGTCTCATGGCCATACTTAAAATATATTCTTTAAAAATGGGGGTTTGGACTGCATTTTAAGTGGATTTCATCCTTATACGACAAGCATATTGCATTTATCAAATATGCTGGTTTTAACCACTTGCCGACCGCCTCACGCCTATATACGTGAGCAGAGCGGCACGGGCAGGCAAAATCACGTACCTGAAACGTGATTGCCTTCCCGCGGGTGGGGGGTCTGATCGGACCCCCCCCTGTGCCAGCTGCGGTCGGCATTTGGTTGGGAGCGATGAGAGACGAGGGGGAGACCATCCGATCGTGGCCCCCCCCTCGCGATCGCTCCCAGCCAATGACAAACATCCCCTGCCTCTGTATAGTACACAGAGGCAGAGGATGTGATGTCATCTCTCCTCGGCTGTCAGTTTCCGTTCCAGCGCCGAGGAGAGATGACATGTAAGTAAGTGCACAACACAAACACACACAGTAGAACATGCCAGGCATACATTACACCCCCGATCCCCCCCCGATCGCCCCCCGATCCCCCCCCCCCCTGTCACAAACTGACACCAAGCAGGTTTTTTTTTTTTTTTTTTTTTTTTTTCCTGATTACTGCATAGTGTCAGTTTGTGACAGTTAGCAGTGTTAGGACAGTTACTGTAACCCCCCTGTAGGTCTAGGGTACCCCCCTTACCCCCCCTAATAAAGTTTTAACCCCTTGATCACCCCCCCTCACCAGTGTCGCTAAGCGATCATTTTTCTGATCGCTGTATTAGTGTCGCTGGTGACGGTAGTTAGGGACGTAAATATTTAGGTTTGCCGTCAGTGTTTTATAGCGACAGGGACCCCCATATACTATCTAATAAATGTTTTAACCCCTTGATTGCCCCCTAGTTAACCCTTTCACCACTGATCACCGTATAACCGTTACGGTTCACGCTGGTTAGTTAGTTTATTTTTTATAGTGTCAGGGCACCCGTCGTTTATTACCGAATAAAGGTTTAGCCCCCTAATCGCCCGGCGGTGATATGCGTCGCCCCAGGCAGCGTCAGATTAGCGCCAGTACCCCCCCTAATAAAGTTTTAACCCCTTGATCACCCCCTGTCGCCAGTGTCGCTAAGCGATCATTTTTCTGATCGCTGTATTAGTGTCACTGGTGACGCTAGTTAGGGACGTAAATATTTAGGTTCGCCGTCAGTGTTTTATAGCGACAGGGACCCCCATATACTATCTAATAAATGTTTTAACCCCTTGATTGCCCCCTAGTTAACCCTTTCACCACTGATCACCGTATAACTGTTACGGGTGACGCTGGTTAGTTAGTTTATTTTTTATAGTGTCAGGGCACCCGCCGTTTATTACCGAATAAAGGTTTAGCCCCCTGATCGCCCGGCGGTGATATGCGTTGCCCCAGGCAGCGTCAGATTAGCGCCAGTACCGCGAACACCCACGCACGCACCGTACACGCACCATACACCTCCCTTAGTGGTATAGTATCTGATCGGATCAATATCTGATCCGATCAGATCTATACTAGCGTCCCCAGCAGTTTAGGGTTCCCAAAAACGCAGTGTTAGCGGGATCAGCCCAGATACCTGCTAGCACCTGCGTTTTGCCCCTCCGCCCAGGCGAGCCCAGCCCACCCAAGTGCAGTATCGATCGATCACTGTCACTTACAAAACACTAAACGCATAACTGCAGCGTTCGCAGAGTCAGGCCTGATCCCTGCGATCGCTAACAGTTTTTTTGGTAGCATTTTGGTGAACTGGCAAGCACCAGCCCCAGGCAGCGTCAGGTTAGCGCCAGTACCGCTAACACCCACGCACGCAGCGTACACCTCCCTTAGTGGTATAGTATCTGAACAGATCAATATCTGATCCGATCAGATCTATACTAGCGTCCCCAGCAGTTTAGGGTTCCCAAAAACGCAGTGTTAGCGGGATCAGCCCAGATACCTGCTAGCACCTGCGTTTTGCCCCTCCGCCCGGCCCGGCCCAGCCCACCCAAGTGCAGTATCGATCGATCACTGTCACTTACAAAACTCTAAACGCATAACTGCAGCGTTCGCAGAGTCAGGCCTGATCCCTGCGATCGCTAACAGTTTTTTTTGTAGCGTCTTGGTGAACTGGCAGGCACCAGAGGCCTAGTACACCCCGGTCGTAGTCAAACCAGCACTGCAGTAACACTTGGTGACGTGGCGAGTCCCATAAGTGCAGTTCAAGCTGGTGAGGTGGCAAGCACAAGTAGTGTCCCGCTGCCACCAAAAAGACAAACACAGGCCCGTCATGCCCATAGTGCCCTTCCTGCTGCATTCGCCAATCCTAATTGGGAACCCACCGCTTCTGCAGCGCCCGTACTTCCCCCATTCACATCCCCAACCAAATGCAGTCGGCTGCATGAGAGGCATTTTCTTTATGTCCTCCCGAGTACCCCTACCCAGCGAACCCCCCAAAAAATATGTTGTGTCTGCAGCAAGCGCGGATATAGCCGTGACACCCGCTATTATTGTCCCTCCTGTCCTGACAATCCTGGTCTTTGCATTGGTGAATGTTTTGAACGCTACCATGCACTAGTTGAGTATTAGCGTAGGGTACAGCATTGCACAGACTAGGCACACTTTCACAGGGTCTCCCGAGATGCCATCGCATTTTGAGAGACCCGAACCTGGAACCGGTTACAGTTATTATAGTTAGTTACAAAAAAAAGTGTAAAAAAAAAAAAAACACAAACAAAAATATAAAATAAAAATAGTTGTCGTTTTATTGTTCTCTCTCTCTCTATTCTCTCTCTATTGTTCTGCTCTTTTTTACTGTATTCTATTCTGCAATGTTTTATTGTTATTATGTTTTATCATGTTTGCTTTTCAGGTATGCAATTTTTTATACCTTACCGTTTACTGTGCTTTATTGTTAACCATTTTTTTGTCTTCAGGTATGCCATTCACGACTTTGAGTGGTTATACCAGAATGATGCCTGCAGGTTTAGGTATCATCTTGGTATCATTCTTTTCAGCCAGCGGTCGGCTTTCATGTAAAAGCAATCCTAGTGGCTAATTAGCCTCTAGACTGCTTTTACAAGCAGTGGGAGGGAATGCCCCCCCCCCCCAACATCTTCCGTGTTTTTCTCTGGCTCTCCTGTCTCAACAGGGAACCTGAAAATGCAGCCGGTGATTCAGCCAGCTGACCATAGAGCTGATCAGAGACCAGTGGCTCCAAACATCTCTATGACCTAAGAAACCGGAAGCTACGAGCATTTTATGACGTAGATTTCGCCGGATGTAAACAGCGCCATTGGAAAATTGGGAAAGCATTTTATCACACCGATCTTGGTGTGATCAGATGCTTTGAGGGCAGAGGAGAAATCTAGGGTCTAATAGACCCCAATTTTTGCAAAAAAGAGTACCTGTCACTACCTATTGCTATCATAGGGGATATTTACATTCCCTGAGATAACAATAAAAATGATTTAAAAAAAAAAAAAATGAAAGGAACAGTTTAAAAATAAGATAAAAAAATAATAATAATAAAGAAAAAAAAAAAAAAAAAAAAAAAAAAAGCACCCCTGTCCCCCCTGCTCTCGCGCTAAGGTGAACGCAAGCGTTGGTCTGGCGTCAAATGTAAACAGCAATTGCACCATGCATGTGAGGTATCGCCGCGAAGGTCAGATCGAGGGCAGTAATTTTAGCAGTAGACCTCCTCTGTAAATCTAAAGTGGTAACCTGTAAAGGCTTTTAAAGGCTTTTAAAAATGTATTTAGTTTGTCGCCACTGCACGTTTGTGCGCAATTTTAAAGCATGTCATGTTTGGTATCTATGTACTCGGCCTAAGATCATCTTTTTTATCTCATCAAACATTTGGGCAATATAGTGTGTTTTAGTGCATTAAAATGTAAAAAAGTGTGTTTTTTCCCCAAAAAATGCGTTTGAAAAATCGCTGCGCAAATACTGTGTGAAAAAAAAAAATGAAACACCCACCATTTTAATCTGTAGGGCATTTGCTTTAAAAAAAATATATAATGTTTGGGGGTTCAAAGTAATTTTCTTGCAAAAAAAAATTATTTTTTTATGTAAACAATAAGTGTCAGAAAGGGCTTTGTCTTCAAGTGGTTAGAAGAGTGGGTGATGTGTGACATAAGCTTCTAGATGTTGTGCATAAAATGCCAGGACAGTTCAAACCCCCCCAAATGACCCCATTTTGGAAAGTAGACACCCCAAGCTATTTGCTGAGAGTCATGTTGAGTCCATGGAATAATTTATATTGTGACACAAGTTGCGGGAAAGAGACAATTTTTTATTTTTTTTATTTTTTTTTGCGCAAAGTTGTCACTAAATGATATATTGCTCAAACATGCCATGGGAATATGTGAAATTACACCCCAAAATACATTCTGCTGCTTCTCCTGAGTACGGGGATACCACATGTGTGAGACTTTTTGGGAGCCTAGCCGCGTACGGGACCCCGAAAACCAAGCACCGCCTTCAGGCTTTCTAAGGCCGTAAATTTTTGATTTCACTCTTCACCGCCTATCACAGTTTCGGGGGCCATGGAATGCCCAGGTGGCAAAAAAAACCCCCAAATGACCCCATTTTGGAAAGTAGACACCCCAAGCTATTTGATGAGAGGTATAGTGAGTATTTTGCAGACCTCACTTTTTGTCACAAAGTTTTGAAAATTGAAAAAAGAAAAAAAAAATTTTTTTTCTCGTCTTTCTTTATTTTCAAAAACAAATGAGAGCTGCAAAATACTCACCATGCCTCTCAGCAAATAGCTTGGGGTGTCTACTTTCCAAAATGGGGTCATTTGGGGGGGTTTGTGCCACCTGGGCATTCCATGGCCTCCGAAACTGTGATAGGCAGTGAGGAGTAAAATCAAAAATGTACGCCCTTAGAAATCCTGAAGGCGGTGCTTGGTTTTCGGGGTCCCGTACGCGGCTAGGCTCCTAAAAAGTCCCACACATGTGGTATCCCCGTACTCAGGAGAAGCAGCTAAATGTATTTTGGGGTGCAATTCCACATATGCCCATGGCCTGTGTGAGCAATATATCATTTAGTGACAACTTTGTGCAAAAAAAAAAAAAAAAAAAAAAAAAATTGTCACTTTCCCGCAACTTGTGTCAAAATATAAAACATTCCATGGACTCAACATGCCTCAAAGCAAATAGCTTGGGGTGTCTACTTTCCAAAATGGGGTCATTTGGGGGGGGTTTATGTCATCTGGGCATTTTATGGCCTTCAAAACCGTGATAGGTAGTGAGGAGTAAAATCAAAAATGTACGCCCTTAGAAATCCTGAAGGCGGTGCTTGGTTTTCGGGGCCCCGTACGCGGCTAGGCTCCCAAAAAGTCCCACACATGTGGTATCCCCGTACTCAGGAGAAGCAGCTAAATGTATTTTGGGGTGCAATTCCACATATGCCCATGGCCTGTGTGAGCAATATATCATTTAGTGACAACTTTTTGTAATTTTTTTTTTTTTTTTTGTCATTATTCAATCACTTGGGACAAAAAAAATGAATATTCAATGGGCTCAACATGCCTCTCAGCAAATTCCTTGGGGTGTCTACTTTCCAAAATGGGGTCATTTGTGGGGGTTTTGTACTGCCCTGCCATTTTAGCACCTCAAGAATCGACATAGGCAGTCATAAATTAAAGGCTGTGTAAATTCCAGAAAATGTACCCTAGTTTGTAGACGCTATAACTTTTGCGCAAACCAATAAATATACACTTATTGACATTTTTTTTACCAAAGACATGTGGCCAAATACATTTTGGCCTAAATGTATGACTAAAATTGAGTTTATTGGATTTTTTTTAGAACAAAAAGTAGAAAATATCATTTTTTTTCAAAATTTTCGGTCTTTTTCCGTGTATAGCGCAAAAAATAAAAACGGCAGAGGTGATCAAATACCATCAAAAGAAAGCTCTATTTGTGGGAAGAAAAGGACGCAAATTTCGTTTGGGTACAGCATTGCATGACCGCGCAATTAGCAGTTAAAGCGACGCAGTGCCGAATTGTAAAAAGTGCTCTGGTCAGGAAGGGGGTAAATCCTTCCGGGGCTGAAGTGGTTAAATCAGACCCTTTCCCTATTGGACGAGGCACCCATTAAGGATGTCCTCTCTCCCCCCTCCTATTTGCACTCCTCATTGAACCCTTGGCCCATTTATTTAGATCTGATCCAAACATAAAAGGTATTGAATTAGCTGGATGTCATCATAAAGTATGTCTTTTTGCAGATGACATCTTACTCTTCATGTCATCTCCCCATATCACAGCACCTAATCTCCTCTCTGTCCTAAACCGTTTTGCACACATTTCGGACTTAACTGTTAACTATCAAAAATCGACTGCATTCAACATTTCCTTACCTCCTTCAGACCTTCAGCTTGCTAAAGATTAACTTCCCTTCTCTTGGACACCTCAAAGACTTCCATACCTAGGAATACAACTTACTCCTAAGATAACTGACTTATACTCGGCTAACTTCCCTCCCTTACTAAAACAGGTTACTGAATTATTATCACAATGGTCCTCTATCCTTCTATCCTGGATAGTCAAAATTAATGTAATTAAGATGGCTATATTGCCCACGTTTTTATATCTTTTTAGAGTCTTGCCCATCCCAGTTCCATCTCATGTTTTACAGCTTATACAGTGCAGAATTATCTCCTTTATCTGGGGTAAAATAAAACCTTGAATGAACCTCTAAATTCACTCTCTGTCTCGCACAATGCTGCAGAGGTTTAGGTCTCCCAAATTTTTCTGCTTATTATCATGCTGCACACCTTGCACATTTGCCAAACTACCATGCAATTAAAGAAATTCCTTTATGGGTAACAATTGAGTCGGTTGACTGTGACCCTATTTCAGTAGACCAACTGATTGTACTTTTATTCGCAATCCTATTACGATTCTTACGGTTCCTTATTCATCTGGGACAGATTCAAAACTTCACTTGGCCTTCAATCTCCACATTTACTGCTCCTTTCTTTTGTTAAAAATCCCGCTTTTTACCCTGCCTGGATCACTCCTAATTCTTTCAAAGCATTGGAATACAGCTAATTTATCCAGTTTATATAACTTGGTATCTGCCTCCTCCATACATTCTTTTCCTACTTTGTGTGATACATTTGGATTTCCTCAATCAGAACTGTTCCGATCTTTGCAAATCAACATTTTTTTCCAACCTTATCTCAATTCCAACTCCCAACTATCCCAGATATTGTGTTTTTTTGTTTTATACCTTTCTTTTAATATTGTGTGGTACTTATAAACACATTGGGGTTGGTTTGCTTGAGCTGGGGAGTGCAGAGTCTGTTGCAGCTGTGCATGGTGGCCAATCAGTTTCTAACTTCACCTTGTGAAATTAAGTTTTGACAATAAAACCTTGCAGCTAGTTGGTTTCTATGCGGTGATGTGCTGGATTGTGGGCTCTCCGGTTTTAGTGAATCGCACCAATTATCTCTTCTGTTTTTAATATATACTTTCTAATATATTAGATTGATGCCCTAACTCCTGCTTGTCAGAGGAACATTCCTTCCTGTCATTCCGGCTGTGTCCTTGCGCGCATGTGCGGCGTTCCGGCGCACGTGCATGCGCGGTCCGGCGCTACGGCTCTCGCACATGCGCACTAGCGCACATCCAGCGTGATCCTTTGGGCGGCCTATAAAAGGCGCTCAGATGATCAGACAAATTGCTGGTTTGTCTCAGCTCCCTGTGTAACTTGATCCTGTCTCCTGTACCTGTGCCTGATTACCTGTTGTGACCCGGATTGCTATTTGACTCCTCTACTCTTCTCCTGAACCTGACCTCAGCTTGTTTAATCGGATTTCCACCTGTGTCCTGTGTTTGACCCCCAGCCTATTACTTGGACTGTCTCCTGTCTCCTTGCCTGACCCCCTGCCTGTACCTGGACTTACCCGTGTCTTCTAGACACCATCCTACAGCCTGCAGCTTAAAACTACTGATCCTGGTGTTTGACCCTCAGCCTGGTTCTGGACTTTCTATTATTTGTTCCAGCCTGTACTCCTGTTACCAGTCTCTGCACAGCGGCTCTTCTCTACAAGGACCTTCACGCAAGTCTTCAACGGTCCATTGGGGTAGCCTGTGCCCCTTTGTGCCATTCACTCCCAGTACCACCTCCAGGGGGTGGACTGAGCTTAGTTGCAAGGGTGAACCACTCTCTGCATCTTGGCCTCAGTGAGTACTTTCCTGACACTGCTCTTGCAAAATGAACCAATAGTCACTAGCTTACTTTTTTCCTTCTGATAGAATTCTCTAATGTTTTAATATAATACTTTATTGGTTTATTCGTTGCTCTACTTGTTAAAATTTTACATTGTTATGTACTCATCCTGTTCCGAAATCGATATTTAATCAATGTTTAGCTTTATTGCTATTTGAATATTGTACCACCATCCTTGTATGTACTCAATTTGTCAATCTTTGTTATATTTAAAAAATAATAAACAAATTTGATGAGAAGACAATGATCACTATTGGCGGCTATAGCTGCCAGCAGTGATTAGACTAAAAAAAAACAGGCTGGTTGTACTGCAGTTGATTGATGGATCCAACCATTGATGGTACAACCATCCTGGCCATAGATGGCTCTTGCTGAATTGGCCGAATTTCTATTTGTCTCTGGCCGGCTAAACACATTACCATTGAGTAATATCCTACCTGATCGGATAAAAGTTGAATGCATTATTTAAGTAGACCCTCACAACTATGCAATTTTGTAAAACTAAAAGCGAGTTACAGAGACTTGATAATCTTATTGTAACATGTATGGCAAGCTTTAGGCGATATTCAGATTTGGGAGTTATGTAATGTACAGTAATGCAAATTTCTTCAGCACATGATGTTCTGTGGTGACATTCATTTTGATATGCACTCAACTCCACCTTGCTAGAGCACTGCAACATATATGCGTTTTACATACCTCTCAACTTTTTTAGATGGATATGAGGGACACCTATTAATAAATATATGTAGGCATAGGACACACCCCCTGTCATGACCCCTTAAAGGAGAATTATACAAAACAAATGATTATTTAAACCCACAAGTGCCTTTTTTTTACACCTACTATTCCTTTATTTTGGCTTTTGAAATGTACAGATGCAGCAATTTAGAAATCGGATGAGCATAAGTTTAGCACTGGGAAACAAACACTTTTTAAAAGATAAAAAGTGCATTTTATATACATCAATATAAATCAGACCAAAATGATGGACAAATGTGGAGGAAATAGGGACAGAGGGACTTTGTTTCAAATCAGGGACAGTCCCTCAAAATTAGTGACTGTTGGGAGCTATGGTGTTTTAGAGCACCATAACGCATAGATATAAACTATGTGCATTGTGGTGTGCTGCAGTTGAAAAAAAGTTACAGGTGCATTCAAAATTGCAGCATGTTGCGGTAATGCAGTTGTTTAAATTGGCCCGCAATCTTTTAGCACTGCAACATTTATCAGTGCATTTTAAGGAAATGGCATACCTAAACAATTCATCCCATTTATATCCAGTCAGGCACACCCTCACACTGCATTGGTATCGCTATTGGTATATTATGATGATCTAACAGTTCAAAACTTTGAACAGAATATTACAGCTAATATTACTTAAAACTTTCAGCAATAAAAATGATAGTATTTTGTTTGCTTAGGCTATAGGAGCAAGCAAAATGTGAAGATATTTGAATATATTTTTTAGTACTCCAAATATATAATTTCTTTACAATATAAAATTCTAAAGAGGCAGGGTTGGGCTTTTTTGGGAGTTATACTGCATATAAGGCAGATACTATAAACCATTTCAAACAGTCAGTACTTTTGTGTTTGAATACTAAAAACATTGCTATTATGTTTTGCTATTGATAAGATTTTACTTCCATTCTCTAAATCCTCTTTGTTCAAACCACATTTTCAGCATGACTGATGCCAAAGCCTTAAAACCTCCCTAAAATTGCTACAGTTCATGCTTGCTCAGTTGAATTCCATGTAAACACGAGTATATCATATGAATGTATGGAAAAATAGAAATGCTTCTGTTTTTTGCATTTGTCTGTATACTATACGGGTACTCGTGTGTACAATAGCACAGCCATATATCCAGGTACAGTCATGCACAGCCATTCAGGTCCATGGGAGGCTATAGGCAGGGCCTAGGTTTTCCACCTGGGGAAAAGGGAGGAAAACATCAGAATTTACATTGGACGAGCTTAGGCATCCATGTGCAAGAGCCCTTAGAGAGCAGCAATCCTGAAAATCTCTTCAGGTTACATCAGTTTTTTTATATGGGTTCAATTTGCAAGGTATAGAAGCAATTTAGTTGCATGTTACATGTATTACTATTCATGACTATGAACACACTTTTCCTACTTGTCCATTGTTCTATACTAAATCACATGACTTTTGCCTACATAAAAGTGCATTTCATAGAAAAAGCCACACTAAACGCTGCAGTTTAGTGTTTTCAAAAGAGAAACCATAGGGTCCAATTCATACCTACACACTGGTGTCACATGTTTTAGTAACAGCACATATAAATGTTAATGGACCCTAAAATTAACATTCAATTAGCACACTAAAACACATAAAGTATGTGGCCTAAAAATTCCAACCATTTTTCAGTCAATGCTTGTATTTGAACTTTTTTATTCAAGCAAAAATAAGGGCATGGACTTGTTACGAGTCTATGTACAAAATGTTTGTTGTGTGGATGTGAAAAACATTAGCACAATCAGGGTGAAAATTGTCTTCCTTCCTCTATTATGTGTGATTCCTATATAGCCAGTGCCATCTAGTGGTCACAATACATTTTTTTTACCTAAATGAGGTATTTCTGGAAAAAAAAAACGCATTATGGCCACTGAGCCTTGGCTTTGTTTTGAAACTATGTTGAACAATGCCACCCAACACAGCCCAAAAGGGCTGATGTGAACCAGTCCTAAATGTTAACATAGAGAAAAATACAAGCAAAAGTTGATTATCCACTTAACAACCTCACTATGTACTGTATATATGTATTGTGGTTCGCAAGTGGTTTACCGGGGTTATGGCTGTATTTTTTTTTTATCCGCTGGTGGCTGGCTTTTTCATGAAAGCGATCTGAGCTCATTAGTCCCTTTCCAAAGTGGAGGGAGGGGACCGATCCCCAGTGTTTCTCGGGCTTACAGTTTTTACCAGTTGACCCGAGAAATGATCCGACGGTGTGGCCGGCTGGTCACAAAGGTGGACAGAGACCAGATTGGCTGGGATAAACAATAACAGCGCTGAGTGTGCTTACAACATTTACTTTTATTAGCATACTTTAAGAGTCAGTTCACGTCAGGAGGTGCGACCGAACGTAAAAAAAAGGTCCTGCATGGTTTTAAAAATCACGCTGCATCAAACTGCATAGTACTGTGGTACCATGTGTTTTGGCGAGCATGAATGTGCGCGCATTTACAAGGGATGTGGGGGTGCCAATAAGCATTAATGGCACCTCTGCAGATCTGTAAAGGGGTAGCGTTAGTGTGCATTGAGTCCTCGCAATGAACTGGAGTGATCGAGCCCTTAAAAACTGTTCTTGTCTTTTTTGAAACACCTATGGCAGTAATCTAGTTTTTAACTCTCTGTCACTGTTACTATAGTTGGACAGCTTAGTCTGCAAGTTATGAATAAAGCCATATAAAACAAAAAAAAGGAATTACTATACTGAATACTAATTACATCTATTAACGGCAAAAAGACAATAATTTTTGCAACAAAGTACCTTTATGAGTCACTGATTTTATTATTCAAAGGGTAAATTGCCCGCTTCCTAGAATAATAGTCTACTGACTTCCTTTATGATTGTATAGCTATTAGCTGATAAGCTCTCTAGAATTCCTAACAAGGGCAATCAGTAAAATATGCTCCGTTCAATTCCCACTATCCATATAGGTTAAGTTTTATAAGTGCAGCAGGTGTGCCTCTTCAAAACATAATCTGCTTGCAGTGCTCCATCTAAGCTGGTTAATGTTTTTCTTGTTGGCCTGCTGTGTACACAGCTACCCGCAAGATAAGCAAGCAAGAACTGCCTGCCCCTGTGTGCATAGTGACACAATGGGTAGCAATAAACCTTCCTCACCTGGTGCCCTTAACCAAACAACCTTTAATCAGAAGACATAACATACCAACAATCTCTATTGAGATCTATTTTACAGAGATTTATCTAATCTCCGCGGTGAAGATTCCATCCACCTGCTCAGATAATCTTTATGAGCATAATTATTCATTACTGGCTCACCCTTGTGGTAAATAATACTGAAATACAGTCAAGTTACCTAAACATGGAACACTTGTAAGTTACTTTTGTTATCTTAAATGGTCTGCAATCAATGATATTTTGTGGATCTCTTTAAGACGAGAATTAAACAATAAATTTTGGATCGTTCCACCAGACAGTGATGCCCCTTGTCACCAGTTTTGTCCTCAAATTGGAACCCTTTCTTAGACACATTAGACTATAAACCCAAACATCACAGGTCTTCAAAGACTTCCAGACTGCCACATAGTAGCGGCCTATGTCAATGATCTTACATTTTCATTACCAAACCTGAGCTGACCATTCCCAATCTACTAGCAGAAACCGAGAGATTTGAGAGACTCACCAATTTTAAATAGAATCTTTAAAATCCATGGCACTCAGCATATCTGTTCTAATAACTAGACTTGAATGACTCAAGTTGATTTCTAATGGGCTGACAACCACATCTTTTACCTTGGAACAAAGACCACCCCAAAAAAGTGAGATATCGTTCATCTTTTGCAACTTTTGCAACTTCTCAAATAGGATAGAATAAAGACACAGGAATGTAATTCTTAAATGCATGCCCTCTCTCATCTGCTCTATTTATTTCAAACATTACCTATCTCCATCCCATCCTCTTTTCTACACACACTTTGTTGCTAATGTACATACTTCATTTAGTCTCATAAAAAAACCTAGATCGGACTATCAACTGTTGACCATTTCTGAAACGCACAGAGATATGGGTTTCCTCGACCCAAATAAATATTACCAGGCTGAGCGCTTAGCCAAAATGTTGGACTGTTGTAGGCAATCCACTATTATTAAACGGGTGGCACTGGAACAGTATAGAAATCCCTCTACTATGTCTGATATTGGGCACGCAAAAAGCATACTAATCTTCTCAAAACACACCCTACAATCGGCCCTACCCTTAAAGGTCTATACATTATGGGCTCCTTTACTCCAATGAATCAAGCTGTCGCAGGAATTATACAAAAAAAATTGATGATTCACCTGATGAATGTGGCAAGACTTTGCGTTTCCAATATGTGTAAATTAGACACTCTGACAATAAAATTGAGGTTCTTTAAAGTAACGGAGATCGGAAATATGGACAATCTATATTTTCCTCTTAAACATCAGGCAAACAGACTCACACAGTTATGGTGAGTTCTCTCACTTGCTAAACTTTAGATTGGCTTACCCTCCACCTTTACATTTACCTACTTCTTTTTGTAGTGTGATCAGCACTGAAAAGAGTCTTGAGCAGCATTACCTTGAACTTACCTCTGCTCCAGCATCTGTTCGCAAGCTTCCTCACCAACAGTGACATCTTATCCACAGCTCCTTACAGAATTTGGAACTTCGGTTTCATCTTGATTGGGCAGAAAAACATAACTCCTGCAAATTTATGAAATTCTTTCATCCCGACACTGAGGCATGCTGGGAAAGTACACTGTGTCTGCAATAATAAACCCTCCGTTCACTGGTGTCAGTAATAGCAACAGCCATAATAACTCATACCTTCTGCTTTCACTGGTGTAAGTGTCAATCTCAGCAATAATACCTCTCTCATCATTTGTGTTAGTAACAGTATCAGTAATAATAACCCCCCTTTATTGGTGTCAGTGGTAGAAATAATAAACCCCCTTTTTATTGGTGTCAATAGCAGTATCAGCAATAATAACCCCATTTCATTGGTGTCAGTGGAAGTATCAGCCCAAAGGATGTGTTCCAGCACATGACACCCTACTATCAATCTGCATAGGCTGTAGATGGAACCTTGCAAGCAGCAAATGAAGGCCCTATGGGCCGCATGTTAGACAACCCTGCTCTAATTTATAGTATCTACCCAACATAGTTCTAAAGAATTATGAAAGAAAATATTGTGTTACTAGTGGAGGTATGAGAAAAAACAATTTTCAGGAAAGGTTAAAGCGTGTTTTTCATATTCTGGATGACAGCAACAATTACCAAGAGACCTAGGGCACTTAGAAGACCCGAGCTTCATACCCTAGGAGCCATTTTTATACCAGCACAGCATACTTGGGCTTGCTTCTAATATTAAGGACCTGTTCACGCTAGTGGGTTTGAAAATGCTTTGGTTAAAAACAAAATGCACAATTTTAAGTGTTGTTGGTACAGCCCAATGGTGTAAATAGACCGTATGTCAGATTCATGGATAATATTATTAAAACTTCCCATGAAATTGGCTGGGTTTTCTAAGCAAGCGTTAAAAAGTAGAGCAAGCAAAACACAATGTATTTTCCAGGATACTTGCCAGTCAGCCAGACCAAAAAACCCCCAAAAAACAAAAAACATATTGCACTATCCAACAATTTTTGCTAAAAATAGAGGTTTTATTTGCACAACATTTGCAAATACTATATGTGTGGAAACCCTACTACTTAATCAAGACCTCTCTGTATAGCATGGTTCTAACTCTAGTAATGAGAACCTCCATGTTAGAGTAGATTTAGATGTGTGTCTTAATCTCCCTTTCCTCTGAAGCACAATCTGTATTCAGATCAGGTACGGATCTAGCCTGTCTGAGCTGGGGATCCGATAAAAAAGTCAGGAGGCATACTGCCAACTGGTGCATGGGAACTCCAGTGCATTCTCTAGCTAAGAACCAGTGAACTGGGAGTTCGTATTGCCATCTGGGTGAGGGGCAACCGTACCTGCTTCTCAAACAAAAAAAACTAACAGACTGCTAATGTAATCTGATGAAAACAATGAACTTGGTCAGTGGTGATCAAATGGAAAACTATAGAGGGCCTCAAGTGCAGCCCCAAACACTTCCAGAGGGCTGCAAAATACAAGCAATTTTCCTACCTCAATACCCAAAAATTTCAGTCCTGCTGCTTTTTTTTGTGTGTGTGACAATGCACACTGAAGAAGTTGGAATACATAACCCTCACATCCACCCATAGAGACAGACCTGCAGACTCACTTCTGAGCCATGCTTTGTGCGTCTATTGACATATACGGCGTGGCTCGGCCCAGTCCCTCACTTCTCACAGGATTTGATTTTACAACAGCAAAAGCCAGTGGACTCAGGTAAGTATTTAGGGAGGTATAACCAATGGGACATATTTACCTTAATTCCTTTAGAACCAAAGGCAGGTGTGCTTGGAGGCAGCCTATTGCTCCTTTGTGGTGCAGGGAAACACCTGAAGCTCAGCATGGCACCATAGTAGCTAAAGTATTCCAATGTGTCCTCACGCCAATTCCAGCAAAACAAAAATGGCAAAAACCCTCATTTAAAACTTTTAGTGCAAGGCACACATGTGTAGCCAACATAGAAGGGCTTTGCACAGTGCAAACAAAACAAAATGTATTTCCCAGCACACTTACCAGCTAGCTAGCAAAAAAAAACGAAAATAAAATAAAAATTGCACTGTCTAACAATTAGCATAATTAATTTCATGCTAGCCTAAATGGATAAATGTGTTGATAAATGCTTTGTGTGGAAAAAGCATTGAGTGTTTGCTTTCATGTAGTTATATTAAAAGCACAGTGAGGACAGGGTGCAGATAGGATCCCTCTCCATGGTACTGAATAGCAAAAAATGTTGCTTATTTTTTATACTTCTAGTAGACAAGCTGTCCATGTGCACCGGTTGACATTTGACAGAATCTGTACATATTTGCATTCTGCAGAAAGATTTCAGTACCATCTATGTCATCCATTATAACAATGCTGAGGTGTATTAAATTTATAGGAAGGCTTAAAGCTTAAAGGCTTTATAGATACCATGAACACAAACCATTTCTTGTCTTCCATTTCTATATGGGTTTCATTTCTGATATGCTGACTCCAAGAAAACTTTTATAAAGGGTACAGTTGTTATATACCAAGGGTGTCCAATCCGTGGGCCAAAACAGCTAACAAATTTACCTAAAAATGTTGGTAATTTACAGTGTCTCTTTATTGGACTCTTAAAGGTTTTATCTTCCCAAAGAAAAATATCCCACTCTTCACAATCACACCTTATTCATGTCATCAGTTTTCGGCAGCAACTATATTTGTGAGCAACCATTTTCAAGGATGAAGCACACGAAGGGCAAAATTAGAACCAAAATATCTGATGAGAACCTTGAGAATTCATTAAGAATTGCTACTACATCCATCAAACCAGATATTGATGCGTTGGCTTATTAAAAACAGTGTCAAATAATGCACTAGTTTTATGTTGCCCTCTTTTTTTACTTTTATAATAAAATATATTACAAAAAATTTAGTCATGTTACAACCAAAATCGTAAATGTATTTTATTGGTGTGACAGGCCTAGCCGGGACAGAGGCTTTTGGGGAGGACTGAATGCTAGCCTCTTGCCTACTGATTATGGGCCCTGGATTTTAAGGGAACAATACTCTTTTTGAGGTGTACGCCTGGGGACCTTGAAGTAATGTTACTTTGGATTCAAGTCCATGTCCCCCCAAAACACAAAGACTCTAGGAACCCTGTATATGCCATATTATAAATAGTGACTGCTTCACAAAGTTGGGACTCATAGAAGATGCTGATGTCATTAACTCCAGCCACCTGTCTGTCTGTTGTCTGCTATAATGTGTTTATTGTAAATAAGGCTCTAATGCCCCGTACACATGATCAGAAATGCCTCCAGCAAAACTCCGATGAAGGGTTTTGGTTGGAAAATGCGACCGTGTGTATGCTCCATCAGACTTTTGCTGTCGGAATTCCAGCCAGCAAAATATTGAGAGCAGGTTCTCTATTTTTCGGCCGGAAAAAGTTCCTATCCGAAAATGTGTTCGTCGGTATGCAATTCGGACGCGCAAAAAATCACACATGCTCGGAAACAATTCGACGCATGCTCAGAAGCATTGAACTTAATTTTCTCAGTTCGTCGTAGTGTTGTACGTCACCGTGTTCTTGGCGGTGGAAAGTTCACAGAACTTTTGTGTGACCGTGTGTATGCAAGGCAAGCTTGAGCGGAATCCCGTCGGAAAAGCCATCATACCTTTTTCCGACCAAAATTCTGATCGTGTGTACGCGGCATAAGAGTCTTTCACCCATTGTTGTTTGTGTTAATTAACTCTGATTTTGTGTGAAGGAGTTCTGTGTTGATATTTATGATAATGTGTATTGTAGTTAGGGAGTTAGGGAACAACAAGGCTAGGACCCGAAAGATCATATCTTGGAGTCACCTAGTCTGGAAATGATTAGTTAATTAGCTCATGTTAATTTATGTTTCTGGTTAGAGGTGTAATGTTAGAGTAATATGAGCAGGAACCTCCTTTTCAACTGTATGGAACAGTGTTTTTCAACCTTTTTGCAACCAAGGCACCCTTTAAAATCTGACAGAATCTCGAGGCATTTCGTCTTACATCAATGGGATACTTGAGCCTGGGACGATTTACACAACCGCTCTATTCTGGCAGGAATGGATGAGAGACAGACACGGAGCTCCTGGTCCACGGCCCTAAGTCGCTCTCTGTACTTGTTCTTGATGTAGGTTAGGCTTGAAAAGCTCAGTTCACACAAGTATGTAGTAGAGAAGGGTAGTAGAATTGCAATGGCGGTACTTGAAATTACTGAGTACTCACTATTCAATGATACCCAAAACGTATCCAAAGCCACATCTTGAAATTTTATTTTTAATGTGCGATCTGCCCTGATCTCTGCCAGTTGCTCTTGTGCCGCTAGTGGCAAGACTTTTGAGCTATCCAATGCACATGAACTCCAAGGGTTACGGACCCAGTCAAACTCTGCAAAAGCTTCCGAAGGAAAATAGTGACTAAATCTTTCGTCGAGAATTTGTAGGTGTTGGGAGATAAGATCAGAAAGTGTGCTGCCATTTGAATGTGCATTGCACAGGGGAAACATCTCAAGGCTGCCCTGTTCTACAAAAGAACCGCCAGAGTGTCAGCTTGGATCTGAAGCCACGTAATTTGTCAGAAGAGGTGAGAAGATTTTCTTCTTTACCTTGCATTTTAGCACTCAGTTCATTTAGATGTCTAAAAATGTCGGCCAGGTATGCAAGTTTTGCACACCATTGCGTGTCTTCCATCAATTCCGCATATGCAGAGCTCTGTCCTATTAGAAATGTTCTGATTTCTTCTCTTAACTCGTACACTCTGTCCAAGACTTTTCCCCGTGAAAGCCAGCGGACTGCGGTGTGTAACAACAAGCTATGATGCTCTGCTCCCATTTCTGCGCACAGAATTGAAAACAGGCGTGTCTTTAAGGGCCGCATTTTTATATAATTTACGATGTTCACTGCTCCATCCAGTACATCTGACAGTTCTTTTGGCAGGGTCTTTGCAACTAGTGCCTCCCTGTGAAGAAAGCAGTGAGTGTTTCGCACAGTTGGATTCTGAACTCTGACTCTGCTGATAAAGCCCTTGGCACTACCCATCATGGCAGCAGCGCCATCAGTGCAGACACTGACACAGTTCTTCCAGCTTAATCCGCCCTGTTCAAGATACTCCGTTGTCACACGATAAATCTCCTCTCCACTTGTTTTCTCAGGTATCGGTTTACAAAAAAAAAATGTCTCCATGATATGGTCCTCATCTATGAATTGAACATTAGCCAAGAGCTGAGCATGCCCACTTATGTCAGTGGATTCATCAACTTGTAAGGAAAATTTCCCAGGAGATCTGATTTTTTCAAAAACCAGGTTTTCAATATCTGCAGACATGTCATTGATTCGCCTTCCAATTGTACTGTCAGACAGTGGAACTTTTGCAATTTCTTTTGCTGCTTGTGGGCCTAGCATTTTGTTGACAATAGCTGTACATGCTGGCAAAATGACTGTTTCTGCAATTGTGTGTGGCTTCTTAGCTTTAGCTACTATCTCGGCCACTAAATAGCTAGCCTCCAGTGCTTTCTCTGACACTTTTGCACTCTTTATCATGACTTGCTCTTGTTGTTTGTGTTGACTTTTCAAACGAATGAAATATTCTGGTCCCTTGCTGGCTAGTGATGGATGATTTGTTGTCAGGTGTCTTTTAAGTTTGCTTGGAACCATTGCTTCATTTGATAATTTCATACCACATATCAGACACATAGGGAGAGGGCATGATGAAACCCCTGTACAGATGAAACCATATGACAGGTAACTGTCTTTTTCTTGTCTTGATGCTGGCCTCCACCACCCTCTCTGCTGAGGTACTTGTGGTTGATGAAGTTGATGGCTCCAAATCAGAGCTGGATACTGGAGCCTTTCTTTTCAAAAAACGATCCATGCTAGAAGTAGTTTGTACCTGCTGAGTTCTGTATTCTGTAATGCAGAGTGCAGAGTTCAATACGCTGTACCACACTAGGGTGTGATCGTTGCAATTTTTTATGCCACAGTGTATTTGCGCAGTGGTTTTGCAAACGCATTTATTTTTGTAAAAAATTCACTTCAATGAATTAAAATAAAACACAATATATACCCCAATTTTTGGGTATAGTGTGAAAGATTATGTTATGGTGGGTAAATAGATACCTAACATGTCACGCTTTATAATTGCGCACACTCATAAAATGGTGAAAAACGATGGTACTTAAAAATCTTTTTAGGTAACGCTTTAAACACCTTTACAGGTTACATGTTTAGAGTTAAAGAGGAGGTCTAGCACTAGAATTATTGCACTCGCTCTAACAAGTGCAGTGATACCTCACATGTGTGGTGTGAATACTGTTTACATATGCGTGTGCGACTTGCGTATCCATTTGCTTCTGTGTGCAAGCACGGAGAGATTGGGGGGGGGGTGCTTAAAAAAAATATTTATTTAACTTTTTTTTCCACAGTTTTTTTTTTTTATATCACTTTTATTCCTATTACAAGGAATGTAAACATCCCTTGTAATAGGAACAAGGATGATAGGTCCTCTTTATGGAGAGATCAAAAAGGTCAAAAAGACCTCATATCTCTCCTTCTACCTTTAAAAGCAAAAGATTTTAAAAAATTGGATCTTTTACTTTAAAAAAAAAATTGTTTACTTCCAGCCTGGACCGGAAGTCATGGCGTCGCTCCGGTCCTTCAGGGCCATCAAAGGGGATCTAATCTTTTATTTCCTCTTCGACTAGCCGGCCACACCATTGGATTGTTTCTCAGGCAAGATGGTGGGAGAGGGGGACATCCCCTCCCACCGCTTCTGAAAGCGTTCCAGTGGCTCAAGAGCCGCTTGGAATGCTTTCATGAAAAAGCCAGCCACTGGCTGTAAAAAAGAATACCAAGGTTATGGCTGATATCTTCAGCCATAACCCCGGCAAACCATTTCAAATCTGCAACTATGGTCTTGTGAAAAAAAAAAAAACTACATAACTTGTTACAATTAGGGCACTTTCACATTAACTCATTCCATTGCAGGCATGGTGATTTTTTAAAAATGTAATATAATATACATGATGATGATAACTATAATAACTATACTTCAATACTGCAGTTTGGCCGCAGTGCAGGTGTAGCGCAGGGTACCTGCGGTTTTCATGTGCGTTTCCTATAGACTTCTATTATGTCCCTCATTTTTGGTGTGCTTTCAGAAAATGTACCAAAAATGTACTACATAATAGAAGTTTTTGAGAAACCACATGAAATCCGCAGGTACCCTGCGCTACACCTGCATTGTGGGCAAACTGCAGTAATGAAAGATAGTTATCATTATCAATAATAACCCACATAGCCTATGTATATTATATTACATTTTAAAATAAATCACCATACCTGCAATGGAATGAGTTAATGTGGAAATGTCCCAATTGTAACAAGTTATGTAGTTTTTTTTAATCTAAACACCATGCCTGCAATGGAATGAGTTAATGTGAAAATGTCCCAATTGTAACAAGTTATGTAGTTTTTTTTTTTTCATCTAAAAACCATGCCTGCAATTAAAAAATGTACATTAAATTACAGGTACAAATACTGTACCAGTGTCTCTTTTCCTCGTTCTTCTCCGCTCAGGGAAAAGCACGCCGCCAGTGTCACTCTGGCATCCGCGGCTCCACAGAGAGCAGTGCATGCGCCCGACCCTCCCATAGCAACCGATGACGTAATCGGTTGGCTAGACGCGGTCGGAAGCTCTGCACAGCTGCCCGAGTGCCTGTGGCAGCGGGAAGGGAGCTTTTATACAGCGGACCGGTACCGCTGTAATAAAGCTCAACCAAGTGGCCAGCATTTGGGACATGATGTAGCTATATATATATATAGCTGCCTATGAACTGGGGTCATTTTGCCACGGCACACCTAGGGACCCGTGGCGGCACACCAGTGTGCCGCGGCACACTGGTTGAGAAACCCTGGTATAGAAGACTGTATTCTTGCTCTAATAAACAGTTCATGTTGAGCAACCAAATGAGTATTGCCTTGTTTGTTGTTGTGAGTGGTTGGAATATCTGATATGTATATTCAGACCAACACAAAGTGACACATCATTTTAAAGTGGAAGGAAAATGTTTAATGGTTTTCAATTTTTTTTACAAATAAATATCCTAAAAAATGTGGTGTGCATTTGTATTTAGCCCCCCTGAGTCAATAATTTGTGGAACCACCTTTTGCTGCAATTACAGCTGCAAGTCTTTCTGGCCATTCTTCTTTGCAAAATAGCTCAAGCTCTGTCAGATTGGATGGCGAGCTCTGTCAGATTGGATTTGCAAGTCTTGCCACAGATTCTCAATTGGATTTAGGTCTGGACTTTGACTGGGCCATTCTAACACATGAATATGCTTTGATCTAAACAATTCCATTGTAGCTCTGGCCTTATGTTTAGGGTTGTTGTGCTGGAAGGCGAACCTCTGCCCCAATCTCAAGTCTTTTGCAAACTCTAACAGGTTTTCTTTTAAGATTGCCCTGTATTTGGCTCCATCCATCTTCCCATCAACTCTGACAAGCTACCCTGTCCCTGCTGAAAAAAGGCATCCCCACAACATGATGCTGTCACCACCATGTTTCACAGTGGGGATGGTGTATGTTTTCTGCCACACATAGTGTTTTGCTTTTAGGCCAAAATGTAAAATTTTGCTCTCATCTGACCAGAGCACCTTCTTCTACATGTTTGGTGTGTCCCCCACATGGCTTCTTGCGAAGTGCAAAAGGGACTTCTTATGGCTTGCTTTCAACAATGTTTTTCTTTTTTCCACTCTTCCATAGAGACCAGATTTATGGAGTGCATGACTAATAGTTGTCCTGAGGACAGACTCTCCCACCTGAGCTGTGGATTTCTGCAGCTCCTCCAGAGTTGCCATGGGCCTCTTGGCTGCTTCTCTGATTAATGCTCTCCTTGCCCGGCCTGTCAGTTTAGGTGGATGGCCATCTCTTGGTAGGTTTGCAGTTGTGCAATACTCTTTCCATTTTTGGATGATGGATTGAACAGTGCTCCGTGAAATCTTCAAATCTTGGGATATTTTTTTGTAACCTAACCCTGCTTTAAACTTCCCCACAACTTTATCCCTGACCTGTCTGGTGTGTTCCTTGGCCTTCATGATGCTGTTTGTTCATTAGGGATTTCTAAAAAACCTCTGAGGGCTTCACAGAACAGCTGTATTTATACTTGGATTAAATTACACACAGGTGGACTCTATTTAATAATTAGGTGACTTCAAAAGGCAATTGGTTCCAATAGATTTTAGTTAGGGGTATCAGAGTAAAGGGGGCTAAATACAAATGCATGCCACACTTTTCAGATATTTATGTGTAAAAAATTTTGAAAACCATTTATCATTTTCCTTCCACTTCACAATTATGTGCCACTTTGTGTTGGTCTATCACATAAAATTCCAATAAAATACACTTAATTTTTTTTATTTGTAACCTCACAAAAAGTGGAAAATTTTAAGGGGTATGAATACTTTTTCAAGGCACTGTAAGTACATTGTCTATATCAGTGACCTGACCAACTTTTTCTGCTTATCAGCTATCCTTATTGTTAGTGTGATTTACTGTTTGGCAATGTAAGACAATTCCTCATCTTCTAATGCGGCCCAGGAAAGTAAAAAGGTCGGACCTCCCTGTGTTATATCATAGTTCAGTTATTTCTTTTTTATTACCTAAACAGTTCCTGAGTTTTAAAAAATGAAACAATGTCTCATTTACTGATCATATACCACACTTTTTATCTTAGAAAATAAGTGAGCAATTTTTGTTTTCTTCTCTTCAAAGAGAACAAGGTTATCAGTTTAGGAAAATATTAACTGCTCTCCAATAATATACACGTCAATTGAACATTAATTATATATGCCCTAAAGCTATAATTTTCTCCACTGTGGACTTTGTACAGCTATAATAATTAAAGTGACTGTAGAGTCTTGTTTTTTTCTATAAAAATAACCAGCATGTTATGCTTGCCTGCTCTGTTGCAGTGGATTTGCACAGAGCAGCCCAGATCCTCCTCTTCTCTGGTCCCTCTTCTGATCCTGGTCCCTCCCTCCTGTTCAGTGCCCCCACAGCAAGCAGCTTGCTGTGGGGGCACTTGAGCCAAGTCACAGCTTCCTGTGTTCATTCAGACATGGAGCCTGACCCAGCCCCCTCTCTCCCCTGATTGGCTAGCTGACTTTGATTGACAGCAGCGACAGTGAATGGCACAGCTGCTGTGTTTCAGCCAATCACTAGGGAGAATCTCAAATGGCTAAGACACTCGTGGACATCGTTGGACAGAGAGGGACCTCAGGTAAGTGGGGCTGAGGGGGGAGCTGCACGCAGAAGGCTTTTTATCCTAATGCATAAAGATAAAAAAACCTTCTGCCTTTACAGCCACTTTAAAGTAAGGATAAAAAAGCTGACAATAAACAATATTTGTATATGGTAATGTGAATGCTTTAAATTTTTTTTACTAAACCCATGTTTCTGTCATAGTATGATATGCTTTTTGTTCACTAATAAATCATTTAAAGTGTATATATGGTTAAAATGTGATATCATAAATTCATTTCACATTGTATTTCAATTATTATTAAAGTAAACTTACTTTGGAAATATCCCCACACATTTACTTCCTTGAATTCTGTAGCACTTATTCACTATGACCTGTGAGTAGGCACTGCTGTGTCACACATTTCACAGAGCCTGCCTTCTGAACTACAGAGGTGCTGAGAAAAGGAGTTTCAGGAGGCGGAGTCAGTATAGAAATTACTGCTTGCAGGCAGCAAAATACCATGACATACAGTATCTCACAAAAGTGAGTACACCCCTCACATTTTTGTAAATATTTTATTATATCTTTTCATGTGACAGCACTGAAGAAATTACACTTTGCTACAATGTAAAGTAGTGAGTGTACAGCTTGTATTACAGTATAAATTTGCTGTCCCCCAAAATAACTCAACACACAGCCAATAATGTCTAAACCGCAGGCAACAAAAGTGAGTACACCCCTAAGTGAAAATGTCCAAATTGGGCCCAAAGTGTCAATATTTTGTGTGACCACCATTATTTTCCAGCTCTGCCTTAACCCTCTTAGGCATGGAGTTCACCAGAGTTTCACAGGTTGCCACTGGAGTTCTCTTCCACTCCTCCAAGATGACATCACGGAGCTGGTGCATGTTAGAGACCTTGCGCTCCTCCACCTTCCATTTGAGGATTCCCCACAGATGCTCATTAGGGTTTAGGTCAGTAGACATGCTTGATCAGTCCATCGTCTTTACCCTCAGCTTCTTTATCAAGGCAGTGGTCATCTTGGAGGTGTGTTTGGGATCCTTATCATGTTGGAATACTGCCTTGCGGCCCAGTCTCCGATAGGAGGGGATCATGCTCTGCTTCAGTATGTCACAGTACATGTTGGCATTCATGGTTCTCTCAATGAACTTCAGCTCCCCAGTTTTGGCAGCACTCATGCAGCCCCAGACCATGACACTCCCACCACCATGCTTGACTGTAGGCAAGACACACTTGTGTTTGTACTCCTCACGTGGTTGCTGCCACACACGCTTGACACCATCTGAACCAAATAAGTTTATCTTGGTCTCATCAGTTTGAGGCCTGTTTGTAGGCTTTCTTGTGCATCATCTTTAGAAGAGGCTTCCTTCTGGGACAACAGCCATGCAGATCAATTTGATGCAGTGTCACATATGATCTGAGCACTGACAGGCTGACCCCCCACCCCTTCAACCTCTGCAGCAATGCTGGCAGCAATCATACATCTATTTCCCAAAGACAACCTCTGGATATGCCGCTGAGCACGTGCACTCAACTTCTTTAGTTGACCATGGCGAGGCCTGTTATGAGTAGAATCTGTCCTGTTAAACCGCTGTATGGTCTTGGCCACTGTGCTGCAGCTCAGTTTCAGGGTCCTGGCACTCTTCTTATAGCCTAGGCAATCTTTATGTAGAGCAACTATTTTTTTTTAAAGATCCTCAGAAAGTTCTTTGCCATGAGTGCCATGTTGAACTTCCAATGACCAGTATGAGAGAGTGAGTGAGAGCAATAACACCAAATTTAACACACCTGCTCCCCATCCACACCTGAGACCTTGTAACACTAACAAGTCACATTACACTGGGGAGGGAAAATGGCTAATTGGGCCCAATGTAGACATTTTCACTTAGGGGTGTACTCAATTTTGTTGGTTTAGACAGTAATGGCTGCGTGTTAAGTTATTTTGAGGGGACAGCAAAATGACACTGTTATACAAGCTATACACTCACTACTTTACATTGTAGCAAAGTGTAATTTCTTCAGTGTTGTCACATGAAAAGAAGTTCTCTGAGACTGGAACATTATCTCAAGGGTTCTTCTATGTTAAAAAGGTTGAGAAAAGCTGCCGTGGACAAAACAAGCAATATGCGGGTTTCCACTACAAGGGTCAACTTTTTTCTAATTTCTGTAGTTGGCCCTTAAAGCGTCACTAAAGGCAAAACTTTTTTTATTCATTTTGATAGAGTAAGGGAGGGTTATAACCTTTTGCCATCTGTGTCCCATTGTGGAGATTTCCCTTCACTTCCTGTCCTGTAGCCAAAGCAGGAAGTGAGAAGAAATCCTTCCAAAATGAGGGAATCCTAGGGTGTCACCAGTAGGGTTGCCACCTGTCCAGGAATCACCTGGACAGTTTCACCGATTTTGAATCCTGTGTTCAGGTTTCAGGCAGACAGAAACCCAGACACATTATTCAGACTGGGCTGTGGCTCCCCAAGTAGCCAAGATAGTCACACTCAAATCTGTTGCCGTCCGGGAGCTGCGGACGGCTGTCTGGGGGCAGGTTCGGTATCACTGGGGGGCAGGGCAATGATGTCAGCAAGAGCAATTTGGCCACGCCCACTGTTCGCTGTGGCACGCTATGCTCACCGCATTACTATACACATCTAGATGCCTAAATGCATTGAGTTGCTGCCATGTGATTGGCTGATTAGCAATTTGTGTTACCAAGTGGGGATGAGCTTGATGTTCGGGTCAAGCATAAGTTTGAATTGAACATGGGTGTTCGCCCGTTCGCAGAAAAGCGAGAAATTCGAGCACCACAGAATGGCCCATGATTCACTGCGAGATCGCAGTGCATTGCTGTATGATGATTGGCCAAAGCATGCACCTGACCTGCATGCTTTGGCCAATCACAGTGCGCTCTGCAGAGAGAGCCATAATTGGCTAAAGGCAGGGTGCGTTTTGCCAATCATGGCTCAGAGGGACTAAGTCCACGCCCCACACTATATAAGGATGCTTACGTGGTGGCAGTGTGTAGTGTTGTTGGCGTGGACAGAGAGATAGCTTGAGTTAGATTAAGCAGGCAGGTTATTCAGTTAGTGGCAGTTTATTTGATATATATATATATACTCTGCATTTAGCATAGACTATATATTCAGTATTTACTCGATATTCAATCAGTGCAGGCAGAGTATTAATATGTATATACTATACTATATATCTATATACAGTGGGGACGGAAAGTATTCAGACCCCCTTAAATTTTTCACTCTTTGTTATATTGCAGCCATTTGCTAAAATCATTTAAGTTAATTTTTTCCTCATTAATGTATACACAGCACCCCCTATTGACAGAAAAACACAGAATTGTTGACATTTTTGCAGATTTATTAAAAAAGAAAAACTGAAATATCACATGGTCCTAAGTATTCAGACCCTTTGCTGTGACACTCATATATTTAATTCAGGTGCTGTCCATTTCTTCTGATCATCCTTGAGATGGTTCTACATCTTAATTTAAATCCAGCTGTGTTTGATTATCCTGATTGGACTTGATTAGGAAAGCCACACACCTGTCTATATAAGACCTTACAGCTCACAGTGCATGTCAGAGCAAATGAGAATTATGGGGTCAAAGGAACTGCCTGAAGAGCTCAGAGACAGAATTGTGGCAAGGCACAGATCTAGCCAAGGTTACAAAAAATTTCTGCTGCACTTAAGGTTCCTAAGAGCACAGTGGCCCCCATAATCCTTAAATGGAAGACGTTTGGGACGACCAGAACCCTTCCTAGAGCTGGCCGTCCGGCCAAACTGAGCTATCAGGGGAGAAGAGCCTTGGTGAGAGAGGTAATGAAGAACCCAAAGATCACTGTGGCTGAGTTACAGAGATGCAGTCGGGAGATGGGAGAGAGTTGTAGAAAGTCAACCATCACTGCAGCCCTCCAGCAGTTGGGGCTTTATGGCAGAGTGGCCCTAAGGAAGCCTCTCCTCAGTGCAAGACACATGAAAGCCTGCATGGAGTTTGCTAAAAAACACCTGAAGGACTCCAAGATGGTGAGAAATAAGATTCTCTGGTCTGATGAGATCAAGATAGAACTTTTTGGCCTTAATTCTAAGCGGCATGTGTGGAGAAAACCAGGCACTGCTCATCACCTGTCCAATACAGTCCCAACAGTGAAGCATGGTGGTGGCAGGGGGTGTTTTTCAGCTGCAGGGACAGGACGACTGGTTGCAATCGAGGGAAAGATGATAGAGTCTGGATCCCTCTGAGGTATCTGGCCTGTTTCCAGGATATGAGACCGGATTGGAGATACCTGGTTCACCTTGGGATAAAGGCCCTGACCGGGTATAGGTCACAAGCTTGGTTAGCTTGCTATTTGGTAAGCTTGCATTTCACACGATGGTCACATTTTTGTTGCGGTGGTGGATTTGTCACAAAATTATTATTTATCATTAATTTTTTGAACACTTGGTTTATGAACTTGGACTGTTGTCACGGTGGGAGAATTCAATATATACCTCTGATTCAAGATTCATTATCTACACGATTTTGTTATTTATTAATTTATATTTACATTATTATATTTTTATGTACACATTTTTAATACTTTTTTCACCATAGCCTTTTTCATTATTTGGTCTGATCAATTGTTTTTGGTGATTTTTTTTCCATTATTTATATTTTGGTATATGTCAATTATTTAGCACAAGTGTTATCCATTCACTCCTCAGCGCTGCTTTATTAATTTTTATCTACAATACAGTGTAGTCATAGTACAGTTTCTAATATAGTGCAGGAGGTGTACACAGTATCTAATACAGTGTGTACAGTTTCTACTACACTTCTGGTGGTGTACACAGTATACAATACATCGCAGCCGTTGTACAGTTTCTAATACAGTGCAGGCGGTGTACACAGTATAAAATACAGTGTGTACAGTTCCTACTATTTTTCTGGTGGTGTACACAGTATCTAATACAGTGTGTACAGTTTCTAATACACTTCAGGCGGTGTTCACAGTATCTAATACAGTGTAGTGTGGTGTTGCAAAACAAAAAATACATCATGTCCGGAAGGTCACCGAGAAGAGGCAGACGCTCACAGGCCACTTTAAGGCAAGCAGCCTCTGTGTCTACAGTCAACAGTGGTGGTCGTGGACATGGTGCATCCTCTGCAGGTGGCCGTGGGGCACGCTTGTCCTTTTTTTCTGCTGCTTGCTGTGTTATTGAGCCACAACATGCAGAAGAGTTGGTGGAGTGGATAACGAAGCCATCCTCATCCTCCTCATCCTCTGTCACCCAGGCTCAGAGTAGTTTGCCTTCCAACGCATCTGCTAAAGCGTCCTATCCTAATCCATCGGCTCCTTGTTCACAGTCACTCCTTCCATAGCCCCACCATCATGCACAGAGGAGTCCCCAGAATTAATCAACCACAGTGTCGGGTACATGCTGCTGGAGGATGCACAGCGATTTGAAGGCTCTGATGTTGGTTCCCAGGTTGAGGAAGGGGGTAAGCTTAGAGAGAGGGGGTGCCACAGAAGGACAAGAAACTGGCAGTCATGTTCCCCCAGCTGCAGCATACTGCCAAGTTTTCTCCAGTGACAAGGAGGGAGGGGATGATGAGGTCACTGACTGTATTGGGTCCCTGAGAGAAGAGAGGAGGAGAAGGAGGCACAACTCCAATGAGGCAGGATGTCCTCTAGGGGGAAGCTTAAGGGAAGCCACCCTATTGCATCAAACCGCAGAGATCCGCGGGTGTAGGGCGCTGCTGACTTTTAAAAGTTTCTTGGTGTGGGCCATTTTTGACATGTGTGCAGCAGATCGCACCGGTGCTGTTTGCAACCTATGTCTAAAGCGGATCAAGCGTGGCCAGAACAGCAGCTGCTTGGGCACCACATGCTTGACCAGACATATGATGACCTGTCATGCAGTCCGTTGGCAACAGCACTTGAAAAGAAAAGAAAAAGGCGGACTTCTCCTTGCTCCTCATCTGGGATCTTCAACCCTACTATACCTCCAGTCCTCTCAAAAACCTGCACTGAGAGGAATGAAGGTATAGCAATAGGTGTCTTGTTAGAGAAGTCACCTTGCTGGTCGCAGTTCTGGCCGCTCTGGTGCCGCCGGTGCACATTGGCGCGCGCGTTCCTGTGCGCGCTGTTGTGCGTGCCCCTGTGGGTGCTGG
The DNA here is from genome assembly GCA_037952925.1 of Lithobates clamitans. Taxonomy (NCBI): domain Eukaryota; kingdom Metazoa; phylum Chordata; class Amphibia; order Anura; family Ranidae; genus Lithobates; species Lithobates clamitans. Next base: position 486,290 of record JBBGZY010001527.1, read on the forward strand.
TCCATGCACTGGCGTGCGGGCGCACCTGTGAGCATCGGTGTGTGCACCATTTGGCGCCAACCGGCCCCCTTTTCTTCATCCTCTATAGCCTCTCCTGCAGATTTGTCCTCTGAACCAGCGGTGCTCCTTAAGCGTTCAAGGGGCTACGCAAGCAGTCAGGCTAATAGATGCCATGCGGTGCTTGAGTTGGTCTGCCTAGGGGACAGGAGCCACACTGGGGCAGAGATTCTGTCAGCTCTGCAGGGGCAGACTCAGAGGTGGTTGACGCCACACCAGCTTCAGCCAGGAATTGTTGTATACGACAATGGCACTAACCTTCTCTCCACCCTCCGACAGGGACACTTGACCCATGTTTGGCACATGTCCTGAATTTGGTGGTGCAGCTGTTTTTGAGCAGGCACCCAGGCTCCTGAGGCAGGCCAGAAAAGTCTGTGGTCATTTCCGCTGGTCATACAATGCCAGTGCTCGGCTGGCTGACATTCAAAGGGAATGCAACCTGCCCACCAACCGCCTCATTTGTGACATGCCCACCAGGTGGAACTCAACGTTGGCAATGCTGCAGAGGCTGCGCACACAGCAGAGGGCCATCAATGAGTACCTGTGCGAGTATGGCACCAGGACAGGGTCACGGGAGCTGGGCTTCTTTTCGCCCTGTCAGTGGCTACTGATCAAGGATGCATGCACTGTCCTGTCACCATTTGAGGCGGCCAAAAGGATGGTGAGCAGCGACAATGCATGCATCAGTGACACTATCCCTCTAGTCTTCCTGCTGGAGCACATGCTTTGTGGAATGGACAGGGCACTTGAGAAAGAACAGTGGCAGGAAGAGGTGGACTTCCTTTTCTTCTCAAGGCGCCCTTTATCCAGATAGAATTCCTGTAGGCCTGCCAAACACACAGGAAGAAGAGGAGGAGGATTGTGTCAGCATGGATGTAGAGGATAGCACTCAGCAGCAGTCTTCAGGGGATAGTTTTTAGTCCCCAGAAACCCAAGGAGTTGTATGTGGCTGGGAGGAGGTAGTAATGGATAATGTGATCCTTAGTGACCCAGAGGACTCAGAATCGAATGCCTCTGCAAACTTACGCTGCATGGCCTCCCTGATTCTGCAAAGCCTGTGAAAGGACCCTAGGATTCATGGTATCAAGGAGAGGGATCATTACTGGCTGGCAACTTTTCTTGATCCACGTTACAAGGGTAAAGTTGCAGAACTCATCCTGCCTTCACAGAGGGAGCAGAGGATGAAACATCTTCAGGACTGTTTATGGAAAGTTTTGTGCGGAGACTTCCGGCCGGATGTGATCAGGGCAGCACACCTCCCTCCACAGCTCCGTTACTCCTGACAAATCTCCGGGACTTTGGAGCACTCTTCACCGGTACACAGGGGAAGGTGCGCTGAACCCAGGGATGCCATCGTCCGCTCCAAAAAAGCCAGCTAAGCCCCCCACGGACCAAAGACAGACCCGCTCCTTAAAGGACACATCTCCTGGCCCCGCCCCCGCCATCTTGGCTTCTTCTCCACAGAAACAACGTGCAAAAGCCGCAGCAGATAAGATGGCACAGACCAAAATAGCAGAGGAGACAGCTCGGGCGCCCGATCTGAACCCTGCAGTGGACACAGAAGCGATCACATGGCCGATTCTAGAGGCAATCAGCACTAGCAAGGCAGAACTCATGGGAAGAATAGATCATCTATCCTCTGAGTGTAATTTAATAAGACATGATTTGGATAATATTTGGAGCCGCCTGACAACAGTGGAGATGCGTGTCTCAGATGTAGAAGACACATCCCAAGATCATGGTGCACAGCTTGCTGAACTGAGAGATCAGGTCAGGGCACTGCAACATAAAGCCACAGATGCTGAAGACCGTCAGAGACGGAACAACATTAGGGTGGTGGGCCTTCCGGAAGGATCTGAAGGAGACAAGCCTGCTCAATTCGCTGAACTTTTCTTTAAACAGCTGCTGTCCATAAAAGAAATGCCCCCCACATACGTTGTGGAACGAGCCCACAGGGTTCCTACTGGTAACAGACCTCCAGGTGCCTTTCCTCGGCCTTTCCTGGTCAGATTTCTGAACTTCCGTGACCGAGACATGCTCCTGACACAGGCCAGGAAACTACAGGATCTGCGACATGAAACACCAGGGTGATGTTATTTCCTGATTTTTCAGCAGCTACGCAACAGAAAAGGCGATCGTTCAATGAAGTCCGAAGGCGACTTAGAGAAAAAGAAGTCAAGTACAGCATGCTTTACCCCAGCAAGCTCCGGGTTCAACACAAAGGGATGGTAACGTTTTTTGAGTACCCGGAAGTAGGGATGAGCTTCGTGTTCGAGTCGAACCCATGTTCGACTCGAACATCGGCTGTTCGGTCGTTCGCCGAATTGCGAACGATATGGGCCGTTCGCGCCAAATTCGTGTGGCGCGTCACGGCCCATAATTCACTGCGGCATCGCAGTGCATTGCTGGCTGATGATTGGCCAAGCATGCACTATGACCCGCATGCTTGGCCAATCACAGCGCCGTCAGTAGAGAGAGCTGTAATTGGCCAAAGCCAGGGTGGCTTTGGCCAATTATGGCTCAGGGGATTTAGTACACACCCCACACTATATAAGGCCGCCTGCACGGCGGCCCTGTGTAGTGTGTGTTCCGGTGTGCTGAGAGATAGAGAGAGAGAGAGACAGTGTCATTTGATTTGAGTTAGATAGATTAGGCAGAACAGTCAGTCAGTTAGCTGCACTTACAGTGTATTGTGTATATATATGCATCCCAGGTGTTGCATATATATATATACACTGTATTCAGTTTAGCTAGATCCGTTCCTGTTATCTTCTATCTAGACTATTTACATTTAGTGCAGTGTGTCCTGCTCACAGTGTTCAGCTAGATCCGTTCCTGCTATTTACATTCAGTGCAGTGCGTCCTGCTCACAGTGTTCAGCTAGATCCGTTCCTGGTATTTACATTTAGTGCAGTGCGTCCTGCTCACAGTGTTCAGCTAGATCCGTTCCTGCTATTTACATTCAGTGCAGTGCGTCCTGCTCACAGTGTTCAGCTAGATCCGTTCCTGGTATTTACATTTAGTGCAGTGCGTCCTGCTCACAGTGTTCAGCTAGATCCGTTCCTGCTATTTACATTCAGTGCAGTGCGTCCTGCTCACAGTGTTCAGCTAGATCCGTTCCTGCTATTTACATTCAGTGCAGTGCGTCCTGCTCACAGTGTTCAGCTAGATCCGTTCCTGGTATTTACATTTAGTGCAGTGCGTCCTGCTCACAGTGTTCAGCTAGATCCGTTCCTGCTATTTACATTCAGTGCAGTGCGTCCTGCTCACAGTGTTCAGCTAGATCCGTTCCTGGTATTTACATTTAGTGCAGTGCGTCCTGCTCACAGTGTTCAGCTAGATCCGTTCCTGCTATTTACATTCAGTGCAGTGCGTCCTGCTCACAGTGTTCAGCTAGACATGTTCCTGCTATTTACATTCAGTGCAGTGCGTCCTGCTCACAGTGTTCAGCTAGATCCGTTCCTGGTATTTACATTTAGTGCAGTGCGTCCTGCTCACAGTGTTCAGCTAGATCCGTTCCTGCTATTTACATTCAGTGCAGTGCGTCCTGCTCACAGTGTTCAGCTAGATCCGTTCCTGGTATTTACATTTAGTGCAGTGCGTTGTGCTCACAGTGTTCAGCTACATCCGTTCCTGCTATTTACATTCAGTGCAGTGCGTCCTGCTCACAGTGTTCAGCTAGATCCGTTCCTGCTATTTACATTCAGTGCAGTGCGTCCTGCTCACAGTGTTCAGCTAGATCCGTTCCTGGTATTTACATTTAGTGCAGTGCGTCCTGCTCACAGTGTTCAGCTAGATCCGTTCCTGGTATTTACATTTAGTGCAGTGCGTCCTGCTCACAGTGTTCAGCTACATCCGTTCCTGCTATTTACATTCAGTGCAGTGCGTCCTGCTCACAGTGTTCAGCTAGATCCGTTCCTGCTATTTACATTCAGTGCAGTGCGTCCTGCTCACAGTGTTCAGCTAGATCCGTTCCTGCTATTTACATTCAGTGCAGTGCGTCCTGCTCACAGTGTTCAGCTAGATCCGTTCCTGGTATTTACATTTAGTGCAGTGCGTCCTGCTCACAGTGTTCAGCTAGATCCGTTCCTGCTATTTACATTCAGTGCAGTGCGTCCTGCTCACAGTGTTCAGCTAGATCCGTTCCTGTTATCTTCCTACTGACAGGCAGGCTTGTCTGGTTACAGTATATAAAGCTACCTGAAGAAAATTACAGGTGTTCTTTTTGATCCTATTAGTACCACGGTCAGGCAGCTAGACTATTTACATTTAGTACAGTGTGTCCTGCTCACAGTGTTCAGCTAGATCCGTTCCTGTTATCTTCCTACTGACAGGCAGGCTTGTCTGGTTACAGTATATAAAGCTACCTTAAGAAAATTACAGGTGTTCTTTTTGATCCTATTAGTACCACGGTCAGGCAGCTAGACTATTTACATTTAGTACAGTGCGTCCTGCTCACAGTGTTCAGCTAGATCCGTTCTTGCTATTTACATTCAGTGCAGTGCGTCCTGCTCACAGTGTTCAGCTAGATCCGTTCCTGGTATTTACATTTAGTGCAGTGCGTCCTGCTCACAGTGTTCAGCTAGATCCGTTCCTGCTATTTACATTCAGTGCAGTGCGTCCTGCTCACAGTGTTCAGCTAGATCCGTTCCTGCTATATACATTTAGTGCAGTACGTCCTGCTCACAGTGTTCAGCTAGATCCGTTCCTGTTATCTTCCTACTGACAGGCAGGCTTGTCTGGTTACAGTATATAAAGCTACCTTAAGAAAATTACAGGTGTTCTTTTTGATCCTATTAGTACCACGGTCAGGCAGCTAGACTATTTACATTTAGTACAGTGCGTCCTGCTCACAGTGTTCAGCTAGATCCGTTCCTGCTATTTACATTCAGTGCAGTGCGTCCTGCTCACAGTGTTCAGCTAGATCCGTTCCTGCTATTTACATTCAGTGCAGTGCGTCCTGCTCACAGTGTTCAGCTAGATCCGTTCCTGCTATTTACATTCAGTGCAGTGCGTCCTGCTCACAGTGTTCAGCTAGATCCGTTCCTGGTATTTACATTTAGTGCAGTGCGTCCTGCTCACAGTGTTCAGCTAGATCCGTTCCTGCTATTTACATTCAGTGCAGTGCGTCCTGCTCACAGTGTTCAGCTAGATCCGTTCCTGCTATATACATTTAGTGCAGTACGTCCTGCTCACAGTGTTCAGCTAGATCCGTTCCTGTTATCTTCCTACTGACAGGCAGGCTTGTCTGGTTACAGTATATAAAGCTACCTTAAGAAAATTACAGGTGTTCTTTTTGATCCTATTAGTACCACGGTCAGGCAGCTAGACTATTTACATTTAGTACAGTGCGTCCTGCTCACAGTGTTCAGCTAGATCCGTTCCTGTTATCTTCCTACTGACAGGCAGGCTTGTCTGGTTACAGTATATAAAGCTACCTGAAGAAAATTACAGGTGTTCTTTTTGATCCTATTAGTACCACGGTCAGGCAGCTAGACTATTTACATTTAGTACAGTGTGTCCTGCTCACAGTGTTCAGCTAGATCCGTTCCTGTTATCTTCCTACTGACAGGCAGGCTTGTCTGGTTACAGTATATAAAGCTACCTTAAGAAAATTACAGGTGTTCTATCCCAGCTTAGTGCAGCTACAGGCCATTAGTATGTCTGGAAGGCCAAGAAGGAGAGGCAGACAGTCACAAGCCAATAAGAGAAGGCAAGCAGGCTCTGTGTCTAGTGCTGGTCGTGGAGACGGTGCATCCTCATCAGCACGTGGCCATGGGACACGCTTGGCCTTTTTTTCGGCAGCTGGCCGTGTTGAGCCGCAACATGCGGAAGACTTGGTCGAGTGGATGACCAAGCCATCCTCATCCTCCTCATCCTCTCTCACCCATGCCTAGGGTGCTTTGTCTGGCAAAGCAGCGGCCTCTTCCCTCAGCTCAATGTCATCAGTGACTCCTTCCCTAGCTCCACCATGTCCTCATGAGGATTCCCTCGAACTGTTTGACCACAGTGTTGGGTACATGCTCCAGGAGGATGCCCAGCGTTTGGAAGGCTCTGATGATGATACTGAGCTCAATGAAAGCAGTAACATGAGCACGGACAGAGGGGGTGCCCAAGAAGGACAGCAATCTGGCAGTCATGCTCCCCCTGCTGCAGCATACTGCCAGGTTTGCTCCAGTGATGAGGAGGGAGGGGATGATGAGGTCACTGACTCAACGTGGGTGCCTGATAGGAGAGAGGAGGAGGAGGAGGAGGAGGAGGAGGTGGCACATCACCAACTAGGCAGGATGCCCTCCAGGGGTCAGCCTAAGGGCAGCACATTGACTGCATCACACCCCAAAGCTCCACATGTGCAGGGCGCTGCAGTCTCTGCGCGTTATTCAAAAAGTTCTTTGGTGTGGGCCTTTTTTGAGACGAGTGCATCAGATCGCACCGCTGCTATTTGCAACATATGTCTCAAGCGTATCTCGCGTGGCCAAAACATCTCCCGCTTGGGTACCACATGCTTGACCAGACATATGTTGACCTGCCATGCAGTTCGTTGGCAAGCGTATCTAAAAGACCCACACCAAAGAACAAAGACGATCTCTCCTTGCTCCTCATCAGCTGAGATTTCCAACCCCACTAGACCTTCAGTCCTCTCTGAGACCTGCAGTGAGAGGAATGAAGGTGTAGAATTAGGTGTGTCACAGCCAAGTACTTGTGGGCAATCTGCTTTTGGTACACCGACGTCAGATTGTACCAGGCAAATTTCCCTGCCCCAGCTGCTGCACCGCCGAAAGAAGTTTGCTCCCAGCCATCCACATGCCCAGCGGTTGAATGCTAGCTTGGCAAAATTGCTAGCACTTCAACTGCTGCCTTTTCAGTTGGTAGACTCTGCCCCCTTCCGTGAGTTTGTGGAATGTGCGGTTCCTCAGTGGCAGGTACCCAAACGCCACTTTTTCTCACGGAAGGCGATTCCGGCTCTCTACCGGCATGTGGAAGGCAATGTCCATGCCTCGCTGGACAGGGCGGTCAGCGGTAAGGTGCATATTACCGCTGACTCATGGTCCAGCAGGCATGGACAGGGACGTTACTTAAGTTTCACGGCGCATTGGGTGACTCTGCTGGCAGCTGGGAAGGATGCAGGACAAGGTGCAGTAGTGTTGGAGGTTGTTCCGCCACCACGCCTCCAAAATGCTGATTGTGACACACCTCTCTCCTCCACCCCCTCCTCTTCTTCTTCCTCCATGGCCTCTTCCTCGGAACCAGCGGTGCTCCGTAGGCGTTCAAGGGGCTACGCAAGTACGCAGGCCAAAAGATGCCATGCGGTGCTTGAGCTGGTGTGCTTGGGGGACAGGAGCCACACTGGGGCAGAGGTTCTGTCAGCTCTGCAGGGGCAGGTTCAGAGGTGGTTGACGCCACGCCAACTTAAGGCAGGAATGGTGGTTTGCGACAATGGCACCAACCTCCTCTCTGCCCTCCGACAGGGACAACTGACCCATGTGCCCTGTTTGGCTCACGTCCTTAACTTGGTGGTGCAGCGGTTCTTGGGCAGGTACCCGGGCTTACAGGATGTCCTGAGGCAGGCCAGGAAAGTCTCTGTGCATTTCCGCCGGTCATATAATGCCAGTGCTCGGCTGACGGACCTCCAAAAGGAGTTTAACCTGCCCAAGAACCGCCTAATCTGTGACATGCCCACCAGGTGGAACTCGACGTTGGCCATGCTGCAGCGGCTGCACGCGCAGCAGAGGGCCATCAATGAGTACCTGTGCGACTATGGCACCAGGACAGGGTCAGGGGACCTTGGTTTTTTTTCCCCACGCCAGTGGGCCATGATCAGGGATGCATGCACTGTCCTGTCACCATTCGAGGAGGCCACGAGGATGGTGAGCACTGACAGTGCATGCATCAGTGACACTGTCCCCCTTGTCCACCTGTTGGAGCACACGCTGCGTGGAATAATGGACAGGGCACTTGAGGCAGAACAGAGGCAGGAAGAGGAGGACTTCCTTAGCTCTCAAGGCCCCCTTTATCCAGACAGTGTTCCTGCGTGCCCGCCGATCACACAGGAAGAGGACGAGGAGGAGGAGGAGGAGGAAGATTGTGTCAGTATGGAGGTGGAGCCTGGCACTCAGCATCAGCAGTCTTTAAGGGATCAGTCCCAAGGAACACATGGACTTGTACGTGGCTGGGAGGAGGTGGCTGCGGACGTTGTTGTCCTTAGTGACCCAGAGGACTCCGGACCGAATGCCTCAGCAAACCTACGCTGCATGGCCTCCCTGATCCTGCAAAGCCTGCGTAAGGATCCTCGTATTCGTGGTATCAAGGAGAAGGACCAATACTGGCTGGCAACCCTCCTTGATCCACGTTACAAGGGTAAGGTTGCGGACCTTATCTTGCCATCGCAGAGGGAGCAGAGGATGAAACATCTTCGGGAGGCCTTGCAGAAAGGTCTGTGCAACGCGTTCCCAGAGACTGGGAGGTTACAAACTCCTGTTTCTGGACAACGTGTTGCTGAGGCTTCGGTCAGTCAAAGAAGGAGCGGTGGAGAAGGTGGCCGTCTGACCGATGCGTTCAGACAATTTTTTGGTCCGCAGCCCCAAGGTATGATCGGTTCCAGCAACCATCGCCAGCGTCTGTTTTACATGGTGCAGGAATACCTAGGGGCAAGATCAGACTTGGACACCTTTCCCACCGAAAATCCTCTGGGTTACTGGGTCTTGAGGATGGATCACTGGCCAGAGCTTGCACAGTATGCAATTGAGCTACTGGCCTGTCCTGCATCCAGCGTTCTTTCGGAACGCACATTCAGTGCTGCTGGAGGCGTGGTAACCGATCACAGGGTGCGTCTGTCCACCGACTCGGTCGATCGGCTGACCTTCATAAAAATGAATCAGTCTTGGATCACCACCAGCTACCAAGCACCTGATGCAGATGTAACCGAATAATTTTTTTTGAAATCTCAGATCCCTTCAAAGACTGCCTATGCTGATGCTGAGTGACTATCCCTGAGTAATTATCCTCTTCCTCCTCAATCATCACGCTGATAGCTTGTAAGAACATTTTTGGTTCTGGGCGCCACCACCAGTGCCTAAGGCACAATTTTTCAGCCCCTGTTTAACAGGGGCGTGTAATTACAATTTTTGATGTAATACTTTGCAGCAGGGCTCGTTCCTGCATTCCAACTAGAGTGTCTGTGAGGGGTTGCAGTGTTGTGGCACCAGCACCAGTGCCTAAGACCCAATTTTTCAGCCCCTGTCTAACAGGGGCGTGTAATTACAATTTTTGATGCAATACTTTGCAGCAGGGCTTGTTCCTGCGTTTCAACTAGAGTGTCTGTGAGGGGTTGCAGTGTTGTGGCACCAGCACCAGTGCCTAAGACCCAATTTTTCTGCCCCTGTCTAACAGGGGCGTGTAATTACAATTTTTGATGCAATACTTTGCAGCAGGGCTCGTTCCTGCGTTCCAACTAGAGTGTCTGTGAGGGGTTGCAGTGTTGTGGCACCAGCACCAGTGCCTAAGACCCAATTTTTCAGCCCCTGTCTAACAGGGGCGTGTAATTACAATTTTTGATGCAATACTTTGCAGCAGGGCTTGTTCCTGCGTTTCAACTAGAGTGTCTGTGAGGGGTTGCAGTGTTGTGGCACCAGCACCAGTGCCTAAGACCCAATTTTTCTGCCCCTGTCTAACAGGGGCGTGTAATTACAATTTTTGATGCAATACTTTGCAGCAGGGCTCGTTCCTGCGTTCCAACTAGAGTGTCTGTGAGGGGTTGCAGTGTTGTGGCACCAGCACCAGTGCCTAAGGCCCAATTTTTCTGCCCCTGTCTAACAGGGGCGTGTAATTACAATTTTTGATGCAATACTTTGCAGCAGGGCTCGTTCCTGCGTTCCAACTAGAGTGTCTGTGAGGGGTTGCAGTGTTGTGGCACCAGCACCAGTGCCTAAGGCCTAATTTTTCAGCTCCTGTTCAACAGGGGCATGTAATTACAATTCTTGATCTAATATTTCACAGCAGGGCCCTGTGAGGGCTTACAGTGTTTTGGCCACAGCAACACCTAAGGCCCAAATTTCTGCTGAGTATATAGGGCAGGACCCTACTTTCAAACATCTAACTTACAAACGACTCCTACTTGCAAACGGAAGGAGACAACAGGAAGTGAGATGAAATCTACCCCTAAGGAAGGGAAATTCTCTCCTGTAAGAGTTAATATGGGAAAACAATTTCTCCTTTCCACTGATGCTTTCCAATCCTTGTTCCACAAAAAAACCCAAATTTTCAAAAAACATTTTTCATTGGGACAAAAAAGTGAGGTGAAATCTTCTGAAGAGGAGGAAAGACGCAAAACAAATGTCACAGGGGTGATAACCCTTCCCTATGTTTTCCAAAAAGCTTAGAAAAGATTTTTTGGCTGGAGCTAAACACATTAAAAATGTTCAAAATTACAAACAGATTCTACTTAACAACAAACCTACAGTCCCTGTCTTGTTTGCACCGCCTGAATACTGCTGTTCAGAGTATATAGGGACCTTTCCTTATTTTAATTTGGGTGCGGGGTTCCCCTTAATATCCATACAAGACCCAAAGGGCCTGGTAATGGACTGGGGGGTACCCATGCCGTTTGTCTCACTGATTTTCATCCATATTGCCATGACCCGACATGACATTAAACCCGCAAGCAGTTTTAAATGAGATTTTTTCCTTTAAAAATGACATTTGGTGCAGGGACTGTTCTAAACATGGGAAACACGCGTCACTTTACAGGCATACTATAGACACCCCCCAGGTACGATATTTAAAGGAATATTTCACTTTTTTTTTTTTACTTTAAGCATCATTAAAATCACTGCTCCCGAAAAAACGGCCGTTTTTAAAAGTTTTTTTTGCATTGATACATGTCCCCTGGGGTAGGACCCGGGTCCCCAAACCCTTTTTAGGACAATACCATGCAAATTAGCCTTTAAAATGAGCACTTTTGATTTCGAACGTTCGAGTCCCATAGACGTCAATGGGGTTCTAACGTTCGTGCGAACTTGCGGTCCGTTCGCGGGTTCTGGTGCGAACCGAACCGGGGGGTGTTCGGCTCATCCCTACCCGGAAGAAGCGTGTGACTGGATGGATAAGGAACTTTTAGATTCTACAGCATGTCTACAGATCAGTACTGGAGGTTTGTAAACTTTATTTTTCCTTTTTTTCCTGTTTTTATCCTTTTTTCATGTTAATTCTGATGAGTTTCTCTAGTACCATGGGCATGTGCTGCAGTGTGTTAGGGATATCACCCTGACAGTTTTTCCTGCTTTGGGTTCTCAATTCTTTTTTCTTCCGTGGATGAGGGTTTTTTTTTTTTTTTTCTATTGCTCATTACTTACCGACACGCTACAATGTTCCCTGCGGGGCAGGAGCAGATTTTCCCTGCCTGTATTTATTTTAAGGTTACAGGCCCCTGTTATTTTGAACCCGCCCTTTCAGAGATAACTGATGGTGCAGCTCTCTTTCACAGGTCATGTGAAGCTCCACAGTCTTTTTTTATTTTTTGCACTGGAGCAAATGGAGGTGAAAAGAAGATACAAGGAACTGCCGAACTTTAGATTACAGCGGCGGGAATTCACCGCAATTTTTTTGTTTTTCTGTTTAGGGATGAAGCTACATACCGATCGTTTTTTGTTTGTTTTTGGTATGAAGGCAAGGGTGGGAAGTTCTGGAACCACAGCTCGACCTAGGGTTTTTAATATAGTAACTGTTATTGCAGTAGCTAAAATATGCATAGTTTATAGGGTTGACTACTCACTACGGAAGAACAGATGATTTAAATTTAAATACATAAAAAATAATGGCTAATGATATAAGGATTGTGTCTTGGAATGTTCGAGGCCTTAATCACAAATTAAAAAGGGCCTCAGTATTCCAATACCTTAAGCACACCCGCCTGCATGTTATACTCCTACAGGAGACGCACCTGGATGGCAGTAGAATACTTTCACTGCGAAAACCGTGGATCCAAAGGGCCTTTCATTCGACATATTCCACCTTTGCAAGAGGTGTGTCTATTCTAATCAGTAAAACTATACCTTGCACGATTCACCAGGTGATCTCTGATACGGGAGGTAGATATGTGGCGGTTGTTTTGGATCTATGTCAAAAAAACATTGTGCTGGTGAATATTTATGTACCTCCTCCATTTTAGGCCAAAATGTTATATGATCTTTTAAATAAAATAGTACCATTTGCTCATCTCCCTATGGTGTTGTTGGGGGACTTCAACGCAGATCTTGATGCGGCGTTGGACACTTCCAACCCAGCTAGGCGAAGCTCTGTTGATCTTAATGGCTGGAAATCGGTAGCGGACCTCACGGAACTGTGGTGCTGGAAACATCCAACTGTCACTAGCTTTTCACATGTGTCGACAACCCACAGGTCTTTGGCTAGGTTTGACCTAGCATTTGGAAACAACCTAATGTTGCCTTTTGTGAAAGACATATCATATTTAGCAGGAGGCCTGACTGATCACAACCCTCTTGAGGTAGTTCTGACCTTTGTATCAGGAAAAACAGGGGGGGGGGGATTTGGCGCCTGTCACCTGGTTGGCTGCAAAATGAACAAGTTGTTGTTCAGCTGACAGGAGCCATGCAGTCATATTGGTCGCTTAATGTTGATTCAGCGGACCCTCCACTGGTATGGAACGCCTTCAAGGCAGTGACCCGGGAGGAATGCATATCGGCAGTAAAAACGGCACGGAAACATGACAGAAAAGAGACTGAGCTTCTACAACTTAGAGAACGGGAATGTGCGAGAGCTCATGCAGAGAACCCTACTAGGGCCTCGTATGAAGCCTTGCTGGAGGCGAGACGCTCCTTATCTATTTTTTTCACAGGTCAAGCTCGTGCAGACATGACAAAAAGGGCTCAAACTGTTTTTACAGAGGGAGACAAAAATGGCAAACTACTGGCCATGTTAGTCGCTGACTACCACCCACTTACAAATATCCCGATTATTAGAAATCAGAGAGGAGACCTAATTAGTGAACCCAAGAGTATTATACAGGAATTTGTCAGTTTTTTTGCATCTCTTTACTCCCCAATACCTTCTTATGAAACTGCAGACTTGGACTCCCTTTTAGTGGACTTACCTATACCTAGACTCTCGGACGATGACATAAATAACCTTGAAGGGAAAATCACAATCAAAGAAATTGAGATATTCTCGTTCCCCCCCAACAAAGCTCCTGGACCTGACGGGTTTCCCTGCCGATTTTTATAAGGCTAATGTTGAAGTTTTGGCCCCTAGAATTAACCTACTCCTAGATTATTGCCATGAACACGATACTCTACCTGACTCTATGTTAGAGGCATATATGGTTCTTCTTTTGAAACCAGGGAAAGACCCGAAGGATTGTGCATCATACCGACCTATAGCTTTACTAAATACGGACTTGAAAATTCTGACTAAGATTTTGGTCCTTAGACTGACTACGGTACTCCCATCTATTGTAAACATCGACCAGACAGGTTTTATGCTGGGGAAATCAACTGACACAAATTTAAGAACACTTTTCACCCATTTACAATTGCAGTCGAGGAACGCTAACTCCAGAGTCGTGGTCTCTATTGATTTTGAAAAGGCCTTTGACTCTGTAGATTGGAGGTTTATGTTTAAGGTCTTAGAGGTTATGGGGTTTGGCCCAAACTTTAGGAAATTGTTAGCCATGTTATACAGAAGTCCGAAAGCGGCTGTTCGACTAGGATCATCCATTTCGGATTTCTTTGTGGTAGGAAGGGGGACCCGACAAGGTTGCCCGCTTTCACCTTTTTTGTTTGCTCTTGCCCTGGAGCCTCTGGCAGTAGTGCTTAGATCCTCAAACCGTATCAAATCTATACGGGTGGGAACGATAGATGAGTCTCTGGCGTTATACGCTGACGATATGCTATTGTTCCTTGACGACCCGGAAGAATCCCTAAGAGCGGCACTGGAAATCATCAATCTTTTTGCTACTTTCTCCGGGTAAACTGGGGTAAATCGTCCATTTTACCAATAGATGAAGGGGCCAAGGCAAGGGTAGATTCTAGTTTACCGCTGCAGTGGGTAACGACTATTAAATATTTAGGGGTACAAATTACAGCGAATGTTCAGAATTACGCATCCCTGAATTTGCTGCCATTATTAACATCCCTACAGCAAAAGATTCGAACATGGACCAAACTTCCACTGTCCCTTATAGGTCGCATTAGTTTAATCAAAATGAAATTCCTCCCTGTCATCTTATATTTTCTGCGACATGCACCCATTTGGATTCCGAAGACGTATTTTCGGAAGCTGGATAGCATCATCTCATCTTTTATATGGGCTCTGAAGCCTCCAAGAATAGGCCTTAGAATCCTGCAGGAACCGGGGGATCAAGGGGGTCTGGCACTGCATGATTGGCAAAAATACTATTTAGCGGGACAAATGGTGTTCGCTCGTAGATGGTTGATAGCTGAGGATGGGGATGCGGCCACGGTGTTGGAAGCGGCCCAACTCGGATCATATGAAAGTCTTAGGTTTGCCCTGTTTAGAGGTACTAGGTCTGAACTGCCCCTGACGCTGACAATGAAGGCCACTATTAAAGCGTGGTTGACCGTGGTGAAACTAGCATGCCCTAGTTATGGGGGAATTTCGCCTTCAACCCCGATTTGGATGAATTCAACCTTGCCACAATTCTACAACCTACCAGATCCTATGATTTGGGCGGTAAAAGGAATAAAGACATTGAGAGACATAACATCTTTTGGAGAGTTATTGACCTTTTCTCAACTACAGTCGAGGCATGATCTTCCAAATTCATACCTATTTAGATTTTTACAAGTTAGACATGCATTTCAGGAGCAATTTAGAGAACTGAACGTAGAGTCTCTGCCCTCGTCTCTTGAATCGCTATTGGCGGATGGAGATCTGGTCAAACCTCTCTCAGTGGCCTATAAAGAATTCTTCAAGTTAACCCCACCAGCAATTACCAAATGCAGAGAGAGATGGGAGATGGAGGTCCCAGAAATACAAGGGGAAGACTGGGATGAACTATGGATTCAACCATTTAGGCACCTGGTATCTGCCAGAGATAGGCTAATCCAGTTCAAATTCCTACACAGAAGCTATCTTACTCCAGCTAGGCTAAATAAGATTTTCCCTACAGTTTCGGCAGAGTGTTGGAGATGCTCTCATTTAACCGCAGATGCAGATCACATTTTTTGGCGTTGTCCAAAGATCCAGGAATTTTGGACAGATATTACTTCCTGTATCACGGAATTGATATCAGTACCAATCCCGATGAATATTAAGGTCTGTCTGCTGGGCCTAGTGGACGATATAGTGCCATGCGAACACTGTTGAATATACTTCTGTTTTACGGTAGAAAATCTTGTTGGCCTGGAAAAAGCCAGATGCACCGACTATTTCAGCCTGGAAGGGCCTGGTGAACTCCATGCTTCCTTTTTACAAGGCAACATATGAGTCTAGGGGGTGTGTAAAGAAATTTGATAGAGTGTGGCAAGCATGGTATAAGTCTAACACCACGGTGGGATAAGGGAGGAAGTACTGTGCTGACAAAAAGCGATATATTTGGATGAAGGTACTTCTCATAGAGATCTCAATGAGTATCGATAATTAAATTTAGAGGGTAGAGGTTCATGATCTATATAAGCAAGTAAAATAGCACAAGCTTCTGATGTAGGCTACACCAGTGATCCTGGAAATTCTAGGCGAGCTGTGGTTCGTGGGTGGGGGGAGGGGGGAACCAGGGGGGCACTGGAAAATTCTTGTAGTTAGTAGATCTTTGTTAGATAGGCATAAGGTCATGTTTGACCTAATAGGGACGTTGTCTTATTGGACACGTCCTTAATGTTGTATGATTTACTATGTTGATAAAATCAATAAAAAGAATAAAAAAAAAAAAAAAAAAAAAGAAAGTTTTGTGCAACGCATTTCTAGACCCTGGGAGGTTGCAATTTCCTGGTGCTGGACAACGTGTTGCTGAGGCTTCGCTCAGTCAAAGGAAGTGAGGTGGAGAAGGTGGCCGGCTGACCGATGCCTTTAAACAATTTTTCATTCCTCAACGCTGCGGTCTGATCGGTTCAAGCAACCATCGCCAGCGTCTGCACGAAGGAGCCGCACATGCTAAGAAACGCGTTACCACCCCCTTCTCTACACTGACACCATCAGCCTTGTGTGTCCTGCAGTGAATACAGGCTTCCCTGCTGCCTCCTCTTTCCAACACGCATGAGAACGCTTTACAGCTGCTGGACGGCTCTACACTGCTCTCTACCACCGTGCTGAGGATGGACACATGCCACAGATGAGGACTCCTGATTTTATCATGTCTTTTAACACTCAAAAATCTTGTAAGTGCTTTTAACCCTTTGTGCACTTTATTAAATTTGACATACTGCACTTAGAGGCACCTTCCTTTTCCTTTTTTATATCTTTAGAGTTGCTTCTCCTCTAACCATAGTGCTGCCAGAAGTGCCATCTCATCACTATCATCCCTCTGACCAGCTACCCACCTCCACCAGAGCGCCCTTATCACCTCTCTGTCTGCATTATATGGTGCAGGAATATCTAGGGGCAAGAGCAGACTTGGAGACCTTTCCAACAGAGCATCCACTGGGTTACTGGGCCTTGAGGATGGACCACTTGCTCAATATGCAATTGAGCTACTGGCCTGTCCTGCATCCAGCGTGCTTTCTGAATGCACATTCAGTGCTGCTGGAGGGTTTGTAACCGATCAAAGAGTGCGCCTGTCCACAGACTCCGGTGATAGGCTCACATTCATAAAAATGAATCAGTCTTGGATCAGCAGCTATCAAGCACCTGATGCTGATGTAACTGATTAAATTTGCTATGGATCTGGGATCCCTTGAAGACTGCCTATGCTGACTATCCTATTCCTCATCAATCTTGATGATGCTAGCTTCCAACAATATTTTTGGTTTTGGGCACCACCCCCACCACCCAAGGCCCATTTTTTCTGCTCCTGTTTAATAGGGGCATGTAATTACAATTTTTGATATAATATTTCACAGCAGGGCCCATTCCTGCGCCCAACAAGAGTATCTGTGAGGGGTTACAGTGTTGTGGCACCACCACCCAAGGCCCAATTTTTCTGCCCCTGTTTAACAGGGGCATGTAATAACTATTTTTGATATAATATTTCACAGCAGGGCCCATTTCTGCCCCCAACAAGAGTAACTGTGAGGGGTTAAAGTGTTCCGGTACCACCAACAACTAAGGCCCAGTTTTTCTGCAGAGTATATAGGCCAGGCCATATAGTATATATACTGCTGTTCAGAGTATATAGTGCCTGGGGCCTGGGGGACCCCCACACCATTTTTTAAAAAATTTTGGTGCGGGGTTCCCCTTAATATCCATACCAGACCTGAAGGGCCTGGTATGGATTTTGGGGGGACATCCACGCCATTTTTTTGGGGTATTTTTGGTATTTTTATCTATATTGCCGGGATCCGAAAATACATTACAGCCACGAGCAGTTTTAAGTGACATTTTTTCCTTTAGAAATGTAATTTTGCTGTGGTACTGTTATAAACATGGGAAAGATGCGCTACTTAACAGGCATACTAAGGACACCCCCAGGCACGATATGTAAAGGAATATTTCATTTTTGTTGTTTTACTTTAAGCATTATTAACCCCTTCCCGACCACCGCACACCAATATGCATCGACAGAATGGCACGGGTGGGCAACAGGGCGTACAGGTACGTCCCCTTTAAGATGCGGCACCGCATGCTCCATGACCGTGACCGCGGACTTGATGTCTGCCAGGTGCCCGTGATCATGTCACAGATTGGAAGAATGGGGAGATGCCTATGTAAACAAGGCATTTCCCCGTTCTGTCTAGTGACATGACAGAGATCACTGCTCCCTGTGATTGGGAGCAGTGATCGCTGTCATGTGAGTAGTAGCCCATCCCCCCCACAGTTAGAATCACTCCCTAGGACACATTTAACTCCTTGATCGCCCCCTAGTGTTTAACCCCTTCCCTGCCAATGTCATTTACACAGTAATCAGTGCATTTTTATAGCACTGATCGCTGTATAAATGACAATGGTCTCAAAAAAGTGTCAAAAGTCTCCGATGTGTCCACCATAATGTTGCAGTCATGATAAAAATCGCAGATCGCCGCCATTACTACTAAAAAAAAATAATAATAAAAATAATAATAAATATTATTATATACTAATAATAATTAATAATAATAATAATAATAAAAATGCCATAAAACTATCCCCTATTTTGTAGATGCTATAACTTTTGTGCAAAGTAAACGCTTATTGCGATTTTTTTACCAAAAATATGTAGAAGAATACATATCGGCCTAAACTGAGGAAAAAAATTGTTTTTTTATATATTTTTGGGGGATATTTATTATAGCAAAAAGTAAAAAATATTGCTTTATTTTCAAAATTGTCGCTCTATTTTTGTTTAAAGCGCAAAAAATAAAAACCGCCGAGGTGATCAAATACCAGCTAAAGAAATCTCTATTTGTGGGGAAAAAAAGGATGTCAATTTTGTTTGGATGCAACATCGCAATACTGTGCAATTGTCAGTTAAAGCGACGCAGTGCCGAATCGCAAAAAGTGCTCTGGTCAGGAAGAGGGTAAATCCTTTTATGCTGAAGTGGTTAAAATCACTGCTCCCGAAAAAACGGACATTTTTAAAACTTTTTTGCATTGATACATGTCCCTGGGGCAGGACCCGGATCCCTTTTTATGGCAATAACTTGCATATAAGCCTTTAAAATGAGCACTTTAGATTTTTTGCATTTGTGTCCCATGGACTTTGGTGTTCCCATATTCGCACAAATTTTTTGCCTGTTCGCATGTTCTGCTGCGAACCGAACTGGGGGGGTATAAAAGTCATTCCTATTACCAAGCAATTAAACAGGTGTACCTAATAAAGTGGCCGGTGAGTGTATATAGGTGTATGGCTCTTTAGCTGATTGAGCTTTCTCCCTGCAATGAACTCATACAATACAGGGGTTCCCCATGGTGTAGTATGTATTTAAAACCACTTTATTAACATAGTGTTGCACTTACATTTAGTTCAAATACAATCGCATGTAATACAAACAGTGGGGCCGCCGGCTCCCACATCACTTCCGGTTTTGGCACTCAGTCACCCGGCTCCGCCCCTGGAACCTGAAAGTGGAACCAAGGAGAGGAAAATGTCATTTGACCTGAAAACTGTCAGGTCCACCATTTGAGGTAAGCGCATAAATGAATGGTGGTGGAAGTCACTACGCATGATATTACCAGAACACAAGTGGTTGAATATAAGAGGTGTTGGATGTAGAAGAATATTATTACTATAAAGAGACCGAGAGAAATATATTTATTAGGACACTAAAATTCAAATTCATAATATAGGTGTAAGATTCATTGGGATGTTTGAATATTGACACACTATTCACATTTTCTCATCCTTATTTTATTGTATTTGCTTTTTGTTTATGGTATTGTTCATGCAATTAATTATCGAGGTGGACTACATCTTATGCTATGGGATTTTTTAAAGGCTTACAGTGTAAAGTGGTGTTGCACTTTGTATCAGTGTTGCCAACAGACAGTATTTTTACTGGCAGACAGTAGAAAACGGGCACATTTCTCCTGCCAGTAAATGCCACTGTCAGGAAAAGGTTTTGGTCTGAAGCTGGCAGAGACCATCCGAGTGCCTGTTAACAGTGTGTTCAGACAGCATTGAGTGGAGGCAGTTCTGGCGGAGGCGATGCCTGAGCGTGTCATGTGATGTCATGGCGCAAGGGAGCCGAGCGGAGCGGCTGGAGCCTCATGTGCAAGGGAGCAAGGCAACCCGGGAGCTGGATTGTCAGTGCTGTTTGGACTGGAGTGGACTGAAGGGACCACCTGGCGTGGAGAGAGACTGTCACTGTGACGGTGAGCTGCTGCACACTGCTGTGAGAGTTAATTTCATGTGTGTGTGCCTGCCCATTCTAATTTCTTATCCTTCTTAGGCCTGTCCGGGAGCCACTTACTAACTATATTGAAAAAAAAAAAAGAAATATGTTTTTTATTCTAATTAGAATAAAATTCTACTTTCTTGCCCTCCCGAGTCCGGTCCCTGAGCTACTTACTTACTATATTGAAAATAAAATAAGAAATATGTTTTTTATTCTAATTCTAATTTATTGCCATTCTGAGCCTTGTCCCTGATCTACTTACTTACTATATTGAAAATAAAATAAGAAATATGTTTTTATTCTAATTCTAATTAGAATAAAATTCTAATTTCTTGCCCTCCTGAGTCCTGTTCCTAAGCTACTTCCTTACTATATCCAAAATAAAATAAGAAATGTTTGTTGCCTTAATATCTACCTTAAGGCCTGGTTCACAACTATGCAGATTGCAGTTTGCATATTCCAAGTGCATTTTGTGCTTTTCAATATACATTTTTGATCTATTCAAAACATTGGACCTAAAAACCAGAAAAAAGTCCCTGGCCCTTTCCATAAATGTGATGTGAACGTGACCCATAGGAAACAATGTTAAATGGACTGTAGTGTGTTTCTGCAAAACTAAAAATGCACTAAAAATGCATAGATGTGAACCAGGCCTTAATCACATTGCTAATTGCATATTGTGCTACCTAAATACTGAAATTTGCACTTAAATGTGTAATTTTGAAGAACAATGGTGACCCACATACTCTTAGCAGCTAGGCTTACTATAGTCCGTCACTGGAAAGACAACAATCCACCCACTATACCAGAAACTCTACAACCAACGAATACATAGAGTGTATATAAAAAACTATTTGCATATGGTATAGGTACCCATGAAAGAACCAATACACTATGGAGTTACTGGCAAAACTGGTATACATCCAACCAAGACCATGAGGGAGTGAAGCCTTGATTGTCTAACAATAAATAAAGATAAGGTAATATTATTGGTAACACCAACAACAATTACGTTTTTTTAATGGATGGATTGACTGCTGGACATAGAGTTCCTATCCCTTTGGTTAGTTTGCTGCACATTTATTTTTTTCTCTTTTAGTTCCTTTTATCTTTTTTGTTCAGAAATAGGAGTATGTGTACTGCAATGATATATATGGGATAGGTCAATGGAATCTAAATGATAAGATCACCACTACAACTCAACATACTCTAATGTTTTAACCTGAATTATATTCAAAATTAACATATGTCAATGCAACAGTTGGAACTAACCTTTATGTTCCTACATTATTATGTACTTCTTAACTGTTCTTAACTGTTTACTTCTTATAAAAATAATAAAAACTATTGAAACTAAAAAGTATAATTGTGTAACTTCTGGAAAAGCCAGTAAAAATATGTCTGTGCCAGTTAAATTTGTGTGTCGTGTTAGTAAATTTCAGTCTGGTAGGTTGGCAAGACTGCTTTGTATATGTATAAGAATTAACATGGGAGGCAATTGTTTACACTGAGATAGGTGCAGCATTGTTATTTATATTATTTAGCCATAACTATGTGCAGAGTATCCCAGCCATTGCTTAAATTCCCAGCCACTCACAGAATAGAATTCAGGCTGAACAGGATGACGAAACCTAGTTCCCATACATCCCATTCCTTACACTTTTGGCCTTTTGAACATTACATCAATTTCTCTCACAATTCAAATAAACCATGAGCAATTCTATATTTATAGGTGAACAAGTTATTAAGTTACGTGAATTCTATAGATCACTACAGGGATATTTTAGTCATGCATTGTATTATATTACACAGGAAGAAGCAATAGGCAAGAAAAGGTAAGCCATTGTGAGGACACAGAATAAAGCCCATGTAAGTGTTAACTTCTCGTTTTATAGTGAGTGTGGCTAGACATTCATTAGGTGGAGGGTGTGTCTTATACTATTTCTCTGTTTTGTTATGGACGGAAACATGTCTTTGTTCACCCATGTGCACGGACCAAAGCATAAAAGTTCCCCTTGAACTGTTGGTATGAATACGTGAAATGTAATCGCGGTGTGATCTTCTTCACCAACAGCTGTACAAGGGGGAAGGAGACAGAGGGAAGGATACAAAGCAGGTGGGTCCATAAATGCTGTGTACACACTCTTTCTTAGGTTTCCCAGTGATATGGCAAGCCTTGCGTCGTATGAGTGAAACACAAGATTGAGACATCTGGGAGGTACGCTACTGGCTGAAGCAGAGCAGCTCTGTTTTAATTAATCATGTGTAATAATTAACTAGGGTGTAATTAGATATAATCATCCTGAAAACATAGTTTCATTTATTTCAACACATAAGTATAAGGTTTGTAGCGCACCTGCGTCTGATTAGTGGAAAACAGTGGAACAGTCATTATGAGCCATGCGGCTCATTATGTTCATGTTTGACAAGTGATATCCATGTACACTATAACACGTATAAACAATTCATGAACATTGAAGCTCATCCTAACATTTATGGATCTCATTACAAGGACTTTTACAGTTTGTGACGAGACAAAGCACTGCATGTACAGGCATTTTTACTATACAAACTCCAAGCTTCCGTGGTAAAATGAACCTGCTTTAGTTTAAAAAAGACATTGTAATTTATATTAACCTGAAATGAAAATAGATTAAAATGACTATAAAATATTCGTATAGCTAAAGGGCAGGTTTGCTTTGTCGGTATTGCATTCTTTATTCTTTTTTTTTAATTGTGTCCTTATGCAATATTTTTATTTTTTATTAGATCCATATACAAAATAACAATGGCATAGAAACAGTACAAGTGCAATAAAGTAAAAAAATAATCCATAAAACATTAAATGAATCACACAGGTAAATGACTCTATCAAAACTCATTTGCAATCATTTTAGACACTAAATAAAGGATTGGACAAACATTCAATATAACTTCCCTTCCAATCAATTTAGATCTGTTATGATCAATCTAGGTTGATCGGCCAGGATGGAAAATTATTGATTGTTTACATCAATATCCAGCGCTGAGATACTTTGTTCATGAATACAATCGTATTTTGATTATTTAGATATTGAGATTACATGGGGGATATGATCAATAAATTATGATTTGATTGTATCTTAACTATCATTTAAAATCCACTTCCCCAAGTGTGGCATATCGTTCCAATGAGTTGTTGACTACAGATCAATTATTCCTTTTCAGAAGAGATCAGCCAGTACAGAAATTGATCATTTATCAAAGCGTGCATGACCACCGTTATGTGTGTCACTCAAGTACAATCCATTCAGAATTTTAGCAAAATGCCACCAAGACATACACCTCCGGCCTGAAATCAGCATACTTTCTGCAGTGTCACATTTGGTAGATGGCACTAAAACAAACATAATAACTGGCAAAATGCTCCGGAACACAAATTCTGAATCTTGTAATGTATCGGTCGCAGGGAGTGTAAGACGAGATTTTGACAAACAAAGCGGTTTAACCTTAATCTGCGCAGGAGGTTTTTCACTGTCAGGGCGGTAAGGATGTAGAACTCTCTTCCACAATTGGTAGGCCCCCTACGCTGAGGAATGCGTGCCCCCCCTCAAGTAGAGGAAGACACTCCACCCCCCAAAAACGCAGAAGCACGCAGTCCGGGACCCTCAATATCAAAATTCAGAAGGAGAGAAAAAAAAAAAAAGGGGGGGGGGGGACTGAGAAGAACAAGAGATGAAGGCAATTCTTTCTTTTTTTTTTTAATAATAACAAACATATTATACTTACCTGCTCTGTCTAATGGTTTTGCACGGAGCAGCTCTAATCCTCCTCTTCTCAGGTTCCCCGCCGACGCTCTTGGCCCCTCCCTTCTGCCGAGTACCCCCACAGCCAGCAGCTTGCTGTGGGGGAACCCAAGCTGGCTCACTCCCGAGCTGCTGCTCTGCATGTCCAATTACACACAGAGCCATGGCTCAGGCCCGGCCCCTCTCTCTCTCATTGGCTCACTGGCTGTGATTGGCAGCTGCTGTCTCAGCCAATGGGAGGAAGAGTCCCTGGAGAGCCACGGCTCTCATGCCCATCGCTGGATCGAGATGCGGCTCAGGTAGGTATTAGGGGTGGCTGGGAGGCTACTGCACAGAGAAGGTTTTTTTACCTTCATGCATAGAATGCATGAAGGTGAAAAACCTAGAGCCTTTAGAACCACTTTATTTCGCCTTTAAGACCCTCCCACTGTTAGTGAAATTTGACTACACCCACTATTTGATGCGGTTTGGAGGGTGTGTGTGTAGGTGGGGGAGAGGGAGTTTTGGGTGATTGTGATTGAGTTCCTGCACCTGTTCTATGAGAAAAAAAGCCCTGCAGAAAACCATTGCTAATCATTATTCATTTTTTTTTTCTAATGCAGCAAGTAGTGGTATTCATTGTAGTAACTAATTGTTACTACTATTGGACCAAGTCCAAGGAGCATTAGTATAACTTTAATGATAAACAATAATTTTGAACCTTCATTCAAAAATGAATGCCTGTGAATGTAAAACAAGCTGGACCGAGGAATGAAAGTGAATTTCTAACAGGATAGTATGAGTTACTGCAGAGCTTTGCTCCTTGCATTAACCTCTTTAGGATCGCCCGCCCACATTGTACTGAGAACAGGCGGCTCCTACAGGCACAGTGATGTACCTGTACGTTGCTGGCCTCTTCTGGGTACAGGGCGTACAGGGAGAAGGAACAAATCAATTATTAGTAAAAAGCAGCACCTAAAACGCACATTAACACTTGTTAGGCACACACTTAACCCCTTGATTACCCCAGGATGTTAACCCCTTCCCAGCCAGTGTCATTAGTACAGTGACAGTGTATAGTATTATCACTGATCACTGTATATGTCAGTTAGTCAGGTCCCACCCAGTGTCAGTTAGTGTCAGATTGTCCACCGCACTATCACTGTCCCACTATAAGTCGCTAATCAAAGCCATTACTACTATAAAAAAATAAACAAATAACAATTCCATTATAGTTTGTAGACACTATAACTTTAATAGAATCCAGTCATTATACACTTATTGGGATTTTTTTTTATTTGATTAGTTTTTTAGCATAAAATAAAAAAATATTGTTTTTTTTTTTTCAATATTGTCGGTCTTTTTTCATTTATATAATGAAAAAAAAAACAAAACAGTGGTGATCAAATTTAGTAGTGTAGTGCTAAATAGCAAAAAATGCCCTTGTTATGAATGGGGTAAAACCTTCCAGAGCTCAAGTGGTTAAAGGACAACTTCACTTTTAGGGGTGCATTTATAATTGTATTGTATTTGTAATTTAAAATTCAGGGCTTGTTCACACCCGATGCTTTCATGGTAATTTTTTTTAAAAAACATCCTAAATGTATGCACAGTAAAACCAGTGTTTTTTAATTACTCTGGTTTCAATTACTGTGTTCAGTTCTAGTGGTTTCAAAAAAAGTACAGCAGCATGCATTTTAATGCACCAGAACACACATAACCGCACATAAATGCGTGGAAGAAAAAAAAAGGTAAAAAAGGAAAGAAATGCGCTTGAACAATTTATAAATGCTATAGAAAAACATACATGTGGAAATGCAGATTGAATGCAGGGATTGTACTAGCCCTCACATTCGTCCTGAGAAACTGCATGTACAATTGTTCTGTGTAAATGGGGGCAAAATTGAAAGGTATTAGGCTATTTTCTTACCAAGTCAAATTTTTTTCATGTTTTATAGCCACAAAAAAAAGTGGTTAGGGAAAATACAGAATTATGGCCACAAAGTATTTATTCCCCATGATCATCAGCTCCATCTAGTGGCCATAAGGTGATATTTTCCTGATTCACTCTATTCTGTATGAATAAATAAATAACATTAAATGTGGGAAAAGTTAGCCTGGTAACATTCAGTTTTGTTGTTCACACAAATGTACCTCCAGAGTTACAGGATCATTAGCTGATTTTCTTAGATACACCCCTTAGTGTAGCTGTCCTATACAGGTGCCCCATTCAATGTAACCAGAATAGCAAAATACTTCAGCCCCACTCAGGAGATCTTCACTGTATGGTTCTGCCTTGCACTGCACAGCCTTTGCTCTAATGCGGCATACACACGAGCAGACTTCTCTATCCGACGGACTTTCGGCGGACTTCCGACAGACTTTCCCAGCGAACGGACTTGCCTACACACGATCACACCAAAGTCCGACGGATTCGTACGTGATGACGTATGACCGGACTAAAATGAGGAAGTTGATAGCCAGTAGCCAATAGCTGCCCTAGCGTCGGTTTTTGTCCATCGGACTAGCATACAGACGAGCGGACTTTTCGACCGGACTCGAGTCCGTCGGAAAGATTTGAAACATGTTCCAAATCTAAAGTCCGTCAGATTTTCGACCGAAAAAGTCCGCTGCAGGTCCGATGAAGCCCACACACGGTTGAATTGTCTGCCGGACTCGGTTCGTCGGACCAGTCCGGTCGAAAAGTCCGCTCGTGTGTACGCGGCATAAGACTACAACTATTGCACACGTTCGCCACATTCATTCCTATTGCTGGTCCATACTTATGCAGCGCTGCATAGTGAAGGTCTCCAGAGCAGAGTGAAGGTAAGTATTTTGTTCTATATATCGAGGCTACACTTATGGTAATGTTACGATAATCAAATCCAAGTTTGAAAAAATATTTTTTTTTCTGAAACTGATTTTTATGCTAAACCGTAAAAGAAAACTTTTTTCATGACTTGTATAAAACATAAAGGTGCTTTTGTCTCACCACATAAATTTAACAAAGGAGCACACTATAACATTTGTAAGGTTACACATATTAATAAATGTGTATAGGTACTTTAATGATATTATTTATTTAGCTCTTTCTCTAGCTTTTGATTTTGGGAATTTGACTATATAATTTATTGTTTGTCTTTGCAATACTGTACAACAGCAGTTCAACAAGTGTACTCTAGAGGGCGCTGTATTGTGTATTGATTTTATAATGTACATGCATCAGCAACCAAACCGTGACAGCTGGTGACACTTTATTGTCAACTCAGAAGATTAGCAAGAGAATTTTGTGTTCAAGAGCCAAATTACTACTTGCTTCCCTCAGGGAAGAAGAGATCAGATGTTTACTGAGGGTTAATAATAAATGAATTGAAAAAGAGAAAAAAAAAGCTAGCTGAATACCATATTCAGTGCATGCGTGTCAGCAGGTTGTAATTAGCTAATTAAATGCATGGATTGACAGAATACACTGTTGGGGCTTCATTGTCTCAAACTGTTCTTGCAATATATGGACAGGAATTGTTATATAATATATATTTCACAGATTTATATGGCCCTCATCCTCTGAGATTTAGAGGTACTAGCTGTGAAATTGATATATTTAATCAGTTAGATATTAAATGCTTGTTTGGCCCTTAATTGTATAGCCAAGAGAGCCATGAAGACCAAAAAAGAGAAATAATGTTAATAATTGAAAAACGTATGAATGGTTTATAATTACATAAAAATATAATTATGTAATATAATTACAAGTAAAAGGGAGCAAACGTGCCATATATGCTAATTACCTATTTAAACTTGTCTTTCTGCTTTGTGTTGGTGCTCTGTTTGGTCTCTTTCACAGGGTGGGGGGCAGTAAACCAGGCAGCTTAGCTGCGAATATAAGCCTGACGGTCTGTACACATGTGGCGGCTACAATGCTATCCTTTGCACCTGAAGCATTCTTAACTCGGCTGCAGAGTTTGACAGGCGGCAACACTTGTCAAATTCTCCCATTGAGATCAGTGTTGTTTCACCCATAGGTGTGCGCAGCCTATTGCATTAGGGTGTGCACCCCAAAGCTCAAACACACACTGTATGTGTGTGTGTGCATGTGTATATATATATATATATACTGAGGTGTCAGTGGAGCAGTGGTTGGTGTCATAAGGGCAGAGTTTGGTGTCAGTAGGGCAGTGAACAGTGTCACTTTTTATTTTTATTATTGAAATATCAGGGCTCTAAAATATGCACTACATGGGGTGATTAGGGTGTACCCAGGCACACCCTGTTTACACGCCTATGGTTGCACCGCAAC
Source organism: Lithobates clamitans (assembly GCA_037952925.1). Lineage (NCBI taxonomy): Eukaryota > Metazoa > Chordata > Amphibia > Anura > Ranidae > Lithobates > Lithobates clamitans. Next base: position 514,348 of record JBBGZY010001527.1, read on the forward strand.
CACAAGCCAAATGGACCTGCAATGTAAAATTGCCATTCACCATTAAAAAAAAGAGTTTAACCACTTCAGCCCAGGAAGGATTTACCCCCTTCCTGACTAAGCCCTTTTTTTGCGATACGGCACTGCGTCGCTTTAACTGACAATTGAGCAGTCGTGCAACATTGCACTTAAACAAAATTGATGTCCTTTTTTCCCACAAATAGAGATTTCTTTTGTTGGTATTTGATCACCTCTGCGCTTTTTATTTTTTTGTGCTATAAACAAAAAAAGAGCGACAATTTTGGAAAAAAAAGCTATATTTTTTTACTTTTTGTTAAATATCCCAAAAAAATACACATGTATAAAAGAACAAATTTCTTCCTCAGCTTAGGCCAATATGTATTCTTCTACATATTTTTGGTAAAAACAAAATCGCAATAAGCGTATATTGATTAGTTTGCGCAAAAGTTATCGCGTCTACAGAATAGGGGATAGATTTGCGGCATTTTTATTATTATTTTTTTATTAGTAATGGCAGCAATCTGCGAGTTTTATCATGACTGCGACATTGCGGTGGACAGATCGGACACTTTTGACACTATTTTGGGACCCTTGGCATTTATACAGCGATCAGTGCTATAAAAATGCATGGATTACTGTGTAAATGTCACTGTCAGGGAAGTGGTTAAACACTAGGGAGCGATCAAGGTGTTAAGTGTGTTCCCTCAGTGTGTTCTAACTGTAGGGGGGATGGGCTCACTAGAACATGAGAGAGATCACTGCTCCCGATCATTGGGAGCAGTAGATTTCTGTCATGTTGCTAGGCAGAACAGGGAAATTCCTTGTTTAAATAGGCATCTCCCCGTTCTGCGTCTCCATGCCACGATCGCAGACTGCCGGCGGACATCGAGTCCGCAGGACCCACGGGCACGCTCCCACGGCACGTGGCGCGCCCGCTTGCCGCCAATGACGGAGTGACGTACGGGTACGTCGTTTTGTGCACTCGTGACACTTTGCCGACGTATATCGGCATGAGCCAGTCGGCAAGTGGTTGAGCGGAATTAAAATCACTGCTCCTGAAAAACTGTTTGAAAAATTTTTCTATTACATTGATGCATGTCCCCCAGGGCAGTACGCAGACCCTCTTTCCCCTTTTATGGCCAATTACTTGCATATATGCCTTCAAAATGGGCACTTTTGATTTTGCATTGACTTCAATGGGGTTCACCGTTCGGGTTCGAACATTTTCCCTGTTATGCTGCAAACTGAACAGGGGGGTGTTCAGGTCAATGTCTATAAGTAACTAACAAACTAAAGCTAAACTCCAAATTAAAGCTACATTTATAAGCAATTACAGAAAAACGTTTTTCTTTCTCTTTTGTCATAAACGTTTGGCAAAAATGAATAGAGCTAACCATTGTAAGCACCCCTGTCAGTGTTAAATGATTAGTCTCAACCTTCTAAATTATACTTTTGTTTAATAGCTTGGTCTGTTAAAGGAAGTTGAAAAATAATGGCGGGATCAACTAGTATAAACTTCAAATTACAGGGGGACTCAAAAACATAAAGGGGTTCTTTTTACTAAAACTGGAGGGTGCAAAATCAGGTGCACTTTTGCACAGACCCAATGAGCTTCCAGTTTTTTTCCGCCAAAGCCTAATTGAACAAGCTGAGGTTCGAAGCTGACTGGTTTCTACGCAGAACTGCACCAGATTTTACACCCTTCGGGTTTAGTAAATCCCCTCCACAGAGGCTGCATCATATACAGTATGTCATTTTCAATTTTGCCTTTAGTAACACATTAATAATCCGCGGTCCCTCTGTCTGTTCCTCAAATACCTTTTTGTATAAACATTATTAGAAATAAAAAATGTAGTTCATCCTATATTCCTTTTAATACGTAATTTTATTGCCAAATACACATGCCTGCACCTAGGCCTATGGGAGGAGCTGGAGGTATATGGCATGTGTAGGTTCAGGTGGTATGTGGCCCTCTACATATTGGATGGGAGGAGGAGCAGGGAAAAATTGGAGATGTTGTTATGTTTTTAAATAACCTAATGACAATGTGTTGGCCTGACCTATTGTGTAGCTGAGAGATCGACTTATACTAACAAAATACTTATCATAAAGTTAGAGCAGTAAAAACCTTCCTCAATGCCACCAACCATTATCCGCCACCTATTAGAGGTGATATACCAATGGGTTATTTTCTGCATTTGCACCCTAATTGTAGAGAGGAACTGACATTTGTGGGCTAATGTACTAAAGACAAATAGAATATTCACTTTGTATGGGAGTTTGCACTTTGCAAGAAAATCTTCCCCAGAGCTTAAAGTGGAAGTAAACCCTCCTATCGTTTTCAGCCAAGGAAGCCACCATCTTGGCCTCTATTTAGTCTAGAACTGCCATCATGCTGCTCATGTGATCAGTTATGACACCGGCCATTGGATGGTTTGACAGTTTGGCTGAGAGCCCAACCAATGGGAGTGTTACATTTCCGGCACGTGCCGGAAAGGTAGCTGTTTTATGGATGGGTTTACTTCCGCTTTAATGAATCATGTGAAGTTATGCTAGTGTCCATTATCCAATCATGTGCAAGCAAAAATATATTTTTAAAAATTTTTTCTTGTACATAATTAGGTATTCTTTGCCAAGTGAAACCTCACCACATCAACTAAGCTCTGGGGAAAATTTGCTTACTAAGTGCAACTTCCTTTTCACAGTGAACAGCCTATTTGCCTTTAGTAATACAACCCCATAGACTGGAAACCAAGAATCTCATTGGATGTTTTAGACAGAGGGGCTACTCACACCAAGGGTGAGTTAACAATAGATTAGATAAAATTAAAGTTTCATGTCAAAGCTGAACTTCAGGCAGTTATTAAAAAAAACACAAACAAATGAATGCAGTAATGTGTTCATAAAACTTCATTACATGTTTTTGGATGCAACTTAGTGCAGTGGAACTGTCTTAAAGTAGAGTTCCCCCCAAAAGTGGAAGCTCCACTTATCTGACTTCTCCCGGGGGGGTTTGACAGGTACCTGCCCCACTTTCAAGAGATCTCGCCGTGGAGAGACCACTCAAACGTTCGGCACCCCTTCACCTTCCCTGAATTGCTGGGCAATTCAGAAAGCGCAGCGCGCTTCGCGCATGTGCAGTAGAGAACCGGCTGTGAAGGTGCAAGGCTTCACTGCCAGGTTCCCTTACAAGCAATGGTGGTGGCAGCCCACGAAAGCCAATGGAAAATGGAAACATCGACTGGGGTGCCGACATTGCTGGATTCCAGGACAGGTAAGTGTCCTAATATTAGGTTAGCAGCTACAGTATGTGTAGCTTCTGACTTTTAATTTTTTGCTGGGGGGGGGACACTCCACTTTATGGGCCTGTTTACACCAACATGTGGTGCAGGGAAGGTGTGTTTCCCACACTGCATGCAGATGCACTGCCCTTGCTGACCATTAATTGTAAATGGCACCCAAATGCATTTAGTAAACACAGAGCGTTTGCAGCCACCAGAACACATAATACTACCAGTGGAGACCCATGCCCTGTGGACGCACATGCCCCCCCATACATACGCCCAGCCCCTTTCAGGACGCCGGACGCATGGATTCCTATGTCGGGGGTGGGAGGAGGGTGGTACATTTTGAAGCACCCGATTAGAGCCAGAGGCTCTAATAGGCTTCAAAATATTTATATGGATTATCCCTGCGCTACCTTGGAAACAGCAGTGTGTACGGACAGCTGCAAGCACAGAGTGGGATCAAACAAAGCCCATGAATAGTGCAAAACAAAAGTGGAAAGTGCTGCGCTAATCCAGTGTGATATGTTTGTGTAACAGTGTTTATTTAAGAAAATTAAATCAACAAATAAAAAAATGGGGTGTACAGGTGCTATGTCTGTGTGCACAGTATCCTGTATTTATACACTAAATCTGAGTGAAAAAAACCCAATCCTATATGCTGTTGAACCTGTAGAAGGGATGCAAAAGTGCTCTGTGTGTAGGGAACCAATGCGAATAGTTCTCATACACATCTAGTAACTTGTGCAAATAAACCCTTAAAGTGCTGTCGTGCCTGTGCAAAAAGGGGTATTAGAATAGAAAAGTGAAAAAAGGTATGCGGGTACTGTGTTTGTATGCACAGTATCCTGTGAAGAAAGTATATAGATATATAACACAATTCCTTATGAAATGGAGTGTACGGGTGCTACGTCTGTGTGCACAGTATCCTGTATATACACTAAATCTGAGTGGAAAGAACAGAAGACAAAAAACAAATCCTATATTACGTTGAACCTATGAAAAGGATGCGACAGTGCACTGTGTGTGGGGAACCAATGCAAATGGTTCTCATACACACCTAATAACTTGTGCAAATACACTCTTAAAGTGCTGTCGTGCCTGTGCAAGGAGAAAATTCCGGATGAAAGCGGAAAAAAAAAAAAAGGTATGCGGGTACTGTGTTTGTATGCACAGTATCCTGTGGAAAAAGTATATAAATATATAACACGATTCTTTATGTCAGATTTTTTCTCTATAAGGGTTGTGACAGCACAGTAGGTGCAAAACAAATGAAAAAACCTTAAGGTGCTCTTATATCTCTGCGGCCCATAGAGATAGAATAATCATATACATATAGTAACAGCAATCAGGATAATAAATAATATCCACATAACATGTGCAAACTTCACTCTGTGGGCGATATAAAAGTGCAAACTTATGCAGAAACCATGATTCGTAAAAGGCTTTGTGCAGCCTGTATAAGATAATGTGCAAAAACTTATAAATGTGACAAACAGGTGGGGGGTGTTTCTCTATAACACACAGATAATTAGTAATAATCCCAATAATTATTGCAACATGTAGTCCAGAACCAAGTCTTTTAGGATATAATAAAGATGTCGGTGCAAGCTTCAAATGCAATGTTTTGTGATCCCTTTGGCAATCCAATTGTGCAGCTAAAAAATCGGGTGGGGTGCCGAAAGGGAGAGGGTGTATATATCCTTTTCGTGCTCAAACACACACAATTGAAGGATGGCCCTTATGTCTGTGTGCACAGTATCCTGTATTTATACACTGAATCTAAGTGAAAAAAACCAATCCTATATGCTGTTGAACCTGTAGAAGGGATGCAAAAGTGCTCTGTGTGTAGGGAACCAATGCGAATAGTTCTCATACACATCTAGTAACTTGTGCAAATAAACCCTTAAAGTGCTGTCGTGCCTGTGCAAAAAGGGGTATTAGAATAGAAAAGTGAAAAAAGGTATGCGGGTACTGTGTTTGTATGCACAGTATCCTGTGAAGAAAGTATATAGATATATAACACAATTCCTTATGAAATGGAGTGTACGGGTGCTACGTCTGTGTGCACAGTATCCTGTGGAAAAAATATATAAATATATAACACGATTCTTTATGTCAGATTTTTTCTTCAAAATAGGGTGGGCTCAGGGCGCAGAGAGTGCGCCCTGATCCCAACCAATTGTGTGACCATAGCGAATTAATTTTCGCTATTTTCACACCAACCTTCCTCCCGCCAATCAGAAGGCAGGACGTCAGACCTGCTTCCTGATTGGCCAAAGCGCCAGGCCAACCTATTTGATGCCTGGTGCTTAGGAAGAGGAGCGAGAAGACTCGCGCTGGAGCGGAGGTCGCCGCCGCTCTGAGTGGTAGGTCAGCTGCATCCTGAACACCCCCCACGCACGGATCAGGTGCCAGAGCCGCGATCCACATGGGGGTGCCAGAGCCACGATACGCACGCACGTGGGGGGATGCAGCCAGAGCCGCGAACCCCGCGAGTGGGGGGGGTCGATGAGCACAGTGGCTGCATTTGATGGGCAAGTGGCTGCATTTTATGGGCACAGGTAACTGCATTTGATGGGCAAGTGGCTGCATATGATGGGCAAGTGGCTGCATTTGATGGGCACAGGTGTCAGCATTTGATGGGCAAGTGGCAGCATTTGATGGGCACAGGTGGCTGCATTTGATGGGCACAGATGGCAGCATTTGATGGGCAATTGGCAGCATTTGATGGGCACAAGTGGCTGCGTTTGATGGGCACAAGTGGCTGCATTTGATGGGCACAGGTGGCTGCATATGATAGGCACAAGTGGCTGCATTTGATGGGCACAGGTGGCTGCATTTGATGGGCAAGTGGCTGCATTTGATGGGCACAGGTGGCTGCGTTTGATGGGCACAGGTGGGGGCATTTGATGGGCAAGTGGCTGCATATGAAGGGCACAGGTGGCTGCATTTGATGGGCACAAGTGGATGCATTTGGTGGGCACAGGTGGCTGTGTTTGGGCACAAGTGGCTGCATTTGATAGGCACAGGTCGCTGCATATGATGGGCACAAGTGGCTTCGTTGGGCACAATGGATGCGTTTGATGGGCACAGGTGGCTGCTTTTGATGGGCAATTGGCTGCGTTTGATGGGCACAATGGATGCGTTTGATGGGCACAATGGATTAATTTGATGGGCACAAGTGACTGCGTTTGATGGGCACAGTGAGGCTGCAATTGATAGGGGTGTTTCAGTATTTTTTCAAAAAATTTTGAGCACCAGCCGCCACTGGATACCACAGTAACATGGGGTTTGGATTTTCCGACAACAAAACCGTGGATATTTTTCCGAAGGATGTTGGTTCAAACTTGTCTTGCCTACACACGCTCACATAAATGTTGTCGGAAATTCCAAACATCAAGAACACGGTGATGTACAACGCGTAATACGAGCCGAGAAAAATGAAGTTCAATAACCAGTGTGGCTCTTCTGCTTGATTGCGAGCATGCGTGGACTTTTGTGCGTCGGAATTGTGTACACACGCTCTGAATTTTTGAGAACCTGCTCTCAAACATTTGTTGGCGGAAATTCTTACAACAAATATTCTATGGAGCATACACACGGTCAGACTTTCCGACAACAAGCTCACATCCAACATTTGTTGTCGGAAAATCCTATCATGTGTACGGCCCATTTGTATAGAACTGTTTAGGCCACACATCTTTGAATTTAAAGTGAACTTGAACTTTTCCAGGATTAGGGAAAAGGTTCACCTGATAGCCACAGGAAATCTATAGTGACTCTTCCTGTAATCCTGTACCATCCCTGATTCTCAGTGCCAACCCCCAGAATTGACCACTGTCACATGCTTTGGGGGCTATGAGTAAGTTTCCTCTTTTCAAAAGTAGAAACATACACACATTTATTTGTGCAAACCTGTTACTTTGGCTAGTCCTGGAAAAATACCGGTTTCCTTCAAGGATGATAAATGGGGGGAGGTTGGGCAGGGGCGCTAGCCTTTCTGATAAGTCATATGTAGACACATAACTCAAACCTATATGATTTAGATTTAAACAAATTTATTTATCAGCGTCAAAAGAGTTATTATGTTAAAAAATTTATCCTGCTAAAAAAAAAAAAAAACATGAACCAAACAAGAATGGTAAAGCCGAACAGAGGTTATGCTACAATAAACGGTCCCATCTAAGAACCTACTGGCAATGCTTGTAAACTACACTAGCTGTAAACCAGACTGTAATTGCTATATCAAATGGTACAATGCATTTATAATTTAGCACACTATGGTTTATTGATGCTCATTACAAGCTGTTAATGAGGTATCTCCTTCTCATAGAGTAATGGAGCAGACAGTTAGGGAGTGTAAGTATCCACCTTCCCTGCCAGTGGGATTCAGTTTTGTCCTGGCCTTAGAGCACATTTGCATGTCTTACAGCAGTAGGCAAGCGGAACTTTGCATATTTTATGTACATTATGCCATTTTATAAACTGCAGTATTCTAGAGTATTTCACTTTGGATTAAATTCATGAAACCTTAATTTCAAAATGGTTAATAAACATGAATGAAAGATTTAATATATGTACTGTATGTAATGTATATTTATTTTAAGAAGATAAATCTGTAAATTAATATTTTTATTATTGACATAAAAGGTTTATGTATCACAAATGTGTGTGTTGCATGTCTGACATTATTTTAAGATAAAGGTACTAAGAGCAAAGGGTTGTTTTTGTCCCTACCCCATCCATCCACTGGGACTCAACTGAATGTATGAAATTGTCCCATTTACTGGTAGTTGCAACAGTGAAACAAGCACATTGTTTTGGGCCTGCAGCCTTAATCAGGTGCACTAATATAAGAAAAATTTCAATGCCATATACAAAAGATAATACCTAATACAGGCGGGAACACATTTACTCTAAAACGTAACCCTTATGCCGCGTACACACGGTCGGACTTTTCATCTACAAAAGTCCGACAGCCGTCCGACAGACTTTCGGCGGACTTGCGGCGGACTTGCCGCGGACTTGTTGCAGACTTTCTAACGAACGGACTTGCCTACACACGACCACACAAAAGTCCGACGGATTCGTACGTGATGACGTACACCGGACTAAAATAAGGAAGTTGATAGCCAGTAGCCAATAGCTGCCCTAGCGTGGCTTTTTGTCCGTCGGACTAGCACACAGACGAGCGGATTTCGGGGTCCGTCGTAGTTACGACGTAAAGATTTGAAGCATGTTTCAAATCTAAAGTACGTCGGATTTGAGGCTAAAAAAGTACGTTGAAAGTCCGGAGAAGCCCACACACGATCGGATTACCAGCCAGCTTTAGTCCGTCAGCGTCCGTTGGACTTTTGTAGCTGAAAAGTCCGACCGTGTGTACGCGGCTTTAATGGTAAAAACTGTATTCCTTCCTAAATATTTTAGGGAAGCAAAAAGATAAACTCTTGATAGAAACCTTTGATCTAGTTCAAATATCCAATTAGTTTCTCTTTTATCTAATAAGTATTTTACAAGGCATTTTCAGCACATCCTGTTGCATTTTACATCATACAACAAAAACCATAACATTTGGTGTAATAGTGGTGCTGCGCTGTCAGATAGCAATGCAATCAAATGGTTTACCAAAAATACTGTGTATATATACTTCTAAAAATAAGCATGTGCAAATAAAGCGATGATTGCAAATTTCCACAATAAATAGTGCCAAGTATATGTACTGAACATGCAAAGACAACAACTGCCAACATCATACAAATACAGTGGCTAATGTGATATATATAAACCAAAAACAATTGTAGAATAAAAAGTCCAAAAGACAGACACTAATGGTCTAGTTATAAAGTGCAAAAAGTGACTCTCATAATAGTGAATAAAGTGACTGGCGCCTTTTCCTTCCTGTTGTGGTGACACCTCTGTGCTCTCAAGCCTCTCACCTTACTGCTGTAGAGTAACAGCATTGGATGAATGTCTCTCTCTGGGGATCTGTGCATCTCCACCTGCCTCTAGGGGTCCTACAAAGGTTTGTCCAGCTTGAAGATCTCTATGGTGGATGGTGCTCCCTGGGGGTCCCCCATAACCTCCGTGATGGTAATGTATAAGATCGAATTCTCCAATAGTGTGATAACATTTATACAATTTTTTATTAATAAAACAGCTGGTATGTTACTCACTTTTGACAGTGACTGAAAATTCCTTGAATCATTGAATATTAATGATAGAAATACCAAACTATCTTGAGAAATTAATGTTACAAGGATCCTCTTCCTAGACCTGGAAATTATACAAGAGGGTAGCAACATAATCACAAAAACACATTTCAAAAACATCAAGCGGAATAGTTATCTCCATATACAAAGTTGCCTCCATAATAATTGGCTCTACAATATACCCAAGGGCCAGCTGATGAGATTGAGACGTAATTGCACCAGAATAGGTGATTGCACAGAACAAGCCGAGAAAATGGGTCCTAGATTTATTTACAGATAAGGGAAACGACAAAGAATTTATAGAAGAAAGAATATCAGATGTAGCCCAAATGGACAGAATAGCATTGGATAAGAAAAACAAGCATTTAGACCAACATTCTGATCAAGTACCCATCATTCTGGATTATAATGTTTGGTATAAAAAAATAGAAAGTATCATACAACGACATTGGAATATAATGCAGACAGGCCTGCACCTCCTATCTATATTACCCAACAAACCCAAATTTGTTTACAAAAGAGCTCCCACGATTCAAGATATAGTGGTAAAAAGTGTTGTGGAGCCCCCTAAATTAGAACCCTCAGTCAGTTAAAATCCAAATAGATTTTTTTGATGGACACCCTTACAACTCACTGATTATATATATAATTTGGATACATAGTGTACTCCACGCTCAGGATGTTTCCGGGTTGCAGCCTCCCCTAATCAGTTTCCAAGGGAAACTTACAAGGAATAGAAAGCAAGAGAATTGGGGTGAATGGCGCTACCCTGTAAACTGTCAAGTGAAAATAAACAGTGAATGATATTGATATAAATATAGCTATCTATAAGAGGGGTAAATCTCCCTAGAGGTGCACGTAGTGTATACTCATAAAGTGTTCCAAAACATAAGTGCAACATAATAAACCAATCCTATTTCCATATAAATATAAAATATAAGTTCTAAACGAAAAGTGATAACATAAAAAATATACACATAGGAAAGTGTATCATTGAAGCTAAAAATATAAAAGTGATAAATGATAGGGATGTGAACCATAAAAGTCCTCAGAGGCATCAAAATACATCAGCAAATTATATCAAAAAGGTTAATATTTGCAAAAAGAAAAAAAACACTGAAGCAAAGTCCCAAAAGACAATTTTGAAAAAAATGGTGAAGCTCCAAAATGGCCAAGTGTTCAAATCAATCAAGTGACTCTGGTGCTTGACAAGAAAGGTGACTCATGTGCTCCCCCCTTATGGGTCCCCACTCACCAGCTCCTATTACCCCTGCAGGGGTGATGGGCATATATAGATAGCCTTGAGTGATATCCCTTGGTGATTCTGTCCGTCCATGGTTTCTTGTGGTCTGTCGGGCCTCTGCAGCTCGTTCCACCAGGTCAGGGCATCCAAAAAGATCAGATCAGGGCATCCAGAAAGATCATCCGCTCAGCACATCGCCAATCACCATTTCCAAGGAGTTATATGCGACTTCTCAGGGATGGGTCCTTATGCAAAAAGATAAGGCTCCCATAGTGTAGTATTAAAAGTACTTTTTATTTTAAAATGGGGTTAAAAACAAAAGTTCCCCATCAGCAGGGGGAAATAATAAATACAACACTACAATGGGTGGTAAGGCAGTCTGTAGGGGAAGCCGGTTTAAAGCGTGTGCTTCAGCTGTGTTCCAGGCCCCCTACTTCCGTATCAGAAATGACGTAATTGCGTGACTCCGCCTTATGCGTTTTGTCATTGAACGTTCTCAAAGGCGGCGTCATTTAGCTGCATCTCAGTCTAATAAGGCTATAATTTGATTTTAACTGTTTTATCAATGATTTTTGATCCCGTTCCCCACCTATACATAGGAAGATTTCATAGATTTGGTTTCCTCTGCAAGTTTTTTCCTTTTTTTCCCTTGGCTAATTCTATTCCACTTTTACTAGTTAGTAACATTACTTTAAATCTCAATTTCAAGACTCCATCCTTTGAGGATTTATATTCTGCTACCCTTCATATATTAGATTTTACTTCATCTTTACTATTTGCCCCCACCCTGTTGGTCTACATACTTTAGTAAAATATGTGTTATTACATTACCTAGGTATCATTTGTTTCCATCTATTGGTTCATATATCCCAGGAGCAGAAGTTTTATTCTTTCATATGGGTTCCACGCATATAGTAGTTTAGTACAGTATTGCAGTTACCCACAATTACCCCATATTTTCATTCCAATATGTAGCACACACCCTTGCACATATCCTATTTGTTGTGTTACAAAGGCTTTTTTGTGCTTTTTATCTATTTTTAAATACATTTTATGTATCATTTTATTCCTATTACCTTTTTGCATTTAATATGTGGATATATATTTTATATTTTTATTTTTCATCCTGTTTAGGGGCTATGATGGCCTTTGTATCAAATGATTAGGATTAGAAACATCCTATTAACTGCATGACTTCCGGTATCCTTGGGCTTTAACACGTTCTTTTTTATATATATTTTGGTTTCCCATAGCTATTTTTTTTATTGCCTACAGTATTAGTTCTACCATAAAGCACTATTCTGTTTCCCTCATATGCATAGAGGAGAACGGATTCGATCTTTTTCACATCTCTGGGAAAATGGCTGACCAAATATCTTCAAAAATATCTAACATATCTAACATATAGTAGACTACTAGAAAATGGCCACCGTAATACAACATAATGGGAGGCTACAAGAAAATGGCCACCACTATACACACTATTTAAGGACACATTTTATGCTAGTCATTATCCCCAGATGAAGTCACGTGGGCATGACGATACACGTCGGGACTAAGGGACAGGCATACCAGAACTGACGTCACTGTCTAAAGTGAGTAACATACCAGCTGTTTTATTAATAAAAATCACATAAACGTTATCACAGCAGAGAGATCTTTAAGCTGGGCAAACCTTTGTAGGACCCCTAGAGGCAGGTGGAGATGCACGGATCCCCAGAGAGAACCATTCATCCAATGCTGTTACCCAGGGGCATTGCTAGGTCTACAAAATATCTGGGGCTAGAGCCCATAGCAGCGTAATAAAGAAAGTCAAACGCTTGGGCAGGCATACACATGTATATACAGCAATATACGTGTGTGTGTGTGTATATATCCCCAGAGAGCCCCCCACTTACATCAGGGTCCCCAGAGAGTCCCCCTTACATCAGGGTCCCCAGAGAGCCCCCCTTACATCAGGGTTCCCAGAGAGCACCCCACTTACATCAGGGTTCCCAGAGATCCCCCTTACATTAGGGTCCCCAGAGAGCCTCCCCCTTAAAATCAGGGTCCCCAGAGAGCCTCCCCCTTGCATCAGGGTCCCCAGTGAGCCCCCCACTTACATCAGGGTCCCGGGAGAGCCTCCCCTCCCCTTGGGGACCCCTGCAGAGACTCTGGGCTATGGGCCCCAGATTTGGGGCTATAGCCCCAAAAGCCACCCCCTAGAGACGCCACTGCTGTTACCTTACAGCAGTAAGGTGAGAGGCTTGAGAGCACAGAGGTTTCCCCACAACGGGAAGGAAAAGGCACCAGTCAATTTATTCACTATTATGAACTGAGAGAGGCACCAGTCATTTTTGCACTTTATTACTAGACCATTAGTGTCTGTCTTTTGGACTTATTACTTTTCAATTGTTTTTGGTTTATATATATATATATATATATATCACATTAGCCACTGTATTTGTATGATGTTGGCAGTTGTTGTCTTTGCACTTACTTGGCACTATTGTGGAAATTTACAATCATCGCTTTATTTGTATATTTATTATTATTTATATTTATATCTGTTTTTAGAAGTATATATACACAGTATTTTTGGTACACCCAGGGCTTTTTTTCCTCAAACAATAGGCGCTGGAACTCAACCACGACCCCCCAAAACCCCTCCACCCACTCACACCCTCCAAATCACATCAAATAGTGGGTGTGGTCAGTCACATTTCACGAACAGTAGGAGGGGCATTAAATACTAGGATTGCATTATATACAGAGTGCAGAGTTCAGGGGGGTTACACACAGAGTGCAGAGCTGTCACTTGTAAACACAGAAACCAGACTTCTGTGTTTACAAGTGATTGTGGTGAGCATCCCCCCCCCCCAAGGGTCTGAGCCAGAGGTGAGTTCCACCAAGTTCCCCCTGAAAAAAAGCCCTGGGTACACCATTGTCCTTTGATTGCATTGCTATCTGACAGCGCAGCACCACTATTACACCAGATATCACACCTCATTAGCTACGGATCAGCTTACCGGCGTCTGCAGCAGTCAGCATTTTTTCCATTTAGCTTCTTAAAGTGATAGCGCAGGAGCATCACCTTTTATATATTTTTTAATAATCATAACATGTATGACCACTCTCTATAACCCACCCAGATAATATTGAGTAGGTCCTCTTTTTGAAGCCAAAACAGCCCTGACCCGTTGAACCATAGACTCCACTAGACCTCTCAAGTTATGCTGTGGTGTCTGGCACCAAGTTGTCAGTAGCAGGTCATTGCCATCTCTGGCTAGTCTTCTTCCCATAGTGCATCCTGGTGCCATCTCTTCTCCAGGTAAGTGGCGAACACAACTGGCTATCCACATGATGTAAAAGAAGACATGATTCATCAGCCCAGGCCACCTTCTACCATTGCTCTATGACTCAGTTCTGATGCTCATGTGCCCATTGTAGGCACTTTTGGCTGTGGACACGGGTCAGCATGGGCACCCTGACCGGTCTGTGGCTATGTAGTCGCATATGCAACAAAGTGCAATGCACTGTGTGTTCTGTCACCTTTCTATGAGAACCAGTATTAACTTTTTCCAGCAATTTGTACTACAGTAGCTCTTCTTTTTAATTGGAATATATGGGCCAGCCTTCGCTCCCTACTTACATCAGTGAGTCTTGGCCGCCCATGACCCTGTTGCTGGTTCACCGGTTTTCCTTCCTTGGACCACATTTGGTTTGTTCTGACCACTGCAGACCTGAAACATCCCAAAACAGCTGCAGTTTCGGAGATGCTCTGAGCTGGTCGTTAATTTGCTCCTTATCAAAATGAAATCTTAATGCATGCCCATTTTTTTCTGCTTTTAACACATCAACTTCAGGGACAACATGTTCAGTTGATACCTAATGTATCCCACCCACTTTCAGATGATAATATAATGAGATAATTAATGTTATTCACTTTACCTGTCAGTGTTCATAATGTTATGGCTAATTGGTGTATATCATAAATAAGATACGTAAGGAAGAGTGGGAAAATTACCCATCTGTACAAAGCAAGTGTACATATCCAGGAACTTAAGATGGCCATAGATTACTAATCTTTTTTTCACTTTCAATAGATTTTTATTGAAAAAAATTAAGGTACAAAACATAGCATATGTGTCAGGGAAGATATGCCAATATCCATTATGGCCGCGTGAATCCGCACATGCGCATTAGCAATCGGTGTGTAACAGCGGACGGACGTTACCAGTGTTTTGCTGGCCTATATAAGGACTCCAATTGCTCTCATAAATCGCTGGATTATCGTCAGCTCTGTATCCTGTGTTCCTTGCTCCTGTTTCATTACCTGTTACCGGCCCGGCTTACCCTGACCTGCTCTGGCTCCTCTCCTGGCTCTGAACCCGGCTTGCTTCACGGACCTGCTCTTGCCTGTTCCAGATTGACTTCCTGTGTTTGACCCCGGCTTGATCACAACTACTCCTCCTGCCTCTGCTTCTGACTGCCTTCCTGTGTTTGACCACTGGCCTGGCTTCTGACGACGTCTCTGCTTTTCCACCTGTTAAGATCCGCCAGTACCTCCAGGGAACCATTGGCTGTGACCACCTTCTCTGCTCCTGGGTGCCCGCTTCTGGAACCATCAGACAGCTTCACCGGCAGGCAACCCATGCATCTCTGGGTATAACACCCTCTGTCTCCAACTCCAGGGGTACTCTGCTGTACTCAGCCGCAAGGGGTGCCCTCTCGTCACCTCAGCCTCCAGCCTACAATACGTGACAGTATAATCCAGCCAGAATGTCTGAGGCTTAAAGAGGTGCTTCAGCATTGGAGTCTCTATGCTAGCAAGTTACCGCCCTTACCCAATCGGTGAAGAACTTGCAAGAAGGTTACTTTCAGCTGGAAGGTTGCCTACAGAACCTTGCTGTGTCATCTGCACCTGTTAGCCAGAATCTCTCTGCTGCTCCCTCTGCTTCAGTGGCTCCAGCCAAAGAACGTTCTGCCTCTGCTCCCGCTGTGGTGATGCCACCTCCAGAACCCAGGGTACCAGTCCCCCAATGCTTCTTGGGGGACCGACAAAAGTTCAGGGCATTCCAGAACGCGTGCCTTCTATATTTTGCACTTCGACCAAGGACTTTTTCTCTGGAATCCATTAAAGTTGGGTTCATCATCTCCCTCCTCTCAGAAGAACCTCAGTCATGGGCACACCACCTACTGGAGCAGAAAAGCCCTGTGACCAATACTATTGCCACGTTCCTCGAGGTCATGGCACAGCCTTACGATGATCCTCAATGCGTGGCCATGGCAGAGGCTACCCTTCATACCCTGCAACAAGGGCGACGCCCCATTAAGGATTATACCATTGATTTCTGTAAATGGTCTGCAGATACCGGATGGAATGAGGCCGCCTTTAAGTATCAGTATCGGCTCGGTCTGTCCGAAGCTCTTAAGGATGAATTAGCCAGAATTGAGTCTCCCGCTACCCTTGAAGACCTCATCAAACTAGCTATTCAGCTCGACCACTGTCTGTGGTAGCAACAATCAGAAACAACTAACTCCTACAGACCCACCTGGATGCTGCCCAGGATTCCGTCCACACCTCCACCTATGCCTGTCCCCTCACCTGCTTCCGCTACTGAAGGTGAACCAATGCAGATTGGACTGGTATGCAATGCTTTGTCTCCAGATGAAAAGATGTGAAAACGTCGGGCTAACCTCTGCTTCTACTGCGGTGGTACTGGACACTTCTTATGTAACTGTCCAGTGAGACCCAGTAAGTTCCTCCCTCCATGTCCTGTCTACTTCCAAGTTTCAGGATCTTCTCCAGCTCACCTTGTTTTACCCATCTCATTGCAGGTGGTGGAAGGAATAGTCCAGTTCCAAGCAATCCTTGAATCCGGGGCATGCAGTTGCTTCCTGGACATTGCTTTGGCAAGAAAACTGCAAATTCCGCTAAAAACAAAAACCAGAGACTTGAGGTCCATCTGGCTGATAGGACCTTTCCCAGATCTGGACCTGTGACACAAGCGACTATCCCCATTCTAATGCCCCGTACACACGATCTGATTTTCAGACAACAAATGTTGGATGTGAGCTTGTTGGCGGAAAGTCCGACCATGTGTATGCTCCATCAAACATTTGTTGTTGGATTTTCTGCCAATAAATGTTGGCTAGCAGGTTCTCAAGTTTTCCGCCAACAAATTTTTGTTTTCGGACTTTCCGATCGTGTGTACACAAGTCCGTCGTCAAAAGTCCACGCATGCTCGGAATCAAGTATGAGCTGGAAGCGCTCGGGCTTGTAAAATTAGCGTTTGTAATGGAGATATCACATGACTATTGAACTTTCTTTTTATCAGCTCGCCGTACGTCTTGTACGTCACTACGTTCGTAATTGTTGGCCAACATTTGTGTGATCGTGTGTATGCAAGACAAGTTGGAGCCAACAACCTTCAAACAAAATTCCACGGTTTTGTTGTCCGATCGTGTGTATGGGGCATTACTCTAACAGACTCTGGTCACCAGGAATTCCTCTGCTTTGACATACTATGTTCCCCCATGTTCCCCATAATTCTGGGGATTCCATGGCTTCGGGTGCATAACCCTCAGATTGATTGGCCCTTGGGGAAAATCTCCTTCCAATCTGAATATTGCTTGCAGCACTGTTTTGCCCCGGAATCCAGTAATCCTTCAAGTTGTCTGACAGTCCAGCCTGTAACCAGTACCGGGCAAGTAGTGCCACCAGCCTACCATGAGTACTTGGACGTATTCGACAAAAAGAAGGCTGATGCGCTACAACCTAATCGGCCATATGATTGCCCTATCAAATTACTTCCAGGTGCAGAGGTCCCATTTGGGCAGATTTTTCCTTTATCTGAAAATGAACTTGAAGCCTTACGATTCTACATTGATAAGAGCCTCCAGAAGAGATTCATTTGGCCATCCCCTTCACCTGCTGGTGCTGCTATTTTCTTTGTCCAGAAGAAGGATCAATCACTTAGACCTTGTGTGGATTATCGGGAGCTCAACAAGATCACGATCAAGAATCGTTACCCGCTCCCTCTTGTTCCTGAGCTTTTTGAAAGATTTCGATCTGCCCGAGTCTTTACAAAACTTTGATCTACATGGTGCCTACAATTTGGTTTGCATCCACGAGGGTGATGAATGGAAGACAGCATTTTGGGCCCGTTTCGGGCACTTTGAATACCTTGTCATGCCATTCGGGTTATGCAACGCCCCAGCCACCTTTCAAAACTTTGTGAATGACATCTTCCGAGAGTTTCTAGATCACTTTGTG